>WBMV01006674.1:470786-550964 GCA_013396655.1 Campylorhamphus procurvoides | reverse complement strand
TGCACTGAATGGGGAACTGCCCTAAGACAGAATACAATATCCTTCATATAAATTACTGGATAGGATTTTCAGTACTTTTTCAAAGGTAATTTACAGTTAGAATTTTGTGTTCATCACCGTTTCTTCTTTTTCAAAAAGTTTACATCATGGTCTTTGATCTTTTCTCAAAAAGAAGCTGACTGAGTATATAAAAGACAGTGTAGGGTGAGGATCATCTTTAGTATACTGACGTTCTTTGGTCTTTTTATATTTTTCTGGTTTGTTTTGAAATAAAAAATACTAATAATTCTAAAAATATAATTAAAAATATTAACAATTTTCTACTGTGTGCAAATTAAAAGATGTGCAACCAGTAGAGTGGGGCTTGGTGTTTTATTTGTGTCTGATGTCACTTGTTGGCACCACTAGTAGTACAAATTGTTTATATGTCTTAAGTTGAATTTTAAGCAGCATGCAGCCAGGATGGGCTGTGTAAGTCAGAAATCCTAAAATGGATGGATAGTATTCACTGACTTTAATTTCTAGATCATGGCACTATTCAGAAAGCATAGGTGAGATTGCTTGCATAATTAGTGTCTAGAAAACAAATCCTATGAGACGCAGCTGGGGTTGTTTAGTCTGAAGAAAAGGAGGCTCAGAGGAGACCTTATTACTCTCTACAGCTCCCTAAAGGAGGGTGTAGCCAGCTGGGGGTCAGGCTCTTCTTTCAAGTAACAAGTGATAGGAAAAAGGTAATGGCCTCAAGTTGTGCCAGGCGAGGTTAAGATATTAAAAATATTGGCTTCCATGAAAAATTTCTTCACTGAAGAGATTGTCAAGCACTGGAATAGGCTGCCTTGGGAAGTGAAGGAATTGCCAAACCAATGGCACTTAGGGACAATGATGTAGTGGTGGATTTGGCAGTGATGGGTTAATGGTTGGACTCAATGATCTTAAGGGTCTTTTCCAACCTAATTGATTCTGTGAATCTATGATTAAAGACAAGTAAAGCTCACTGATTCTGGCATTCCTGAGCAGAATAATGAAATTAATAGAATGGTTACTCTTGAAGAACTAAGAAATGAGGATATAATACATGCAAATAAGCATGGTTTTTCTATCAAATTCTGTCAGACAAGTATAGTTTGGTGTAAAGCCAAAAGGGAGACCTGAGTTTTAAAACACATAGAATTTGGCCAAAGAAGTTGAAGGAAAAACTTCCTCGAATTGACTTTGAAGAGGTCAAGACCGGAAGTCTTAAATTGCAACATGGGAAACGTGGTCTTTAGACGTCAGAAAGAAAAATCTGTGTAATGCTTAAGTTAGTGAAACACTTGAACAGATTGTATTGGGATCTTGTGGAATCTCAGTCTCAGTTAAAAGGCCTAAAGCAAATATTTCTTTAGGCATGTGTAAACAGTTTTTCCTAACGTGCAGGCAGAGGGCAATTTCACAACATATGTTTTTTTCTCTGATGCTAAGACGTAAGTGCAATATATAATCCCCTTTGAACTTTAGTAAGGTTGCCCAGATTGCTATTCAAATGTTGCTTTACACTTTTAAAAATGTGACAGGATCAATTAACATAATAACTCCAAATATTTAATATTTTCATAGTTTTGCCTAACATTTTGTTTGGCTTCTGTTCTCATTTAATCTAGAAAAATACTAAAAAAGATCCACTTGATTTGTGGGAAAATTTTTTTCCAGCTGGGAAAAGTATATATACCCTGCATGGCATAACAGAATTTTAGCAGTATGCTTTTTTTAAAAGATATGGTCCAGAATAATGTTAATGCCTTTACACATATGCAGTCTTTATTCAGAGCCTTTTCTTTCTTTCCTTCCCTTTTTAAATTTGTTATTAGCTTTGCTTCTCAGCCATTGCATGGAGAGTAAAAATTATCTCTGAATACAGCTGCTTTGATTCTTAAGATACCAGATGGTGTTGAAAATTAAAGCATAACTTTTGAGTATTTGAGTGAAATGAATTAAGGCATAATTATGTGTTGCTTTCTTCAATACTATACTTATTTCATTACTAACAAGTAGGCTGTTGTTACATCCAAAAAATACCAAATGCAGTAAAAAAATATTTCCAAGCCATAGATGGTGAATGTTAAGCTGTATGTAACAGGAGTCCTGCTATGAACGACCTAATTAACTGACTTGCCAAGACTAAAACATGAAGATCAGAGTTTTTGTGTCCTCTTCTACTGATACTTAAAGATTAATATAAAGTAGTAATTTTAAAGTATAATTTCAGGGTCAAGTGCATGTGCTTGAGATTTCTGTTCGTGAAACAACAGAAGAGACTCTGTGAGACCTCAGGGCTGGGGTGAAATGGGAGGTGCTGAGCCCCAGTCAAAAAGAGATGGTATGTCCTAAGTGACTGCTGTAGACAGTTCTAAAGAAGCTCAAGGGAGTCCAAATGTGGGTAATCAGACTCCAAACATTAAGTTGCTGCCTTGTTAGATCTAACTTAGACACCATGTGGATTATCAAAGGCTGCTGCTTTCATGGATGTGTGGGGAAAAAAAGGTTAGGTGGATATTGTCAGAATATTGGTTTAAAGTGTTGCTGTGAAGCAAGATGTTTTAATATGGTAGCCAAAGTTCCGTGATTTTTGACTGAAAGAACCCTGTCATTTTTTCCACCATAGCATCAGTGGATGGTAGTCAAGCATTTTTAAGAGAGTGCTAGTGAACTGAATGTGGTTTCTTTAATGTATTAGAGTTGTTACTGTGTACTCTTTTATTTGTTTTACTCTTCCTCTGCTTCATTTGTTTTTTGTTATTAAGTTGTCAGCCTTAGGAACAGTGTACAATAAAGTTCCTCAGACTTCGATTCGTCTGATAAGCTACATTGAGATAAATTGTCTGCTTAGCAGCAGATTAGCATTTTACAGTCCTGCTTATTATGGCAAGATTTACTGGCAGTTCCTACAAACATCCTGCAGATCCACTTCCAGTCTTTCTGCAGTCTATTGGAATATTTTCTTTCTCATTCTAGACCGCTGTTTTAAATAGGAGCATCTCATTGACATCCTTCTAATAAGGGTCCTGGTTTCATGCTGCTGTTTCTTTTCAGCTAAAGCTTATTCAAGCAAATCAGAGTTCCTCACAGGTGTTCATCTTCATGAGAATTGCTGGAACAGAAGTTTGCAGAAGCACAGGGCCAAGCCAAGCTGCTTTTATTTGTCAGCCAGAAAGAGGTATTTGAAGATATCCCTGGGATGACAGTAAGGAAGCCAAGTTCTTGCAGTTGTGCTAGGTGCATCTCTGCTTTTCTGGTCCCATCAGAACGTCTCTCCTCCTGAACAGGGTAGCAAAGTTCTCATCACACTTTTCAGATAATCTTGTTCATGATTCAACCTGCAATCGCATCTCTTTCATACACTTGTTTGTAAGTGGTTGCTAAAAATTGATGTGGCGATGTTGATGTTGCCATGTATATTTAGAAGAATTAAAGCTCTGGCGCCTGCTCGTGTTTTGACCATTCTGAAGTGATTATGCATAGTAGCCCAGGTATGGTGGTCCCTTGTTCCCTTATTCATACCATGCTACAGTGATTTGATATATAAAATCAGTGGATGACCTGAATCTTACACAACTTCTATGACAGTAGTACAGAGTTTCTCTATATTACATGAAACAATCCAGATGCTTTATTGTTCATGTGGTTTTCCTTTTATGAAAAGGGGTTTGTAATACAGAATGGTTTTGTGGCTTTTGTAGTCACCCACTTTCTCCTTACTAATAACATTGTAAAGGAGTTGAAGTGAGATTGCTGCATCCTAAACATCCTAACTGGTTTTGGTTTCATAATGGCTATTCTTTGACAATAAAGACTGCTCCATGGCATCTGTGCATATGGATATAAGAATAATATGTAAAATATCCCAATTTAAAGCAGTCCTTTACTAACCAGGAAAAGTGAAGAAAGAAGTTTTTAATTAGTAATGGGTTACTTTATCTGCTATTTCTAGTTGCAGTGTAACAACACATTATTTCTGGACAGTGTTCCCATATACAACCTTTTGGAAACTGTCAACTGTGTATTTTCTGTACGTTGCTATTTTTGCTGTAGAGAGATACCTGCAGATAGAAAAACAAACACTGGGGGTATCACTTAGTGTGAACTTTAATTTTTAGATTCAGTGTCATCTTTCAGTTAGGAGAGTCATCCTTGATTCTGGTGCATTCTGTTTTTTTGTACTTGAGGATTATGCTGCACTTGAGTTTTTCTGTGTAAAATGACAGTAAAAACAAAATCTTTGTGAAATGTTTTTCTTTAATTGGAAGATGAGAATTCTCTTTAAATGTCTGGCTATTGAAGAGGCAATGACTTGCATCACTTTACAGAGAATTTTGAGTCACTGATGTAAAACACAGTGTTGTCAAATACATTATAATTATATGCTCATATACTCGTTGGGGTCAGTTTCATTTAGCTACAGATGCTTGTATGTTGTTGCCAAGAGATGAATAAGATTATTTTGAGTCTTGAACTTGTTCTCCTTAAAAAGCCTATGTGTGTGTGCCAATGCAAAATAGCATAATAACATGTTTTCATAATGTTGGATTATTTTATGTGAATTTATGCTTTTTCTGTAAAGTAAGTTAAACCAAGATTAGGTTTAGCAGATTTTAGTTAAGTCAATTAAGGTACAGTACTTTAACTTCTAGGTTTTCAATAATAGTCTTATTTAGCTTTTTCAATAAATGAATAGGTTACAAAATAAATAATTACTTCCTGAAGTGAGTGTAATGTTTTAAGAGCTATATTTTAATTGAATGCTCTCATTCCTGAAGAGGGAAAATGTAAAATACAAAAAAATAGTTCTTAGTTTGGAAGGCTGGCTGTTACATACTTCCAACTTCTTTTTCAGGTTTGTAGGTGGAGAGCTGAATATCTGTTACAATGCTGTAGATCGTCATGTTGAGAATGGACGAGGAGACCAAGTTGCCATTATTTATGATAGTCCTGTAACAAATACCAAAGAGAAAATAACATACAAGGAACTTCTTGAACAGGTATGTTTCAGAATAACCTGGTCACTGAAAAGGGGCAGTAAATATTGCAAAGCAGGTAGATAGCAGAGGGGTAGAAATGGTCTGCCTCACTAGTTTATTCCTTTTGCTGTGCTCAGTATTGATTTATAAGCTTTACTACCTGTGCCAAATTATACTGCATCCAAGAGGTTTTGATCTTCCTCTCTTTCCTCTTCTACAGTTTTTTTTCCCGGTTTGTTAAATTTTTAACTTGTCTTGATTTGATTTAATTTTTTTTTCCCTGTAACACTTCTTTTTTGAAAGGTAAAGCAAAGCAGTAGGCAAGTCATTTGACAGTTGCTACAATGAACAAAAATACTGTTTTGTAGAAATGGTATGCGTACCTTGGCTACTGCTGCACATAATTGAGTGTAAGCACAAATGAAATCTGACATACGGAGTTCTAAAGAAAGCTGTAGGCTGTAATGGGGTGCTGGTGAGTGCTCGGTGACCCTTCTATCTAGATGGTCTGTGGGTTTGGACTTCCCTGTCAGCTAAGCGAGCTCACCCTTGCTGAGGTCATGAGTACCCAGTTCTGCATCAGCTCATTCAGATTTGCTGTGTGCCTGATTAGGGGTTGTTGCCACCCTGGGTGTTTGCAGTCTGCCCCATTCAAGGTTCTCTGCTCTCACAGCTGTCAGCTGGTGGTTCCAGTCAGACTCATATTGTTCCTTAATGTGTTTCAAAGTGTAAGGTGCCATACAGTTTACTTCAGATATGCATGTAGTGTCTGGAGTAACGTGGTCTTATGGTTTAAAATGTGAAATGAGTAATTCATGTAGTGAGGGTTTTATTCCACTGTTGTAGGAAAAGAGAAGTCATACAGCTGCAAAAAGTGATAAACCTGTTATGCATTTTGCCTTTTAAGGAAAATATAGAAAACATTGACTTCTTACCAGTTTTCTGTTGATTTACCAAGTCCAAAAAATAACTTGGAAGGTGCTGTATGGTTTGCTGGAGCTGGAATAACTAGTTTCAGTGTTTTAAGAGATCAGAAGATTTTAAAAGGGCCCAGCTTCTTATCTAAATTTATTTATAGTTATATATAAAAAGTATAATTATAATTTTACAGATAAAAATTTTGTGTAATTTTCCTTTAATAACTACAATATATACACAATGTATATCCAAATATATATATGTGTATATGAAATCAATGTATACATACATATAAAATACAAATTTGTTTTTAATAAAGTACTGCAACGTTTTAAAATAAATTATGTTAAGTGAACTCTGTAGAAATTTCCTCTGAAAAAGAACTTGAAAAGTAGCCTTTGTTCTGCTTTTTAAGCTTGATATTGTATTGAGTTTCCTAAGTTTCCGTCTCTGTACTCTATAAGCATCTTAAATGTTTTAGGATATGGCAGGTTTTTGCAGAATGACAAAAGTTTGTGTTTTGACATATACACATCCTTTCATTCACATTTCTTCTTACAGCAGCATTGCCAAACCAAATGGAAGAACTGGTTTAAGTTTTCTGGGGCTATGTAGCAGTACTCACTCAGAAGCTCATTAAAAGCTTGCTGGTAGCTGAGTCCTATCTAAATACTGCATCTGAATTCTCTATAGTTTGTTCTTCTTAATCAAAAGTGAATATAAGTGAAAGGCAATATTTGAGATTAGTACTTTGTTTGTCGAAGCTTTCTGATTCACTTTTGTGGAAGAAATTTAATTTGGTTTATCTGTTAACTACTGGACACCTGATAACAAAGGTAACAAAGAGATCTGCTGAAAATGGGCAGGATGTAGGCTGGTATATTTTTTTTCCATGGATCTTGTAGGTTCTAGGAGAGGCTTTAAGAAAAGGCCTGTGAAAACTACTGTACAGTGTGGGTGCTGATGTTTGGCTCACAGCCGTCAGTTACTGTGCGTCACTGTGTTCTCAGTCTTCTCAGTGTAACCTAAAAATACTATATTTTATAATTTTGAAATAGACTTCATACTGAAATGAATCAATATGAATGCAGATCAAGATATATGACCGAAGTTGATGAAACTCCTGATGGGAGAGGAAACCTTTTACCTTTTTACCTGAGTTCCTTTCCCAATTTAAACCAGCTTGACGGTGTGTATCTGTTTGCCAACCGTTATCTGAATAGTCCACATCCATTGCATATTTTGTAGTCTCTCTGGCCAGTAAGCTGATAGTGTAATGAGAATGTCTTTTCAGAGAGGCTGCCCACAAAATGTCTCTACAAGAGATCATTACCTGAAGTGCTGGAATTCTTTCTGGCTTTTGGTAATAAAAGTGGCATTTATAGATAGTTTCAGCTGAAGTTATATAGGATAACTGTGCATCACAGAATGGGTAGACACAGAATTTTGTAGCAGGTTGGGTTATTCACTGCAGGATCAAACTCGTGGTAAGGGTGAAAAAAATGACATAGGTGTCTGGCTGGACTTAATAAAGCTCCTTAGAAATAGTTTGAGCTATGTACTCAGAAAGCCTATTGTTTTCAAATTATCCTTATCCTTACTACTTGCACTGATTTTTTTAGATCTAAGAGCTACAGTGATACTGTAATTTTGAAGTTAAGCACCACTAAGCTATAAATAATTGAGAGAAATATTGGAAGTTCGTGGATGTTTAGTGCCCAACCTATGGGCAACTTTTTTTTGGGGCAGACCTGGAGTAGAAGGATTGCAGGAAAGTTTTATAAATTTTTATTGATATTAATAATGGCAAGATCAGTTTGTGTTGATATGTTGTACAACTATACTGCTTTCAGACTGGAAAAGAGAATTACAGTTAGTTAAAATGAAGCTGTACTTAGTGCATGCAGTTGCATCTTACGTGTGTTAATATGTTGTTACAGATGAAATCTTCCAAATGTAGAGGAGGAATTTAACAAAGACACAGTGGTCTTCCAGAATGCATTGGTTGGTCTGTTTTCTTTACTGATGTCTGTTACAGGCCTTTAAATGGAGATGACAGTGTTGAATTCAGTAAAATGGAGATGTAGGTGAAAGTTTTGCATATTCCGTGGGAGATTCTCTAATTTCAGTAGTGAGATGGCAGAAAATGGTAAGGAGACACAAATTCCCATAAATCACCAAATATATGCAGTTTAACAAGAGCAAGTGCTGGATTCTGCATGTGAGATGGGGCAATCCTGGTTGTGTGTATAGACTGGGGAACAAGAGGCTGGGTAGCAGTGCTGCAAAAATGAACCTGGTGGTCCTGGTTGATGGCAAGTTGAATCTGAGTTAGCAGCGCCCTGGCAGCCAGGAGCGCCAACCAACCGTGTCCTGGGGGGTATCAGGCAAAGCATTGCCAGCCAGTCAAGGGAGGGGATTGTCCCTCTCTGCTCTGCAATGGGGTGGCCTTACCTTGGATATTGTGTGCAGTTTTGGGCACCACAATGTAAAACAGACATTAGACTGAGAGCATCCAAAGGAGGACTATGAGTATGGTGGCGGGCCTTGAGGAGAAGCTGTATGAGGAGTGGCTGAGGTCATTTGGTCTGTTCAGCCTGGAGAGGAGGAGACTGAAGGGAGACCTCATTGCCATTTACTACTTCTTTGTGAGGGGAAGAGGAAAGTCAGGTATTGATCTCTTCACTCATGACCAGTAACAAGACTTGAGGAAACAATATGAAGCTAAGTCAGTGAAGGTTAAGGTTGGATATCAGGAAAAAGTTTTTCACCCAGAATGTGATTGGGTGTTGGAACAGGCTTCCTAGGGAAGTGGTGAAAGGACAGAGCCTTACAGATTTGAACAGGTGTTTGGACAGCACTCTTAGGCACATGGTGTGATTCTTGGGGTGTCCTGTGCAGGGCCAGGAATTGGACTTAAGTATTGTGGTGGGTCCCTTCCAACTCAGAATATTCTATGATTCTATGAAATTCTATTAGAACTACTACTGTTGCTATGTAGTGTTAAGGAAGTATAAAGATATGAGAATGAAATAAGGGGCAACGCCTTCTGTTCATTTGAAATTTTCTGATTGTATTGGAAAATACTATCATTTTTAAGTTAAGGCAAAGGTTATTAGGTGAAAAAAACCTTCAGTTTACATCATTGGGTAAATACTCTAAAATGCTTCACTTGCTAAAAGGAAATCTTAAGAATTTGAGAGTTGTATTATTTGCAGCTGCTGATGCTTGATAAATCATGTACACAAACACAGTAAGATTTCTTTCTGTGATTCTTTTCAATAACAGTACACAGTTAAGATGTTGAATTCAGTGCCATAATAAATAATTTCTAAGTGAAGTAATGTGACAGGATTAGTAATACGAACCCTCCCCGTCCCAAGCCTCTAAAAGCATTGAATGTTACAGAAACATGTATGATAAAAGAAGTGCTTCAGGTTATCAATAATGGGCTAAGATGTAATTTCTTCTGCAAGTATGCTTTTTTCTATAATTACCCACCTTAAAAGTATCTTCTTCCAAAATATTTGTAATGGCCTACATCAGTTTGAATTTATGTGAATTTATGTGACTTGTGCTGCTCATATCTCCTGTATATGACTGAAGAATCACCCAGATTGCTTTGTTTTTATACTCATTCTTTTTTTTTTTTAACTCCCTCATCTTTCTTTCCCTTCTGCCTTGAAAAATTACTAATTTCTTCTTTGCTAGAAATAGTATTTTCATTTCAAAGTAATTTTTCTCAGAGTTGATTTAGAATCAGAACTGGAATACAGTAAAAAATCCTACTGAGACTGACAACCCAAATTTTTATCTTCTTTATCTGCTAGAGGAACAATATCTTGATAAAACAATGTATTGGACTCACTTAATGCTGGATATCCTTATCTTACTTAAATCTCAAATGGCGTTCTTCAGTGCATGTCTTAGAAAGATTTAACTGCGATGTCACTGGGGTAGCTATTAAAAAATATCAGTAGTAGTGTTCTTTAAAGGATGAGACTAATCAGGAATTTACAAAGAGTGGTGTCTTGGGGTTTTCACATTCCACACAAAAGACTTCCAAATGACACTGTGAAGGTCTGAAGAAGCAGCTGAAGCTTAATCTTCCCTGACTGAAGATAGTTATACTGCAGCTTGTTGATGTCTGCAATGCCTACAGTATTGTATAATTTGGTGTAGCTCAGGCAAACAAGTGAAGCAAAGCCATGCTGAATTGACTGCTGAGGTTCCTGCCATTTCCACTACGTGTAGTTTGTGAGTTTTACTTTGGACTGGTTTTAGATTCATGCTTTGAACTGAGTGTCCCATAGCTCACTTCAAAGCTGTCTGTGCATATCTATCCCACAAATCTTTGCTTCCTTGGCTGGTACATTCCTTTAGTCATGCCATACTCACCCTTCATCTTTCTCTACGCTGCTTGATTTCTCTCTCCCATCTGAGTGGATGTTGTCCAAATAACAGCCTTTTAGGCTGCTGTAGGAGCTGTGCAGAACACTAGGGACTATCCTTCACACAGACTAGAAGTTCCTTCTTGGTTATATGATTGCCCAGTCCCTTCTTGGAGACCCACAGTCCACAGCTGATCTCCCAAACCAGAAAGAAAAATGGTGCTTCCAAAAATCCCCAACTTCCTCTGCATCCAAAGAACTTCTTGGTTTCTGAAAGATAGAAGGAGAAATTAGTGCAACTAACTGCAGTCCCAGCAGCTGTCTGGCTGTATTAGAAAGAAGTAGAAATCATTCTGATTTAGGTTTCTTCTTTGTAGTTTTGGAGGACTGTACCTGCATGGCTACCACCAGAGGTTCTTTATACACTGCATTTGAGGCTGTGGCTGAGCTTTTGTGCCGAAGTTGATGAGGGCTGTGTCATGAAAACACGCCGTGTCCGTGAATTATATGGTTTCCAGGACTATGCGTGGTACACAGGTAGAGCTGGAGTGGGGAAAGTGGTGTCTGATGGAGCTTGTTGCTCCACAGAACTTCCCTCATAGGCCCTGGTAAATTGTTTCTCAAGGCATGGAAGCTCTTGCTTCAGAGACTCATCCTGACTTTCCACAGTTCTGGAACCAGTACCCTAATTCCACCAGAAACCTCCTAAGCACAGTCCTTCACTCAATACATGTACAGAAAAGGAATACACCCATGTAGGCATCTGGACCATGGCCTATTGCCTGCTGATGCAGAGGGGATGTTCCTACATGTTATTTTGTGGAGATCCTCTGGGGATTGTAGGCATGTAATGTGTGCAGCACCATTGCCATGCTTTTCCCTAGACTGTCCCAGGACTACTGATCATGGGACCAAGGGTGTGGGTGTCTGTGGATGATAAGTGGGATTGGTGGAGGGCTCTCTCCTTCGCTGAGATCTGTTGAAGATATCCGTGCTGGCAGCACAAACACCACGCCACTTCACCAAGGACATGGTCTTCATCTAATTGAAAAGAATGCGGAACCACTTGTCAGCCCTCTCCCACTCTGCAGCAAGCTTGACATTAGCAACAGGGTGATCCATCTGCTGGAGAAGCTTTTACAGCAGTAGGAAAAGGAGGAAACAATAATTAAGAAGAGTAATAGAAAAGTGAAGAAGCTGAGTAGGAAGGAGCACTTTTTTAGTAGTCTTGGAAAAAGAATACTGTGGATAAGCTGATGAGCATAAGGTGACTCTGCCTCTGGTTTAGAGAGTGCATATGTGACATGGCTTTTTCCACACCATGAGAGGCACTTCAGAGTGTCTCAGGAGCTCTCAATGTTTGAATAATCCTTTTGTGTTTAGTCTGCATTGAAGGATTCTACACTTCATTGTTCAACCCAGGAAGGTTTGAAATTCCTCTTTTGAGCATTTTGAGTGGAATTTCTGGTTTAGTATCTTCTAAGAATTCTTTTGGCATGGACCAACCAAAACTGCGTTTAATGATTACTAGGGGTTTACTTCAGAACTGCATGACTTAGAAACCTGAACAGCTAATACAGCTGTAGTATTTGTTTGGTGGTTGTGTAAGAGTAAAACCATGCTCACTGGGGACTTGCATTTGATAGAAGTGTCGTTTGTGCTCTGATCTTCAAAGCTGGAAGCTTACTTGAGTTTCTTATTATATCACATCATCTCAAATGATTCTAGTACTGAAGTGTCAAATATGTGATAGAGCAATCTTAAACGTGAAGAAAAGTGGAGAAATAGGATGCTAGTTTTTGAGTGATAAAGTACACTACACTGTCATAATGTAAACCATAAATGACAAAACATTGTAACAAAGTGGAAGATTTCATGGCTTTTAACAATTTGATGAAACGTTAGTACTCACCCTTCTCCTCTTCCCTTTTAGGAAGAGTGATTGCTTGAGTGTTTCAGGGCTACCATGTTATGTGTTGGGCAATGTAAACCTGCTTTACAGTATTCCCTTGTCATCCAAGTAGTTGCAGATTGAGGCAGTGTTTTATTACATCATCCGAATGTTCTCTGGCTATCAAAAGGATGAGGGAAAGGACACAAGGAAAATCATAAATACCCATCTATTGTATTGGATTATTGTCTTCAGTGACATTAAACTCTCTAGGGCGGGGAGGTTAAGTGCAGACAAGTGATTACAGATTTGCACAGTTGACATGTGGTTCCTGTCTACAGCATGCTGCACATGTTCTCCTTTAAATACAATTTACCTATGTTAGATTTCAATAAAAATGTCTACAGTACATGCAGATCTCTTCACTGTCTCCCTCCTACAACCAAGAACCAGTCATATAGCTTGTATACAGACACTGGGAGTCTTCTGTTACAAAATTAGTGATTATGATGTTTAAATTATGCCTTTTTCCTTTAGCAATAATGCTTGTCCATTGCATTTAACTTTTTATTGTCCACACTTACACTGTGTATAAAAATACTCATTAAAGATTGTTTTTGTTGCCTCTGGCCTTTTTGCCGGGACTTGCTTGAGAGTCTCATGAGCAGGAAAGATAACGATTAGTTTTCTTGTTGGTGGTATGGTAATAAATTCCAGCTGTGTACATCTCCAGGCTTTGTTTCTTGTTGGGGTTTGGTAGTGTGTCAGTTTTATAGAGTATTGATAGGCATTAATAGGTTTAGCATTAAAGATATTGTCTCTTGAAAATCAGTAATATAAGATCTGTTACATATAAATCATTAAAATACTTTAGTTTGTGTGAGTTTTCAGCTTGGTGTGGTGATGACTTTGCCTTATAAACATACTATCTCTTGTGGTTGAAAATAACAGCAGGGATTTTTGCAATTTTTATAGAAGATGGAAGTTACGCAGTTATCTTCTGATTCAAGAATGCATGCATGAGGCCTCTATGCTTCCATTTTCTTAACTCCTCAGGCAGAAGTGTAGAAACATGCATAGTTTGATTGTGGATGAACTGTGAATTTAATGCAAGAACAGAGCAGATGCATCTGGAGCTTCTGAATGTTACTGTCTCATGTTACTGAAAGTCAACATAGGTTTCCACTGAAGAGAGAAGCAGTGAGTAATGCTATATTCTGCTCTTCAGTGTATGTAGCAGATAGGATTCTAGGACTGAAGGTAGCTACTCTTTAAATAGAGAAAACTCAAATTTTGAAATAATATAAATGAAAATAATTTCAAAGAACGTCTAACCTCCTGACTAGGTCATCCTTGTAAAAGAGGGTCCTTCCCTCCTGTCCTCCTTGCGCCTGTGCTGCTGGCTTAGACTGCCCCCATTGCTTGCATTATTTGCTTGATCACTGAAAAGATTTTTACTGCTTCAGAACCCTGGATGTTTTCTATTTGACAGGCGGCATGCCACTGCTGATCTCATGAGTTTGTCTCCCCTTTCCTTTTTTTTTTTCTGATAGTACCTGAAGAAGAGACTCTCTTACAAGACTAAATTTTACTTGAAACCTTATCTATGTGAATAAATGAGGAATAATGCAGTATGGGTAAGATTTGAGGAATTTATGTATCAGTAGGTTTATGTTAGATTGATAGTGAAAGAAATTAGTACATTTAAACTTCTTATGTTTATTGTAGGATTTTCTAGTAATTGGCACGCTCTTAAAGAATAGTTTCACTGCTATAGGTAAGAAAAGTTCCCCTGTAAGAGAGAGCAACATCTTTTTTCTGAACTTAGATTTATTCGTCTTCACATAGCCCAGGAAATTCCTAGAGAATTTCTTATTACCAATGTAAAACTAATGCAAGAAAAACTCCTGTTCTTGTTACTGACATGTAACCATGCTTATGGTGTATTCCAGTTGACAACTTTCTGGGGTGTTTCTCCTTCCGTCCTTTTCCCCAGTTGCTTATTAGTCTACTTGGTTTCTTCTTAATCTACAGTTTTTCCTCTTAACCTATTAGCCAGTGCTTTGTGCACAGTTACATGCAGTTTTATTTCTATTACACCCCTCAACACGTGGATCTCTTAGTTGAAAAATTGAAAGGCAGTGAGCAGGTTTAGGTATTGAATATTATACAGCTATCAACTTCTGGAACGCAAAAAACCCTCTGACAGGTGAGTTCATTCAGTTGATCTTGGGGAGTTAGTAATTTGCTTTTCCTTCAGAGGATGCCACATTTTCATACCACAACAGGCTGAGACAAGTGCACAGTGCTTGTCACAGGTTCCCATGATCACTCTAACAGAGCTTACGATGTGGTAAATAGTCGATCTTGGCATACTAATGAGATTTGCAATACTACTTTGGTGACATAATACTGTGCAGTGTCAAGGTCATAAGTATTTTCTCATGGTGTTAGAGATGTTACTGCTGATCTGTTTATCACATTTTTTCAGCTCCAGTTCTTTGCTGCCATACATAGCCTGTCTTTAGGTTTCTGCATAACAAAAATGAAAATCTGAAAATAAGAGCAAAAATTACTTCTTAAATCTAAGCATGTTTCTCTGAATTTGTATTTGCCTTTGGTTCAGGGTCAGATTTCTTCTCTCATTGTGAGCAGTTTACAACACTGTAGTAGAGAAAATCTTAGTACATACTGATTTATGTTTCAAACTTAGCTAGTTAGGACAGAATTTGCATAATGAAATACTCTGCTTAAATTCATTCTTAAAACCTAAAATTGAGAAATATAAAGAGTTATCTGGATAAAAGAATGTTTAGAGTGCCACTTAAAGATTTGCAAAACATTGCTATTGATTTTGGTTTTTGCTGTAATGAGTACAATAATTAGGCTCATTCCATTTTTATTGTACAAAGGAAAAATGTATTACAGTGGGTTTTTTGCAAAAAGGAAATTGTCTTAAATTTATTGAACTTTGATTGCATTGGTCATCAACTTTCCATCCCATACAGTCTTGTCTCCTTAATGTCCTGTGTCTGTTGACTGTGTGAAAGTTGTTTATATATAGGGCAACAGCAGATCTGGAGAAACTTTTAATATATTATGAATATTTTGTCAGTACAGGTCTCCAAGTTAGCTGATGTCATGGTCAGACATGGTGTGAGGAAAGGAGATCGTGTGGTCATCTACATGCCCATGATTCCACAGACAGTGTACTGCATGCTGGCTTGTGCAAGAATAGGAGCCATCCACAGCCTCATTTTTGGTGGATTTGCATCTAAGGAGCTTTCGGTTCGCATTGATCATGCAAAGGTAATAACAGATTGTATCAGGTCTGGCTGAGCTGGAGTTCATTTTCCCATAGCAACCCTCACTGTGCTGTGCTTTGCATTGGTAGCTAGAAAAGTGTTGACAACACACCAGTGCTTTGGCTACTGCTGAGCACAGCATCAGTACTGTAACATTCCTTCCCCAGTCGAGGGCAAGATCCTGGGAGGGGACACAATCATGCCAGCTGACCCAAACTAACCAAAGGGAGATTCCATACCATATGGCGTCAGCTCAGATATAAAAGCTAAGGGAAGAAGGAGGAAGGGGCATCTGTTATTTACAACATTTGCCTCCTGAGCAACCACTGTGCGTGCTGAAGCCCTGCTTCCTGGGAAGTGGCTGGATGTCTCATGCTGATGGGAAGTAGAGAATAAACCTTGTTCTTTTCACTTCTGCACTTGCAAACTTTCACTTTTGCTTTAATGAATTGCCTTATCTTAACCTATGAGTCATTTTCCATCTTACTCTCTTTCCTGTGTCCAGCTGGGAAGGGGCATAATATTGTGGCCTGGTGGGCACCTAGTGTCCAGCCAAGGTCAACGCACCACACCTATTTGGAGTGACAAACACCATTGCAGTAGTTACTCCTATAAGTCAATATAACATTTCTCTTTGTAAGGCATGCAGTCTCAATTTGTTTATAATATGTAATGTTGCAATATGATCAAAGCACTGCATCTCTGCTGAGCTTGATACTTGTATAACAGATGCTGAGATATGAATTTTGACCCTTTTAAAAAAGCATGAATTTCATCTTGTGTATGAGGAAAAAGCTGCCAGCCCTAAATTATTTCATTGGTTTATTTGGTGCCTAGATGTGTTAGGTAGTACATTTTTTCAGCTATGTTGTGATTTAGGAATGGTATTTCCAAATTTAATGTTCCCACCGAAACACTCCAAACCAGGCACTGATCGATCACTCCCCCTTTCCCTTCCCTCTTCCTCACCTGAGAATTAGAGGCACAGAAGGTAAAGATCATGGGTTCAGATAAGAACAATCTACTGGAAAGAGCAATGAAATAAGAAACGGGCAGTAACAGCATCAATACTAATAACAGAGTGTGCAAGAGAGGTGAACAATTCACACATGAGGTCTCACCAGATGGAACTGGTGCTACCTGACTGTTCTCTCTGCCCCTGGCCTGGAAGGGACCCATCCCTCTCCCACCCTGAGTGTGGCATTAGGTGGTACAGAATAACGTTGGGGTCCTGGCCATGCCCCTCCCGGCTACTGCAAAAATTAGCCATTTTGTGGCTGGAACCAAGACAAGCTGTAATTCTACTTCATTTTGTTTGTACATGAATCAGGGCAGCTATGGAACCAGTTGTGTTACATAAATGACTCTGCAGAGAACATAATTAATAGAGGTGAATGCTTTAAAGGTTTCTGTGTTCGGCACAAATTGAGCTTGTTTATGAAGCATTATGTAAGTCTCTGTTAGTGAAAATGGTAAATGGTACTTTACCAATATACTTAGTAGCTAATATATGCGTTAGTTTCGATTGGAACAGTTCTTGTTTTCTACTAGTGAACAAGACAAAGTCCGTGTCATCTTGATCAGTCACCTGGATCATTGAGACTGACTGTGGTAGCCATGTATCACTGAACCATGTTGCTTAGAAGTGCAAAACATTGTGCAGAGTAAAGTCCACAAGAATTGTGGAACTTTTACTTAGATTTCTGTGTACAGAAGTGCTTTTCAGATGACCAAAGTTTGAATTTTATGAATGCCTGTGAAGTTGAATGTATTCTGCTGCCCTCTTTAGTGTCTTAACAAAGTTAATGAAATGGCTAAAATGGTTTGTTAGAATGGTGAAAAAAGGCTAGCAACAACTCTTTAGCTTTCCCTCTTTTTCTTCCCACTTTCCCACTTTTTTAACAAGCTGTAAAAATGAATGTTAACTCATAGAATTAGGGAAAAAATGTAGATGAAAAAATGATGAACTTTAAAAATGGAGGTTGTTACGATACAAATCATCTAGCATGTTTACTTTTAGAGTATTTTGCAATTATTAACTAATTAGTCCCAGTGGTTTCTCTCTGATGAACAGAGGGAGACAGCACAGTAATCATAATCCTTGCTTCATTTATTAAAATGAAAAAATAAGTTTAAGTGTTTTACCCAAGGTCACATAACTCTTTTGAAGGTTTAGCTATAGAATTACTAGCTGTGGATTAAATCCTAATTTACATTGGTTTTTTGTGTATTTAAAAGGCAGATAGATCTAAGTATTATGGATAATTTTTGGTCTATCTGATGCATAATGAAAACGTGAGTGAAGAGGAGAGACACATCCTCAATCTAGATTTCAAAACACGTCTCAATTTTGCAAGATAGTAAAGCTTTTATCATAAGTGAGTTGCACGCTGCTGATGTTATTTTTAAGATTTGTAGATAAGTACCTGTGATAGACGGTTATCTGCTGAACTCAGAAGTTAATTAAAGCAGTCTCAAAATCACCTAACCTTTTTATTAGGCTTTTATGTGAATTGGTTTAGGTGTTGCAGTACAGGACATAATGTTGGTAAGATTAAGTAGAAAGAGTTAAAGAGGAGCAATAGAATCTGTCTGTAAGATGCTTTTGTGGGAAAAAGGTCGAACTTCACGATCTCTTAGAAGACCTGAGTGAAAGAAATGACAATCACTTTCTAGTGACTATGAAAAAGTACATGCACTTTACCATCTTTCCTTAATTTATCTTGAATTTTAAATAGGTCTGGAAATGCTGCAAAGTCCTGCAGCTGATAATTTCTACTCATGTCAGGTAGTGGCAGTTACAGGCATTCTGCAGTGAATTGTGATGAAGTAGTACAGAGACTTTTTGTCATCTTTTGCCTGAATCGCTGAATATATAATTTGCAATATCAAAACAATAGGTAGGTTCATAGAATCATAAAACCATATAACAGTTTGGGTTGGAAGGGATCTTTAAAGGTCATCTTAATCCAACTCCCCCTGCAATGGGCAGGGACATTCCTCAACCAGGTCAGGTTACTCAGAGCCCTGTCAAATTTGACCTTGAATGTTTCTAGTCATAGAGCATCTACCACCTCTCTGGACAACCTGTGTGGGTGTTTCGCAATCCTTATTGTGAAAAATTTCCTTGTATCTAGTATAAATCTAGCCTCTCCTAGTTTAAAGCTACCGCCCCCTTGTCCCATTTCAGCAGGCCCTGCTAGAAAGTTTGTCTCCATCTTTCTTATAAGGCCCCTTTAGGTACTGAAATGCCACAATGGGGTTACCCCAGAGCCTTCTCTTCTCCAGGCTGAACAGCTCTTACTCTCAAGCTTTCCTCATAGCATAGAGGTGCTCCACCCCTCTGATTATCTTCATGGCCATCCTCTGGACCCACTGCTACTGGTCCATATCTTTCCTGTGCTGAGGACCTGAGAGCTGGGTACAGTATCCAAGTAGGGTCTTGCCAGAGCAGAGTTGGGGGACAGAATTGCCTCCCCAACCTTCTGGCCATGCTGGTTGTGATGCAGCCCAGTATACAGTTGGCTTTCTGGGCTGTGAGCACCCATTACTAGTTCATGCCCAGTTGTTCGTCCACCAGTATCCTCAAGTCCTTTTCAAGAGGGCTGCTCTCGATCTGTTCATCCCCCAGGGTGCATTGGTTTTTGGGGAGGTTGCCCAGATACAGGTGCAGGACCTTGCACTTGGCCTTGTTGAACCTCATTAGGTTGTCATGGGCCAACTTCTTGAGCTTGTCCATGTCCCTCTGGAGGGCGTCCCATCCTTCAGGAGTGTAACCTTTATTGCTTGTTCTAAACTATGTCTTGTATGTTATTAGACTGTAGGAGAAGTCTTTACAACAGAATAAAAGTGTTGGTCTTGTACCAACAACTTGTACTATTTGGCTTTACTTGTCTCATTTCTACTTCATAATGATTTTTTTTTAATAGCTCACTATCTGACATTTCTTCTCCAACAGACCCCTGAACTCTCCTGGTTTTCCTTCAAACTAGTTATATTTCTGTCTAATCTTACCATGCACGACCACATGGAGCCACAGAAGAGGGTATATAAGTGCCGTATGGAAGCAGAGGTGCAGGGGACATAATGTCAGTAGACAAAGAGAGAAACCAGTAGAAAACAGCAGTTAGCACCAGTAGTGAGCCTTTAATTTGCACAGTAATCCATGATGCTTCTTCGCTTGGGTAGTACATCACCTTAGCCAATTTAGTATTGGTCATTTTTAGGGGTCCTTACTGCATATAATGCAGTTGATGAGCAGAGGTGGCGTCATTTAGAAATGACTTTAAAACTAGTGATGACAACAGTCTTTCATCTTAACAATTGAATAGAACTGTGCGTCTTACATTTATTACAGTCTAATTTCAGGGTAGCCTCTAGATGAACTTTCAGTTCAACTGTATTTCATTATATCATCTTTTATTAAATCAATGCATCCAATTGCAAAAGAGAAAGTGGGCAATTGCTGAAATTTAAAAATCTCATCTCAAATCTTTATTTTGAATATACGCCAATTAGGGAACTTCCCTGAATGGCAGATTTGAACAGGAATTATTGCACAAGAAAACAATTTAATCTGTGCTTTCACTGCTGAATTTAATGAAGCCGTAACTGTGGCATTGTGGTTTGTCCCTACTTAATGAGATTTATGCTAATGCATACAATCAGTAAACTAGCTTGATCAAACAAGGGGCATAAGATAAATATACTTCAAACACTCCAAAAGGAAGGAGATGGAAGACTCATTCTTTTCCAATGAAA
This sequence comes from Campylorhamphus procurvoides, assembly GCA_013396655.1. Classification (NCBI taxonomy): domain Eukaryota; kingdom Metazoa; phylum Chordata; class Aves; order Passeriformes; family Dendrocolaptidae; genus Campylorhamphus; species Campylorhamphus procurvoides. The sequence continues at coordinate 530,704 of WBMV01006674.1, read as the reverse complement.
ACGTGTTCTGACACAGTTTCTTTAGTGCTGCCTTTTCTTGCCTGAAAAACAAGAAATAAAAATACTGAGTTTGAGACTTGAGTCAAAATAGCTTGTATCCAGATTTCTTGACTTAGGAAATTCTACATAAAATCTGCAGTTAATTTAATGACAAACAGTGAAATCCTCATCTGGAAATCTAACTTATTCTAAAAATTTCCCAGAATTATAGAAATGTGATTTTTAGTGGTATTGCATCCTGAATTCTGCAACCAGCTCTGAAAGACTTTAGCTTTACTTCCCGGATGTATGACTTCAGCTTATTCTCTTACTCTGTTTCTGCCATCTCTGGTTTGCCTTATTTTTCCTCTTTTTACTGTTTTCCCTTTCTTGCCATTTAGTTGCAGTCTGGGAAAGAGTCAGCAAAGTGCTATAGCTAGTTTTGAAATATGCAATTGGTTGCATTAGAAAGCAGGCTAGACAGGACAGATAATTGTTGATGTTGCTGTACTACTCTTCCTTAATAGAAGGGCTGAGATGGGTGTGGGCTTTTCTCTCTGTGTTCATTAATATTTGTGCAACGTATGAGAAGTTAATACTGTTGATTTCATACTCAAATTTGTTTGAAGATAGTGAAGAGTGTCAGAAGTTACTAATATGTTTCTGAGGAACAAGCAAATGCATGGACAGCAAGATCACATAAGCTTGATTTCCTTTAGAAAACTGATCTAACCCCCTTTTTCTACTTTTGTGAAGGTAAATTTTATACATTGAACATTGTTAATCAAAGAATTTAAGGGAAAACAAGTTACCTAAAATACATTACAGAGGTATGCATTAACAATCTAGCTACTTTTTTTAGCCCAAACTTATTGTAACGGCTAGTTTTGGAGTAGAACCAAAGAGGAAAGTGGAATACATATCCCTCCTCGAAGGAGCACTGGCAAGGGTACAGAGCAAACCTGACAAAGTTCTCATTTACAAGCGACCTAATTTGGTGAGTATACACTTGTTGTGACTTTATGTTAACTTTTAGATTTTTATGTAATGCATGTGCCTTTTCTTTTTTTACAGGTAAAATTTTACTTGTATCTATTGTAGTTTGTTTTTTATTTTAAGAGCAAACATTTTATTCTTAAGATTTAAATAGTAAATAGGACTAATGCATCAGAGGGATTACAGAAAATTGGATAATACTATATAAAAAATTTGCACGGTACATATTTTTTGCCTTAATTCCACTTACTCCATCTGTTTTTCTTTTGACAATTTAATTATTTTTCAATTGGTAGGGCCATGTTCCTTTTACCCAAGGTCGTGATCTTGACTGGGAAGAAGAGCTTGCAAAAGCGCAGTGTTCTAAATGTGTCTCCGTTCGCTCAGACCATCCACTTTATATTCTGTATACATCCGGAACAACAGGCTTGCCCAAGGTACAGAACTATCTGTAGTCTTAAGTGTCTGTTACCAACCTATTTGCAGTTCCACTTGAGAAAATATTTAATTAAAAGGGTTGAAAATGTTTACCAGAGCACAGTGCTATGAATGATAAGCATTACTAGAAATGGTTTAATCTCATTTATTCACATTTCACTACTTTAAAGGCAGTGTATAGGAGTAAATCATGTTCATTTATTTAAGTAGTAGTAATAAAAGTATAAGATGCATTTGCTTCAAAATGTTTGTACAATATAAACTTTTGAGGACAGTAGAATGTCTTTTGTCCAGTACTATCTTCTGTGTTTTCTCTGCTTTAAGTGCAGTATAGTCACTTAATGGCAAGATTAGTTAATATATCACTTGTGTGGTAGTATTTATTGCTGACTAGTCTTGTTCATTATTTACATATTAGCTAATTTTCCTATAGATAAGACATGGTGAATGATGTTAGAGATTAAATGGGATTAAGCATGTTCTGAAGGCTTGTGTTACTGAACAATTCTGAGGACATAATTCCCCTGAAAATAAAGGTTTAGATTAAGTGTAAATCAGCACAAGGTATTCTTTGAAAATGTTTGCTTTAGAATGTGAATTAGTTTTAATGACCTATTTTTAAATGATTGTATTTTAAAAGAGAACTGTCTTGAGTGTTTGCTTGGTACTTACAATTCTCTTTTACAGTGTGTGGAAGACAAGTTGAATATAATTTTTTGTTGCTAGTTCTACCACCACAGATTCAGACAAAATCGCACACCTCTGGATATGGCAGTACTTAGACTACTGCTAGAAAATGATTTAATGATATTGCCTATAAAGTTCAGAATCTATGAGGATGTAAGAGAAAACAAGTATCATTTTTCCTGAGAAAAATGTCTTCTGCATTTATGTTCAAGATGGGCCCTTTAAAGCAACATATTTATCTTGAATTATTTCATTGTATTGTCAAAAAGCCCAAGATAAGATCCTTTGCCACTGCAGGTATTTTTCTTGAGTCTGAGTTTCAGTATAGTATCTCAGAAGTTTGCTTCACTGTGGCTCTGTGGAGAAAATACAGATGTCTTCAGTGAATCACCCTTGTAAGAGGGAGATTGTCAACTAGTGCTAAGCTACAATGAGTAACTCAATGAATAAAGTAACATTTTTATTTAAGGAACTTAATTTAAAAGGGCATGCAAATAAAATTACTCCGTTATGACCTCCATAGCAAAACTCTTGTTAATCTCAGAGCAGTGGCTAAGGTAGAAGCTGAGTCTAACAAAGGCAATCTTCTGTCTGAAATTGGTGAAATGTTAGTTAACCATCCTCTGCCTTAGCAATCTCCATTTTAATGAATTAATGCGTATCTAGAATCTCTCATTTCTTGGATGAGGCCTGAAAATGCCTATTTCATTCTATGAAGTATATCAGGAGAATGTGCTCTGCCTAGCACAGGCAGATTGCTGCACTGTAATGTCTGCACAGCGGATATTGTTTGGTCTAGTGGATCTCATCTGAATTTTAGTTGAAGACATCAGGACATAGTTTACTTAATTCTTCCTTTAAGAACACTGTACTAGAAGATGAAATATATGAAGTGTGTTTTAACCATACTAATATTGCAAAGTATTTTAAAATTTCTCCTGTTTGTAGTGTTCCAGAGCTGGTTATCAGTTTACCAAGGTGCATGATGCTATTGATACTCTCTCATGCTAATTTTCAAGTCCCTCTTTTATATGAACAGTGCAATGTTCTTCATTTTGCATTTGTATGTGCACTTCAGGCTAGATAGTAAAGAAAAATATACATTGGTTTAAACGAATTTTCTGACATCTTTAAAAAGAGTCAATGCAGAAAGACAAGTGCATTTCAGGCAGTAATTCATCCCAGCTGTTTTAGGAATTGTCCACTTCACAAGTGCTCCTCATATATCATGATGATACAGGGAGACTGTGCAACAAATTTAAAACATGCCTAGCATTTAGATGGCACAGTTCAAGTGAGGTAAATACTCAATCTCTTATTTTTTGTCAGCATGTTTACTAAATATTTGTATATCCAATTTTTATGAGAGAATTCTAGCTTTGTTAGTAATCTTCTGAAAAATTTTGTCATGTAGGCCTTGGATTGTGTTTCTCTGTTTGTTTTATTGTGTTTGTTTGGTGTTTTGTTTGTTTTCCATAGTAAATTCTTAAGTGGAAGTGCTAGTACGAGGATGTTTTTGTTGGAATAGATTCTTTTCTTAAGTTAGGAGTATTGGAATTACACAACCTTAAGTCTATTGCTGCTAAAACCTCAAAACATAATTGAAGACAGGAATATCATTGTTTCCTTCAAATGATCTTAAATACTCAAATTTTCTTGTTTAGGGTGTTGTCAGACCAACAGGTGGCTATGCAGTTATGCTTAACTGGACAATGTCAGCTGTATATGGACTCACACCTGGTGAGGTAATTCTAGTTAAATGTCATGTAAATGTTTTTGAGTGCCTCTTAAAAGGTCTCACTATAATTATGTTTTTATTTCATTTTAGGTGTGGTGGGCAGCTTCTGATTTAGGCTGGGTTGTTGGTCATTCCTACATTTGCTATGGACCTCTCCTTCATGGGAATACTACAGTTTTGTATGAGGTATGATACATTCTAAAATACCAGTGTTGGAAAATGCATCATCCCCTCTAGCTGATGATCCTGTTTATGCCTGTCTATTCTTCATGCCACACATGTTTAAATTGTGTGTATGTCTTCAGTGTTTATACTCTCCCATCTGTTAGAGTAATTTTTATGGAAAACTTATTTCACTGTCCTTCAAGCTTGTCTACTTCACCTGTGTGAAGGGTGATGGTCAGCAGGGCAAGGAACTATGAAACAAGAGACCTAGAAATGGCAGATAGTGGAGTATACCTGTGTTGTTGATTAGACTACCTTTATTATAGATCTAGGAGAGGGTGTTGTTTTGCATATCTTGAGATGAAAAATACTTACTGGATCTGAGTTGGATACACCTGAGAGCTCTGTGGAAGGAACCAGAACTTCTAACAAGACTTGTCTTTTCTCCCTCTACCGCTCAAGTCAAGAGAAGCCAAGATTGTGATGACATTCAGGTCATAGTCCTTCTCCTTGGGGGATGAAATTTAGTGGGTTGGAGAGACTAGTCCAAGTAGAGTGGCCTGCTCAATTCAGACTTTGATGTTCAAAAATGCAATCATGATGCTTTACATTGTTAATTTTTCAGAAGTTATTGTTGAGTTTCTCTTTAATCATGTGGCAGGAAGATAAAGTGTTGCTTGAACCATCTTCTTTGTTCTTCAGGGAGTGTATCCAGCATCTATCAGTGATAGTGAAAGACAACTTGGTTGTGTGCATCCACTTGACATTAGGAATTCTGGATATATCCTGCCTTCTCTGACACTGTGGAGCATGATGCCCACCTAGTAATTGCTTTGTCTTTTTTAGTGGTTCTAGAAGCAGAAGTTGTTTTAGATCTGCCATCATGGAATGCTGATCACCTCTGTTGATTTGTAGTGATACCAGTGATAACTAGAAACATGTGAACCATTAAGGGAAATCCAGGGGTAACTCAGAGCATACAAGAACTGAGAAGTATAGTGAATGTACTGGATTCTGAGGGCATGAAACAAGCTTTGTTGACATTGTAAATATATCAATTGTAAGAGCATCATCTGTACCCAGTCCTTGAACAGGGGAGTCAGCATGACATAGTGGAAACATAAGACTATCATATAGGCAGAAGTTCTGCTTAAGGAAATGTGTATTACAAAGTTTCTCTACATTCCTGTTACTATGCTGCAGAAGTGAAGATGACCATACTAGAACAGAAATGGATTGTTACTGTTTACAGGAACAACCATTATCAAAACACTCCTTCAGTGTTTGGACAGCCAGTTAAATTGGTATTGTTTGTGCTTCACTGTAATGAACTTACACACTTCTGTTGGTGGGCAGCTGGTGCTAGGGTTGTTCCTGAATTTTAAGTAAATATCTTTCTGAATCCTGGATACTGAAAAGGCATAGACAGTTATAGTAAGGAGAGATTACTGTCAAATGATTTGAATGCTGCTGTGCCTCAGAGACTCAAGAACTGACTATGGCTTGCTGCATTGTGTTTTGAAAGTTAGAAGTATGCTTTACTACTCGAAATTCAGTCTCTTTATAATCTTTTAAGTGAGTTTCTCACAAGCAGAAGATGCCTCTTGAAGTGGGTCAAGAATTCTCAAGTCCAGAAAAGCAATGCTCATCATATATATATGATATTTCAAATCACAGCAGCAGTGCAGTTCTGAAATAAGTCTTCTGATTGTCCTTGCTTATTGATTTGGTTCACGGAGTGGTTTTAGTCAAATGAGTACCATCTTTACAGAGAAAGCTAAGACTGAAGTTTTGCCACTTGAGATCAAATGGTAGGATCCAATGAGTGGGACTACACTGCTGTGAAATTTTTCAGGACAAGTGAAAAGCACATATGCCAACAAAAAGCTTTTATAACTTTCCACCTTACTGTGAAGTGCTTCTCCTGCTGTACAAAAGGGCCAAATGTGATGTGAGACTTCATGTTTACTGTCCATCAGATATCTGCTTGTTCTGACTTTCAGCTGCTCCTTTAGTTCTCACTAGCTTTTGCATTTATCCTCTTCACCAGCTCTATTTATTTTGATATTCCTCCTTTAAAATTAGTCCTCTTTCCTACTGCTATATTTTGCAATAGTCACAGGCATTGCATTGGTGTGCCAGAATATTGAGCAGAGGGCAAATAACAGCATGTCCTTTGAAAGGCCCAAAAGCTTCTCCAGCACCGTGTTACACCACCCTGTTTCTAATGTCAAGCCTGCTGCAGGGTATGAGAGTGTGGACAAGTAGTGCTGCATTAATTTCAATTAGATGGTCATGTTCTTGATGAGGTGGAAAAACCATTCTGATGTGACATGGTATGTGTGTCCCTACCACAGACATGTTGAACAGATCTTCAGGAGGGCAGAGTACTCCAGCAAGTCCCACTGATCATGAGGACATCAACACCCTTAGTTCCATGACCAACAGTATGTGAGAAAAGTGCAGTGAAAAGTGTGCCTACAGTTCTATACATGTCTCTGTGTGGATGCCTCTTTCTTGAAAGTGTTTAACAGCAGTTTGGATGGAGCTTTCAAGAGCCTGGTCTGGTGAAAAGTGTCCCTGCCCGTGGCAGGGAGGTTGGAACTTTAAGGTCCCTTCTGACCCAGGCTATTCTATTGTTTCGTATTTCTGTAATATGTGCCTGTAACCCTCCCGAGGACCCCTGTGAGACAACATCAAGGAACATCCTCTCTTGCCTTGACAGGCAGTAGGTCATGGTCCACATGCCCACATGAGCAACTGTGTGTACTCCTTTGCTGTACACATATCGAGTGAAGGACTGTGCTTAGGAGGTTTTTTCTGGTGAAATTCACTGATTTCAGAACTGTGGGAAGGCAGCATGAATCTGGATTGCCTGTGAGAGCTGCTATGCCTTGAGAAACAATTTCCTGGGGGCTGTGAGCTGCTTGAGGTATTCAGTGGAGCAACAAACCCCATCAAGATACCACTTGCCCCATCCCTATGCCTGTGTACCAGGCATAGTCCTGGCAATTGCAGAAGTCATGGATGTGGATATATTGATAACAGCTCTTGGCTTCTGCACAAAAGCCCAGTCACACTGATGCAAATGCAGTGTGTTAAGGACCTACCCAGTGGTGGTAGTGGTACTGATACTTCTAACCACTTACTGTGTCTTGTTCCTGCCCTGCAATCAGCTGCTTGAACAACAAATGCCATGCAGGATGATACCATTTCTTTGAAATGCAGATAGGGGTCAGTGGCAATATATTATCTCTTTTTCTGCCCCAAGTCCACCTCAGGAAAGAACATGAAGGGAAGGACGTGGCAGGCTAAAGTCAGGGATAACTGAATTAGCTAGGTTTTTGGATTGAATAGAGCATGGGAGTGAGTGAAGCAGGGGAGTGTGTGAAGCCCAGAATTGTGGAGGGAAAAAAATGTGGCCAGAGAGAAGTATTGGTGATCAGTTATTTTCTAATTGCAACATAACATTTGCGAAATTACAAGACATTGATGTCCAGTGACATTCTTCCATCCCACTTCATGCACTCCTGGATGCTCAGTGGGTTGATGACTGTTTTCAGTGAAGGGATAGGTAAAGTCCTGACACAAATGCATTGCTGGATGCCCCACCTATGACAAAGAAAGAAAACCCTGCATGCAGGTACTGCACAAGCTGTGCTCAGTGTGGCCGGAAGGAAAATCTCAGATTCCCTCACTGCTGATCAGACTAAAAGTGATACCCTGAATTTGGAAGAATTATTAGGAACATTTGTAGTGTCTGTCCCCCATAGCCTGTTATCTTTCAGATGGGCAAATGTTCGTTGCAGTTCCAGTATGCATTGAGTAAAAGCACAGTTAAATTAGGTCTGTGCTGCACATATGCAGCCTCTCTTGTGTTGGTCATTGGCATAGAGGACTTCATGAGTGAGGGGGACATAGAAACTCTGTGGTGGAGGCTAGTGACAATGTGTGAACTGACACACTACTGTCATCTGCAGGAAATATGAAAGGGACGACATGACACTTTCTAGAAGAGAAGTCCCTTCAGTCAAGGGAGAAAAGATCTGAAGGATAGCTTTCTGTCAGAAAACTCTGAGCTGCATTTTTGGTGCAGTGAACAAGGTAAAATCTAAAATAAACCTCAAGTAACATCTAATGGAAGAGGTAAAGAGCATTGGCATTAAATGGTTGGATCTACTAATCTGTTCTAATTCACTTCACTACTTGCTACGTAAACAAAATCTGTGACCCCATATGTGCTCTCCTTCCTGTTTCATTTTATTATTTCACGTTTTTTGCCAGTGTACATAGTAGAAAGAAGATTGATAATCTCTCACAGAACTGCAGATTGTGCCTAGGTGACACCTGTGTATATTTCTTTGTACAAAATCCTGTTATCATTTTCATAATGAAAAAATTTAAAATAAGAAGTAAAATATAATGTTTAAAGCAAGGCTCAAATGCCTTAATGATCCCAGCCAATGATTGTAGCAGCTGAAGAAAACGTAAACAAATGGTTATTCTTAATTTGAATCTCCATGTACGTTCTGTCCAGTTAAGTTTTACTGACTTGCTTACATTTTGTTGACTGTTAAAGCTTGCAATGAATGTGTTACTGAAATACATGATGCAGACAATATCTACAGTGCAACAATGGCTATAAAAATCAGACATTTGTTTGAGTATTACTTATGATTAGTTTTGTTTTTATGAGTTTCCAGTGTATTGATCTGGTGAAATCCACTTGTTTTTGTGAATATACAAACCAACTCACTATGGAACTTCTGAAAAGCTTTAGAAGCAGTTATTGGTGGCAGCTTGGAGATTGCTGGACTTATGCTTTGTTCTTAGTGCACATGCAAGTTCTGAAAGAGATTTGGAAGCAAGTTTTTTTTTCTAGGACCTTCCAATTTAAAGGTAATCAAGTAGTTTTTAAAATAGGGACGAAGGTGTTTGTTTAAAAACATTAGAGCAAAATATTAGGAAAACAAAACTAAAAAAAACCCCAAGAGATTCTTTTGCAGAAAGGATTCCCCTGTGACTAAATACATCTTTATGTGGAACATGGAATACAGGAAATTTACCTCACTTCTTGGGTTCAAATACATACATTTGTAGAGATGGATAAAAATGTTCAGAAGAATAAACCCTATATACTTGTCTTCTTGAACTTGCTAATAGCCCCAGATGCAGAGGTGGATTTGTGACATTTTACAGTGCATGTGTACATACTGCTCAGCTGTTTTACATCTTTGCTTATCTCAGAGGCCAGACTGTAAAAAATTATTTTCTTACGAAGAAGAGAAACAGTCTTGGTGCTCTTTTATGCATTATCGTGGTGGCAGAAATCACTGTGAACAAGAGAAACAGGCTTTGGCTCCAAAAATGGATTTGCATACTGAGATGTGCAGTGGTCTTTTTCACCTTCGTTTTCCTGAGATGAAAGGGTGAGGAACAATAATTTGTGGGCTACACTTAAATTCTGTAATACTCTGTTTGTCTCCTTCCTGACTGGTGGTAACAATCTGGTACATCTTTATAGTATGAAAATACCCTGTGAAATCTTTGGAAGTTCAATATCCATAAGGGAAAAATCCCTGTTACTTATTTTGACCTTGTGTTGTTGTCTGGAAGGCTTAAAAGGATGTGGGGACATCACTGCAAGCTATATTTAAGTACTAACATTCTGTCATTCAATCTTGCATCTACACTCCCAGCATTGTTGAGGTAACCAGAGTTAATAAATATGTTCAAGATTTCTGAAACAGAAATATATTCTAGAGAAAAAAAAAAATCTTATCTTTGCTGATCTTAGCAGTTGATAGGTTTTTTTTGGTATTAGATAGTATAGATCAATATGTGAGGTGAATTTTCTGGTGTAAGATCTACACGCAAGCTAGAAATCTTTGCTTTCTAGCTTCACTTGGATTTACTCCCGCAGAATAGATCTTCTGGGCAAAGTTGAGAGGTAGACAAGCACAACACGGGACTACCTTCTCAGCTCAGCTGTTATGTGGATCACTAACTCTGCAGTATATAATAATCCTCTAGTTAGGGTCACCTCTGGTTTTGCAGTACATAAAGTAGGAAATTGTCAACTGTTTTTACTAAAGACTTCATAGACCTAATTCTTATTTATATGGGTAGGAGTGTGAGAAATGTCAGCATTGCTTCTAAGAACGTGTCCTTGCAGTGTCAGTGCATTACCATATGTGCATGGGTGTTCAGAAAGGAAAGCCTACATGCTATATAAGTACACCTGTATAGATAGTAATCTCGGTTTTCCTCCTCATGGGTATGGCTATTTCTTATATTTTTAAGTGTATTTAGTAATTCAGAGTTTTCATTTGTTCCATCCATTGGTTAAAAAGTATTGCCTTGGTTTTTTTTATTATTATTTTAGAATCCTAATTTATTAATAATAAGATATTTTTTAAGTTTCGTTGTTTTTTAATTAAGGAATTTTGGAGGCAGCAGGCACATACCTATTCAAATTGAATGGAGACTAAATGTGTGCAATTTGAAGAAGAAAGAAATTGAGCTGTTTTCTGGACTGTTTTTATAACTTGTACAGTTTACCTAATGTTGGATACTTTTCAAACCCAATCTCCATCTTTATTTCATCTCCATATGCTGAATATAGTTCTGGTATGCAATTTTGGGAGCTTCAGTAGCTTCAGGATCTCTACAAATAATGGAACAAAGAGCACCAAGTTAAAAATGACTGTCACTAGAAAAATAGGCACAAAATAATAAAAAAATATAAAAAAATAGTTTTTATTTATTTTTAAGTTCTGTTACAAAAGAATTCCATTTTCTAGCTTGTCTGAAAAAAACCCAGTCATTTCCCACTGAATTCCTATAATTTTAAGGCTGGGGACCACTGTGGTTGACTTTCTTCATCTTCTGAATAAGAAAGAGCAAGAACTTCACTCAGTAGCAGAAATGCACATTTATAGACTCAAGTATTAGCTTGCATATTAAATTACTATAGTCTAATTAATGTTTTAGCACCTAATAGGTGTTAATTAGATTCTTCATTCTGAGGGGATTAACTCAAAACCACCACACTAGTTAAGCAGAAGAGGAAAGCAGTGTGAGAAAAACTGTGCATACTTGGAGATAATGAAAAGACCTTGATAGTTTTATAGTGACTGGTTTTGACCACTGGTGATGCACTACACCACATTAAAATTGTTACATGAATTGTCAGAAGAGAATCACTGCAATGAAGAGGTTTCTGTTCTAGCAGGGGCAGAGTAAGACAAGAAGGAGTAAAGTGATGAGTCCTTCATTTTTTGTAACATAGTTTTCTTACAATGAAATTCTTCATAAATGCATGTGAATGCATCTGGATTAATGTGATTATTGTCATTATAAAGGCACCTCTGATTTTAAACTGTTGATTTTGGAAACTAAAAAGAGTAAAAATCTTATTTCTTTAAAAATGAATATTAAAAGAAAAATCAGAGTTAATATTTGGTTGACCTACATGTCTGCTTTGTGATTTTTGCTCTTGGTGAGAACATAATTAAACAGAAATAGTATATTTCCCATTTTTATTTCTCTGAGATGCCAGCAATTCAGGCTTCATGCAGGGTTCATGACATCAGCATCATCTTTTTTGAGGATTAAAAATGGGAAGAAAAGGAAGAAATCTGTACACACAGGAATAAAAATAATGTTTACAAAGAGAATAGTATATAAGTTTTCTTCTGTTCAGAAGACTATCTTAACAGTGATATGAATTCATAAATTTGTAGTCAAATTTCCTAAATGATTGCCTAATGATAGATTTCAGGTTAGGGAGTATGAGCATGCTGTTTAGCTGTGGGGAAAGAACACCTCATCCCCTTTGCCTGTGGATAACCACTATTGAATGTAACCTCTGTTGACTTCATACCCTCACTACTAAAAGTGTTTTGTTCATTGCTAAATTGCTCAGGTGACAGCTTGTCTTTTTAACAATTACTATGGAAACTACATGCTTTCAGTTTTTATGTGCTGTTACACCATTGTCAGAAATGTGAAAACAATAATGAAGTCTTTTGGATACAGCAAGTGTATTTTTTGTTTGTTTCTTTGGGTTTTTTTCAAATAGTCTATCCTGGGTTGTCTTTTCTCCAACACATAGCAAACTTCAGCTATACAGAAGCTGGCTGAAGTCTCACAGCCCACTCTGATTTGCTCTTGTTAATAGTATTTCAAGCTGCAAGCAACAGGGCATCATGAAGAGAAAGTCTCTAGCTATTACTTGTGGTGCAGTGATGTCAGGAAAAAAGCAATATTGTAGTTCCAGTGTTTGGGACTTTGAACTGGAGCTAGGGTAAGGAGGAGGATACCGACAAGGAACTATGTATTTAGGGCTTCATTTGAGTGGTCTAGGACAGAGAAGGAGCTATCGCCCCACACAGAGCTGTAGCAAGACATTGCTGTGCGCCTGGAACCTTCCTTGCAATATTCACTGAGGGCCTGCTGTTGCAACAAATCTGCAGGGTACATAACAACAGCAACAAGTTTAAAATTACTCTCTTATGGCACAATGCTTGGAGACATACAGCCTTTCTTGCTGTTTTTGTAAGCCAGCATCATGAGCTTATAAAGGAAGCACTGTCTCTGAAGTCTGGCAGTTTTGTGACCCTTCTGCCATCACTCATTGTATCTGTGAAGCAAATTCAGTAGGACTGGTCATTTCAAGCCCTTAGTGGAGGTTTGGCAGCAGGGTCACCAGCAGAAGGATGAATGCCTCTATGAATGTGTTCTGATTTTGTGTCTGCTTTAGCGTCCGAAGGTTTTAGTGGCAATGAGTTCATGTATAACATTTCCTATTCAGAGAGAATTTTCCTAATAATTTTGAATTTAGCTTTAATTACAGAACCCTTTGTTGTTAGGGGTCAGACAGAAAGGGAATTGAGGTACTATTACTGGTGCATTATTGGATATTTTATTATAGCTCTTCTTATAAGTCTTTTTCCTCAAGTAATCCATCCCCATGGCTTCTCACTTTTTCCATATGAGACCTTTTCTATCCCCTTGACCATTCTTTCTGCCTCTGAATCTTCTTTCTTAATCATGTATGAAATCATAATCATCCACACATTCTACCTCAGGATGTCTGCTCAGCTGTTAGACATCTCATAAATTACATGCTAAATCTAGGTGCTTCCAGAAGGATGTTCCTATCTGTTTGTCTATCTCAGAGTCTCTTGGTAGGTTATTAAAATAAAGTCTTTTCTACATGAATCTTCCTAGGTGATACAAGAAGTGTCTGTTCTTACTTTTATTTTTTTAAATTACGTGAGACAGATCACTCTCTTTCTGACTGCCGTGTTCCTGTTTACCGTGCTCTCAGTTCCTGCCAACCCCATATACTGTTGCCCATAACTTTTAAATTCAGTTTTCATCTCCAGTGTTGATGCAAATACTGAATAGCAACAGGTCTTGTACTGATCCCTGCAAAAATCCGGTGGAAGCATCTCATTTGCTCAGTCCCCAGATTTACTCAGCAGTCTGTTAGCATATTCAGAATTCAAATACCCTGTGTTTTACTGTTTATATTGCTAAATTTTAGAAATCAAAATTACATATGGTAATAAGCCTCTCATGGCATCTTGCTCTACTTCTTAAAATTTTTTGTATAATAAATGAGAACTCTGGCAATTTTATTTGTAGTTTCTTCAGGCTCTAAAATTAAGTTGCACTGTCTTAGATTTGGTTTGCTTATGTCAGTTTTTGTTTATGCATTTGCTAAACTGTGAACAGCTGCCAAGGCACCAGGGAAGTTTTCTGCAGAATCAGTAACAATATTTTACAGCTAGCCAGATTTTTTTTCCTAAATGAGTATTTTAAGTGTTGCCTTATTCTTTAGGTATTATTTCCTATCAGCTGTCAGGTGAATTTTCTTTCCCTCCTACTGTTTGTGTTTTATTAGGTTGTCTCTTAGATCTGAGACTGGTAACTCCAAACCTAAGCTGCTGTAGCTTACCTGGGATGTAAATATCGACCTGTCAGAGTCCTGCGTACCTTACCCATGCACTCCTGAAGGCTTAACTGCTTGTGTGGAAGATGCTCTTTGGCTCAGGCTTGCTGGAACCTTGAGGCATAGGCATGTCTGTGACATAGCTTGGAGAGGGATCAGGTGTGAAGTGAGACCTGGGAAGGAGTGGGTGTGCTCAGGGTCAGACACAGCACTTTTGTGGGCTCTGGACATTTTCATTTGTTTAAAAGTAGCAGCACACTTTATTACTGGCAGACTAACCAATTGCTCCACAGCTAGATTTTTTGATATCCACGGTGATTGATACTGGTTCAATTACATAATTAATTAATGAGAAATTTGTGGAAATTTGGAATTTTTCAGAGTCTGAGACCATTTCTTTTAGAATTAGTGATGTGGGCTTGAACTCCTAAGCAGGTGGCTGCAGGTCTGCAGGTATAGTGAACATTACAGGGAGAGGATGTCAGCTTGAACGAATACGTTCATGTACAAATAGTGATGAACAAATGACAGTTGTGATGAAGAACTCTGCTAGGGTTATGCTTCAAGATAGTGCAGCAAAAGATTTTTCTTTGGGAACTGTGTGTTATCTGACAGCAAAAAGGGTGTAACTCACTTTTTCAGCAAGCAAATAACATTACGTTGCATTTCTTTTTGGCAATTTAAGATAGGCTATTTGCAAAAAGAGAGATTTTGGCATTGGTTATACTACTCTCTGCTACTTGGGCTGGGAACTGGTTTTTTTGCTTTATTTTCTTTTCATCTGTTTATGGCTGCCTGCTCCATCCTTAAGAAAAAAAAAATGCTTTTCATTTGTGCATTCTATTTTGTCTTGGAGTTTTAAATCTTTTATGGTGAGTCTCTTTCTGAGCACTCCTCTCACCAGCAGGAGTATCTCACCACAGGGCTGCAAAACCAATGGTATGTATCCAGCCTGGGCCGTCCTGTGCTCTTTGTATCTGATGAATGGTTCATTGGTGCTCTTGCCAGTCTTCGGGCACAGCTGGATACAGAGTAAGCCTGGGGAAGACAGCACCGGGCAGGGCAAATGGGAGAGAGGGAAGGGGATGAATTCCTGTGAGCCTACATCACAATCAGCATGCTGCTTATTATATTGGAATGGGGCAGCCAACCTGATTAATGCATGTTTTCATAAAGTCATTTACTGTGCTACCTCTATCAGAATGAACTGAATTTTGTAAATTCTTTCAAGGTATTCAAATGCCTCCCTTCCTTTTGCATCTTGGTAAAATGAAAGGTATTCATTAGAGTTTCATATGCGTTTTTTTCCACTGGACTGATTACCTATTCCAAATTTTCATTTATGCAAGGATGGTGAAGGTATGAATTTGTCTTGTGATTGGTGAACTGCTGAAAGGATGATGACATTTCAGTAGTGAAACTCTTTCTGTGTTTGAGGCTTCTTCCATAAAACATTGGCAAAGCTGTGTTTGTGGTATGAAAAGCGTATGTCTCTCTTGACTTGCGTGCTCTGTCAAAGTTCATCTTCTCTTCTAAATGTGGCCTTTCAAATGAAAAGGTTATAGTCATACCTGTAGAGCTAAAACTCATTCTACATTAACATCATCTTTTAATAATTTCAGAGTATATATGGAACAGTTTATGCACTGCACTAATTACATACAGTAAGATTGTGACTATATAGTCCTATGCTGACTGCTTTTCATATTTCCAGCACCACAGAAAAGTATTCTTGATTATTTTTTTATTAGGATTACTTACCATTAAACAATTTATCATAAAGTACTGCTTCTGTTTACAATTCTCTTGACTATGCTCCTTACTTCAAGACAATATTTAGGTTTTTTTTAAAAAAACAACCCCAAACCAGACCACAGTCTAGTAGCACACTAAAACAGAAAAGGGGCTCTTCAGCGTCATTTCAGTCGTCATGTGGGGTTGCAGCACAAAGGTTCCAAGAAGCCAGCTGTAAGCAGCTAAGTGGGGATTTTTCCAGATTTGTGAGGAATTTCTAGGTAAGAAAAAGCTACCTGTGCATGGGAGTATAGTTGCAGTGCTACTGTGTCCAGAGACTCCTCGTTCAGAGGGACTATGGATGTTTTCCAGACTCAGTCAGTATAGATGTAGCTGACTCCTTCTGCAGTCACTGCAATAACAGCTCTTTGTGTCTGTCTTCCAGTTTGCATGTCCATTTTGCTAAGCAACTAGTATGTGCTGTGTTGCATTCATGTAAGATATTGTGCCCAAATCGTGTGAATTTATTTCTACAAGTGAATACACTCACAATATTGTTATCTTTAACAAAGCCTTCTTTAAAGTCTTACTTGAAATTATTTCTGTTGCTGTGCTACCACTGCTGTTATGTGTTCAAGCCTTGAACTGTCAAGGAATTATGATGTATTTTTATCCTGTGACATTTTAAATTATTCTCTCCGTAGGGGAAGCCTGTGGGAACGCCAGATGCTGGTGCCTATTTCCGTGTGCTAGCAGAGCATGAAGTAGCTGCTGCCTTTACTTCACCAACTGCAATTAGAGCAATCCGTCAGCAGGACCCTGAGGCAGCCTTGGGAAAGCAGTACTCTCTGAAAAGGTGAACTAAGGATACACTGGAAGCAGTTTCTTCCAGAAACAGGCTGGATGAACTAAAAATATTAGAGTATCTGCCCACCTCTGTAGAGTGGCATTTTGATACATTCTTGAAAATTTAGGTGTACATATATTTCCTTAAAAATTTATATTGATAGTTCAGAGGAGAGGAAAGCTGTTAAAAAGTCTGTAACTCTAACATTAAGAACTTTTACTGAATTAGGATTTCTCATCCATCCTTAAATTTACTCCACTGTGCTTATACCCTGTATCACAGTCTTGGATTACGTGATACTGTACTGTTTTCCTACATGACCTCTCATTTTGTTGAGTGCTCAGGATCTTCAGTGTTTGATCAGCAGCTAATCGATGCTTTGGTTGTCCCCCCCATAACTTTGTTATTTTTGTGATTATGTGCCCCAAAGACTGAGCAATTTGCTATCTCATACTGGTTTTAAGGTGTTTATCACTATAGTAGCAGCATGCTTCAAAATCATGGCTGAGTTCATCATCACAAATCCCCTGTGAGATAAGAGTGGTATTATCTGTATTTTTCTGAGGCATGGAGAGATTAAGGTCAAAGTCTTCTGTTAGTTTTGAATATCCAGTCTGAGCCACTGAACTACCCCTGTTTCAGAGTTCTTAGCATCATATTGTTAAAATGTATTATTAGCATTATATTAATAAAATGCTTCTCACAGGGATTTGGATCTGTGTATGTTTAGTATTTCTGCAGACCAAGTTTCTGTATCTTATGGTAAACATTCTAAAAATGGAAAATATATGTGTTTGGACCATATCTAATCTTGAAGTTGAATAATTTGCTCAGCATCAAACAAGGACTGTGTCAGACTGTATAGGCAGTATTCAGTCACAAGAACATCTATTATCACCCCTGACCAAAGAGAAAGGGAAGATGCAAAGCTATGTAGGTTCATTAGACCTCCACATTCTTAATTGCACAGGAAAGTTTATTAATTAGTAAACTGTATTTATTCCTGAGGTATTCATTACAATTTCATCA
Organism: Campylorhamphus procurvoides; assembly: GCA_013396655.1. Taxonomy (NCBI): domain Eukaryota; kingdom Metazoa; phylum Chordata; class Aves; order Passeriformes; family Dendrocolaptidae; genus Campylorhamphus; species Campylorhamphus procurvoides. The sequence continues at coordinate 513,130 of WBMV01006674.1, read as the reverse complement.
TTACTTCCATCTGTTTTGAGTGCTATCGTCAATCCTTACCCCTTCTTGAAACAGGAAAAGCTCATTTGAGACACTACTACGCTATTCTCCTATGATCTTTATTGACAAGAGAGTGATTCAGATGCTAGAAAATTTAATTGCTGTTTCTTGGCAGTTTTTAGGCAATGACTGAAATGACTTAGTCTGTCCTGAAAGTATTCATTTCATGAGAAATCTGCTAGCCTGCTTTGTAAGTCAGCCTGTGTTCTGATCAAATGAGAATTCCAGATAAAAGCCTCCTTGCCAAAATCAGTTGCCACAGATGTAAAGAGGTATTGCATCATTAGTTGTCTAATAATTCACTTATCTTTGGACCATGTCGTTCAGTGGGACGTGATGTCTCTTAATGAAACCTTTTAACACAACATTTAATATCTATTAGGTGCAGTTGTTAAGAAAGTCCAGCAGGTGATTAAACTTTTCCATTCTAGGAAAACAGGGTTTGATTGTTACTTGGATGGACTTCTCTATTCAAGATCAAGGGAATTCTCTTTGAAACAGTTTAAAACCAATCTCACTTTTAGTTCATTTACTTGCTACATGATCCTTCTCTCTGGTGAAGAATTTTAGCAATGAGATGTCCTTCTGCTACCTGGGCTAAAGTGAATCCTTGCTTTAAAGACTCCAGATCCAAGAGTGCAGTCCTGAAAGAGGTTTCCACCGCAGTATATTTCTTTCTGAGAAACTGTGTTAAAAAATGGTAAAGATCAATATCACTTCTGAAAATTATGTTAAAATAGACAATTACTTGTAAGAAAAAGAGTTGGTATGCAATACCAGCTTCAAGTATACAGAGAGTATTTGATTTACAGGAGTAAATTGAATTATAAACAGATTTGTATTCTTTTGAAATGATAAATTTCTGTTAAGAACTGATGATTCTGGCATCACTGACCTCTGCACAAAATTATGTGAAGTTTCCATAGGTTCTAGTGTGTATGCTTTAAATTCCTTGGGGCTATTGGAGTAAAATTTTGAAATTTGTTTGCTTTTAACACAGAATGTCACTTGTGTCTTTAACACAGCTCATGCTTAACAGTAAAATAGATTTTTAATTTGTAATAGTAGGACAAAAGCTCTGTTCAACCACGTATTTGTAGAGGATCTGAAGACACAGCTTTTGATAACATCTGGTGCTGCTGAGCAGGCTATCTGATTGTATTGCTGCTGCCTGTTGTGTTTGAAAAACAAGTAACATTCAAATTCAGTGAGCCTCATCTACCTGAGCATATTCTGTTCAGCTCTTTGAATCCATTCTCATCTTCATGAGGTAGCTCTGTAACACAAAGGTATTAACTCTTCCTGTATTTAGAATCACACTTCCTCCTATAACTGACTTAATTGTCATTAGCTGGTTTGCTCTGACTTTCAGATGGTTGACAACTCTTTGCATGAAGCAAATTAGATTAATTCAGTAGTAATAATTTGCTGTTTTTGTCACATAGTCTACTTTGGTTTCTAGAATTTTAGTTTGTTGAGAATGTTCTGCCATTTTATACCATGAGGATTTAGAGATTCTGGCTTGTTCATCTGTTACCTGATATTAATGCACTTCCTTTAGAAAAAAATATGAGACTGCATAAAAACTGTGCAGAAATAATGAATATAAAGTAGATAAGAAATTCCTGTTATCTGTCTCATAACACAGGAACAAGAGGATGTGAAATTAAAGTAGCAAATTCAAAACTGTTAGAAGGAAATATTTTGTTACAGAATTTATGTTTCACACATGCTGCAAGAAGATATGTGATTAAGACACAGAATTTAGGACAATTGAAGTACATTTTGCAGTTCTGCACGCTGCCTCCTGCTCTGTGCTGCTGTAGATCATGTATGGCTCTTCCTCTTGGAGTTCTGAGCTGTGGTCATGAAGAGCTTTTGTGGAGCTCTCCCTCCCCCACACTGTGAGAAGGAGCTGAGCTGCAGTTGTCTTCAGTGTCTCTCTTGGCTCTGTCACCTGAACCTCCAGTTCTTGGATACTCATGACCAAGCTAAAATATCTTCAGGCAGGAAAATGAACAAACACATAAATGGAGAAAAAAACAAGGATCTGAAAATACTGGGTTTATATTTTACATGTTTAAATCTATCTCTCTATCTAGACTCCAGGTGCATTAAAATTTAGTGAGAGTTATTTATTACCAGTTTATGTTAAGAAGTGCAAATGAACCTTTGTTGCTGTCTTTTTAGGAAAAAAAAAATTATTTAATGTGATGCAGAATAGAGTTTCTCTTTGCCAGAAAAAAATACCTTAAACTGCTGTGTGCATTCCAGAATTAAAAAGCCCCAAAACTTCCATGATATTTTGGTTTGGAAAAGTGAAGCTCAGATTATTACTCGTGGATATTTTTGATTTTCGGAAATGGTTTGAAGGTGTGATTTCTTTTGTGCTTGGAGCAACACCAAAATGCACATGCTGTATTAAACAATTTAGATTTTGCCAGGATCATTAGGGATATTGATCTGTCCTCTATATCAGGTAATACTTGAAGTCCACTCTGCTGGACTCTTGGATAGGGCCTAAAAGCCTGAGTGTGCTGAATTTCTTGTTAGAAATGTAGGTTTTCAGAACAGTTGATAAGATTTATTTAACAGAGGTGTAAGACCTTTCTTCCCAATTAAATGCATTGCAGTGGCAGGTGATTGCAGTAACAGGGACACTAACTTGCTTTGAAGATTTAAGAGGACTAGTAAAATGTTACTCAGTGGGACATTTTATAACTGTTGCCATTCCTTGTCTTGCTATACTGTTTGATAGAGAAAATAATTCCATAGTTCTTATGCTTTCTTAGGCTTGTGGCGCTTTGCTGTTACACTCTTTTTGATGGTTTATGCTGTAAATTTGCCAAAGAGCTACTTCTTACAGCATAAAGTTGATCTTGAGCCTGCCATACCAGTCTTCCAGAAGAAGGTGCAGTTTTCTGTTGTGATTTATCTGTAAAATGAAAAGAGAAATATTATGTCTTAAATTTCCCTCTGGTTTAAATACTACTTCCCAAATAGACGATCTTGGTTTCAAAATCTTGCTTAAATAGGAACATGTTTAAGTGTGCAGCAAAATTAGCAATATCCAAAACTTTTAAGACATTCCTGATATACTTTTTCTGAGATGCAGGAAAATTCATCTGAAGTTATACTGCAATAACTTTAACTGCTATTGTTTTAAACAGTAGCTTAACAAAGTATTTATACTGTGTCTTAGTCATGTGTCAGTGACCGCTCTAGGGCCTTAGATTTTGTTTCATTTTGGTTTTCATTTGATTTTTGTTAGATAAAAAGTACACCTTACCCTTTTGAGTCTCTTAAAGATAAATTGCTCTCTGAAGTTGCCTCTTACTCTTCGTGGACTACAGAACATGCCCAGAAAACTAGTTCAGCAGAGACATATTTTGGATAGTAGGAGCCAAGTAAGATAAATAGCATGCTCCCTGTAGAAATCATTGTCAACAACACCGACAAAACTAGGAGTGTACTAATGAGAAAGTATTGAATATAAATCAGCAGTTCATCTGATTATAGTTGGCTAGGCATATTCATCTGTACATCGTAAACATGAATTAAAAGTTTTGTGTTTCCATTTGCTTATTTCTTTCTTGGAGTTGTAGGGACAAGATTATAAATGATTCTTATATTTAGTATCTTCTTATTAAGTGGTGGTATCTGGCCAGTGCCATGAATATCCCTGACTACAGAACAGAGTATTTCAGTTAAAAGTGACTTAAAATGGTAATCTAGTCCAGCTGCCTGACCACTTAAGGGCTGAACAAAAGCTGAAACATTTTACTATGAACGTTGTCCAAATTCCCCTTAAACACTGCCTTGCATGGGGTATCGACCACCTCTCTAGGAAGCCAGTTCCAGTGTTGCAAACATGCAGAACCCCTCTGTTGGGACTGTCAGGCGTTGCATCTCTTCTCTGCCAAAGTCAGCTGTGGAAGGTCCAGTGAAATGAGCTGAAGTCTGCGATGATGATCAGAGACCCAAGGTTGCTAAGTGCTTTTGTGATTGTCAGTAACTAGTAAGATTAGTTTATTTTTTTAAAATTTATGTGTATATAGCCTGCTTCACCACAGGAAGATGGCTTTTTCCTATTGTTTCCCCCACAACTCATTTCCAAATGCCTGTAAAAAGATGACTCAACAGTTCAAAAAATACTAATATCTGTTTAAAACAGAACATTATTTGCAATGTAAAACTAAGAATTATGCTACAAGTATTTCCCTTTAATTCTGTGTATTTCTTTACTAACTTTTCTGATAAAGCTGATTCTTTTTTGCAATTTCATTCCTATGTGTTGCCTAATGGATATCTACCTAGTTCCTGTGTACAGAGTATTTAGTTGTTTTTTATTTCCACTGCCAGTTTTTTGCCTCTGGTCTCCCAATGTCTTTTTATTCAGAAAATAAAGCCTCTTTTACATGATGAAGTATTAAATAAATTTATACTGCAAATATTTTAATAGCTACTTAGTAAGAAGGAGTGTAGAAAGACTGATAGTACTCCTTCCTCTTTTCTCTTTACCTAGAACAGTGACCAGAGGCATTTATTGTATCTATTACCTTGTTTTCCTTTGCACATCCAGAACAAGATATATGCTTTATTTATTTTCATTTAAAGGTTCAGAACGTTATTTGTAGCTGGTGAGCACTGTGATGTGGACACACTAAAATGGTCAAAAAAAGTCTTCAAGGTACCTGTCTTGGACCACTGGTGGCAAACTGGTGAGTGTTTTACAATACTGTTTGTAAAATACACTGAGGAGAGATTTTCAGACTTGTTTCCTGAGTCTGCAGGTAGAACTGTTACTTCTTTCTATGAACATTTAAATAGGCAGGATCGAGTGTGAAAATAAAAATCCAATCAGGAAGAATTTTTTTGGAAGTGGCCTGAAAAGTAACTTCAGGATACATTTAGAACAGACAATGTTTAAAAGCTGTATAGATAAAAAGATACTTTCTGTAATTGTGTTTTAAAAAAAAAAGGTTTGCATCAGTGTTTTTTCCAGATGTATTTTTGTGTTGTTTGTATATGTGACTGTTTTGTGATAGAACATTTGCTATTTAAGGCCTTAGCTTAAGTTTTTTGCACATACATTTTGTGTAATGAAAAACAAACAATCTGCAGCACAGAGTAGGCTCCTTGGTCTTTAATATTGTTCTGTATGGGTGTCATCCAACATCTTGTGATAATTTTGGAGTGTCTCCCATGTATTTCATGGGAGGAGGATTAGGTACTTAGATGGCAATGAAGGAATCAGAGTACCAATCTGTGTAACTTTGCAAAAATCCCAGTTGAATTCTGGATTAAGGCTTGATCAAATGTATCTCTTCATAACTATGGATTAATATACTTTTAAATTTCATTATTACAAGTTGACATTTGGATTTTGCTCCTTAAACCAAATTATTGCTATTTAAACTACAGAAATGTATTTTAGTTTGTTTGTATATTATGTAATTAAATCACTTGAGGAGGCTTAAAATGCATTATTGTTATTAACACACACAATCTTAGGTAAATACTGAAAAAGTACTGGAAGATAGTGTCCTTTTTTATTTAATCTTGATTTAATCTACTGATTAATTGATTAGTATGAGAGATGAGACTTGTATTTTGCTCAGTTCTCTGTGATCCTAAAATCTGTAGGTAAAAGCAGGCCTGAGTAATGCAAAATGAGTGATTAACTGAAAAAGGTTAAAAGATCAAATAATGTCTTTGGCTAGCTACTGAGCTGTCAGTTAGCAATATTACAGTATATAATTTTACCTATGTTTATGCAGATACATAGATATATACAAAACCGCATATAGCTTTCAGATGTATTTCGTGCAAGAGGTTCATGTTCCTGCATTCATTCAGACAGAGAACCTTCACAGACCTTCACAGGATGTTCTGAGTTGGAAGGGACCCACAAGGATCATCGAGTCCAACTCCTAAGTGAATGGCCCATGTGGGGATCAAACCCACAATGGTGTTGTTATTGGCACCATGCTGTAACTATCTGAGCTAATATCAGAGTATCTCAGGTATCAAAAGTATCAATGTGAAATCTTAAAACAAGCATATAGATATGATTGAACTCATAGTGTATAGAGGTTAAACTGTGTTTGAGAGATTTTTCAAAGACCAAGAGCCCAGCTCAGAATACAGTGTTTCTTGATTTTTATATTCATGGCATGCTCTTAAATTGTAGCAGAACTTAAAAGCTGTTTCAAATGGCTTGTTGGAGAACATTTAATAATTTAATTAGAATGAATATCCAAGTGATTTCTGTAGGAATGTGAGCTGTTGAATGTAAGCAATGCCTTCACTTTGAAGGAAAAACTTGAGTAAGTCAGAGTTCTATTAGAGAACTTAATTTCCAGGGATAAGGAGAAAAAAAGGAGGAAAGAATCACAGAGTAATTGAAGTTGATGAGGGTCTTCTGAGGTCTTTTAGTTAATTCCCCCTGCTAAAGCAGGGTCAGAGAGAGTGTTTCCCAGAATCCTGTCCATTTTTGAGTATCTCTATGGATAGGAATTCCCCAGCCTCTCTGGCTGGCCTGTGTCCTCACAGTAAAAACACATTTTCTTGTGCTCAGATGGACTATCCCATCTTAGTTTGTGCCTGTTTCTTCTTGTCCTGTCAGTGGTCCTTGGCCCACTGAGAAGTCAACCTGCTGCTTCTTCAATGTGTGTAAATACTGGATGCCTCCCATCCAGTATTTACACACATTAATAACATTTCCTCTGAGCCTTTTCCAGGCTGAACAGTCCTAGCTCTCTCAGCCTCTCTGCATATAAAAAAAATTTCCCTTTTCTAGGTTGTTCACTGGATTCTCTCCAGTAGCTGCGTCTCTTGTACTGGGAAACGCATAATGGCCCCTCCAGACATGGTGTTCCTAGAGCTGAGTGGAGAGGAATAACAAAATAGCTAGGTCCAAGGCAGGGTCACTAAGAGCAGGTTATACAGGAATGTGTCCTGGTGTGTTTTGAATTTCTCCAGAGATGGAGACTCCATAACCTCCCTGGGCTGCCTGTTCCAGTGCTCTGCCACTTTCCTTGTGAAAAGGTTCTTCCTCTTGTTGAGGTGGAACTTCTTGTGGTTTAGTTTGTGGCCATTGCTCATTGTTCTGTCACTGGGCACCACTGAAAGGTGTCTGCCACTATACTCTAGACACCCACCTTGGAGGTATGTATATATGTTGGTGAGATCCCCTCTGAATCTTCTCTAAACAGGCCCAGTTCTCCCTCATAAGAGAGATGCTCTAGACCTCTAACCATCTTTCTGGCCCTCCACTGGACCTTCTCCTGTAGCTCCTTGACTTTCTTGAACTGTAGAGACTAGAACTGAATACAGTACTCCAGATATGGCCCTACTAGGACATAGCAGATGGGGAGGATCACCTCCCTTGACCTGCTGGCCACACTCTTCCTGTTGCACCCCAGGATACCATTGTTTCTCCTGGCCATAAGGGCACATAAGTTTGGATGTGTGTTGTCCTTCCAAAGATACCAGAGTGATTAAAGTCCTTCATCAGGACAAAGACCTGGGAATGTGAGACTTTTTCCATTTGTTTGGAGAAGGCTTCATCTACAGGCCTCATCCTTGTCAGGAGGTCTTCAGCAGATACCCCCTGAAATAGCAGGTTAGTCTGCCTGCTGCATAACCCGTAAGTTGTCGACTGGCTCCTGATCTGACAAGGCAGGGCTTCTCTCCCGTAAAGTGCAGCATCCCCTCCTGGCCTCCCAGGCATAGGAAAAAGTGCTTAATAGAACACAAAATAATAAACTAGATCTGTGTAGTTTATAAAATAGAGAACAGTCAGGTCTGGTAAGTGAGATGAAATGGAAATGCTTCTACCCATGCTATCATGTTTTCCTGGACTTCCCTTGAGATTAACGTGCTTGGGGATAAGAAGGTTGTCCTCCTTCCTCTGAAACACTTCTCTTGTCCTGGAGCACAGCTACCAGGGCAGCAGGTGAAAGCAGCCTTCCCTTCTGCTGTTCACTCACCTTTTTTTCAGCAGAATACAAAATGTATCCCATTAACTGTGGAAAAAACAAGCAGTTCTGTCACATTCATCCATGTCTATCGCTTGGCAAAACATTGAAAGTGGATTTCTGTGCTGGTAAAGCCGTTTCAATCTAATAGTACTGGTTTACAGTACATGAGGTTAAAGGTGTCTGTACTGAATGTGAAATATTTCACACAGGAGATGAGTAGCTGTTTCACTTCATTAGAAAAATACAAGGTTAGTGACTGATGACAGAATAGAGGACCCACAAATTCAGAAATAAGTTTTCTGAACTATCTCTAAAATAAAAATGGACAATTAAATCACAGAATAAAAAACCCTAATCAATTCTGGCAAGAATTTGAAACTATTAGCTATTCTATGTAGAATAAGTTTTTAATATATGCTTTTATCACAAAAGATTACCTGTTTTTTGCAGTTAAATTGCAATTGAAGTTATAAATTGCTGGGGTTTTATGCCTGAAAATGAAAACTTCTATCTTACTGATATATATGAAAATGCTTTTGACCTTTGATAGTCTGACAAATTGGTACTTATTCCCCAAGCTGATATTTATCTGCATTTTTTGAAAAAGGAACATGCAAAACTGTGAGAAATGTTGGCATCTTAATTTTCCCTGAATACTCTAGATCTTACTTATGTCTTAGTTGTTGGTTCTTTCAACTGAGGCTAAAGCAGAAGATGGAGGAGGAGGATAATCAACATCTGGGTAAATAGTGTTTCTTGTATGATGGGGTAATTTCTGTGCCGTTGTTAATGACTGAGTAAAGGAAGGAAAACATAAGCTTTGCAGAGATGAGAAATGATTAAGTCATCATTTGGACATGGACATGAGTATGATTGAAGGGTAGCAAAAGGCTGACCAATGAAAGTATTATAAAACAGAAATGTGAACCACTTTCTTCTTCAGGTTTAGTAAGGTATCTTCAAAGCTCTTGGGCCTTTTGCCATATATTGAAACTAGAAATAAATTAATGTGGACAAAGAAATGTAGATTTCTTTCATTTTGCCCTCGGAAGATTTGTGGAGTATGTGAAATCACTGTGAGTTGAAACAGGACTTTGAAACAGAAGAAAGTTTTCACTAAGGGACTTCAAAACAGCTACACCTGGAAAGCCTGATTGTGTCAGGCTTTGTGTCATTTGTGTCAGTATACCTTCACCAGTAACACTCATTTAAAATACATTAATATTTGTATTACGAGTATAGTAAGCATGTCCTACAAGCTGTGAAATATAAGGCACAGGATCAATGAGTGCCAAGTAGGATTCGAGGCAGTAAGGATTACTAAGAACTTGTTTTCTTTGGAGATATGGCAATGGATGAAAGAACGATATTTTCAGATCCTGTGCTCAGCTGTACCTGGAGAGAGGATAGTCTTATTTTGGGATTGTGCAGGTGTTTAGTTTTTGCTTATATATACGAATTGGCACTTGGCCTTTAAATAGCAAGTTTCATCTTCAAAGTAGTTGTGCAAACACAAGCAATTAATTCTTTTAAGCACCCCTATGAAGTAAGTACAGCTATTTCAGTCTTGCAGACATGAAATTGAGAAAGACAAATATCTTTCCACAAGTTCTCCAGGAAGCCTTGAATTCAGTTTCAGAAAATATGGGTTTTTTTTTTGCTCTGAGATAAATTTTCTTGTCATATCTACATATGTTTTGTGATATTTTGTCGGGAAAGGAACAGTAATGCGTATTTTAGACCTTGTTTTCTCTCTCTCCCTCTGTAGTTATGTTTTAAGGAAATGATAGAATAGCTATCCAGGTAATAAATTACATGGCACCTTTCCAAATCTATTTGAAGCAGCCCAGACAGTGTTTGGATTGTACCTGCTGTGTCACATCCCTCATCCTGAAGGAAAGGCCTAGATACAAAAAGAAATGTGAGTTTTGATTGCCTTGGCTTTGGAGCTGGCTTTGAGTTCTAGAAGCAAAAAAGGGTAACAGCCGGGAGATTGTGACAAGCTATGGAAGCACAAATGTTCTGAAAGTGTGTATTAAACATCTTTAGCTGCTTTCATGTTAGCTATTCAGCCTTTTTTAGTAAAAAGAAATAAAAGTAAACTGCTACATCACTTTTGACATTTTGAAAAAATGTTGTTAGATTTCCATTTCTTCATAATAAATGTAGGATATAAAGAGGTTTTTTTCTCTTGGTATTTTTAAATAAAAATAGTTTGAGACTGTCTTTGGGGATGTGTGGGAAAATTCAGATGAAACAGAACTGGAGCTGAAAATTCAGTGATGAAATCTGAGTTGCATAAAGTCTCTGTCAAGAGACATGTTTCCATAGAACTTTCTTGATTGTGCACAATGGAAATCAGAGTTACAGAGTGTGCGAGTAAAGTAGGTTCAGATTGGAGTTATCCACTATTGCCCTGAGTACCAGCAGGCAGAACTATGAAAAAATTGTGCACATTTTCTGTTTTCATGGAAATAGGCTGCCTATTCCAGTAAGGAATGTGTGTCTGCAGCAGGCATTAGGACTAAAGTCACAAAGTGCTCGATACATTATGGCTGCTGAAAAAGAAATGTTATATTATGTGCACATTATATCAGGATCTCTATTACAATTAATGATGTACTCTATCACTTTTAAAATTTTCTTCATCTGTGTCTTACCTCTAAAACATGCAAGTGCTATGTTGGTAATATTTTTATTAGGACATACATGTCTATTAACTAATTAAACATAGGAATAATTCCAGGTTTATACTACAGAACTGTTCTTCAGGTGAATCTGACCTAACCTGGTCAGATTAGACCTCCATCTCCCCATGATGGACAGTTGGATTTCAGATTCTTTCTTCAGTCATCTTCTGCTTTGCCCCATTCAAAACTGTGCAGATAAGTCTGGTGCATTTGTTTAATATTGTGAAATTGTAATTGTGTAAATTTTCAGACCCAAAGACACCAGGAAAGGTAAACTAAAGAAAGCATAGCTGTTTAATTTGCAACAAGAGAGTAAATTCTTGGAAATTTTTTTTGAGTGCCAGAAATGCAGTGCTGGATTTATGGGGATCAGGAATCTGGAGCTGAGATGAAAAAGATGAAGGAAGTTTCTTCCAAAAGTCCAGGTTACTGGTTTAAGTTATCAGGTGCCTCAGTGTAGATGCAGTTCATGATTTTTAAAGATGTGTGTATTCTATCAAGAATAGAATCATATTTTTTTAGTGGAAGCTGATATCCTGTGTATTTGGTTCAAATTAGATGCTGGTATTTTTGGTCTGTGTTTGGCCCACCCACCTGTGAGGAGTTGTGCTTCTCCTGCCAAGTTATGGGAAAACAGGCCGATAAAGATGGTCTCTGACCTTGAAGGAGACATTTTTGTGTAAACTAGAATTAATTGGGCTCTCATGATTGGTGCAGGGCCCTTCAAGGGCACTTGAAGGAGGCAGAGAGGAGGAGGATGAAGTAAGTCCCCAGACCCATTTAATAAAGACCCTCTGGACCATATCACGCAGCTACCAATGCCCCCAGTCATGCACAAGAGGGTCCCACTTACATAACTGGGGGGAGGTGCTGAGGATCCTTGGCTCGGTGGTCCTGGCCCCACCTGCCCAGCTGGGGTCACTTTGGCAACTTAAAAAAGAGCAGGTGGCTCATGCTCAGGGCTCGCTCGCTTCACATGACAGGACAACACTGCCTTTTGGCGGGGACACCTACCTTCACCTATGAGCCTGCTGACCCTTGAGGATGCAGCCACTGCTAGGGAGGTCTGGGCATTCCAGAGGTCGGTAAGACAACTCCATGGGAAACACCTGGGCAATTTGGGTGTTCACACCTGGGGGCTTATTTTCTCTTTTCTCTCTCGGGCTTTTTTTTTCCTGTTTACGTGACCACTTTTGGTAATAGTACTACTGTTTGGGTTAAGCTTTCTGCGGTGTCTCAGTTTCAGCTTCCACATCCCTTCGGACTCCCTGTTCTCCCTGGAACAATCCTGCAAAACAGTTCTACAGAAGTGGGAATTACACTGCAGAAACTTTTGCAGCTCTGCAGCCTTGAATTAGAGTCCTCTGAGCATTATCTTCTGGATAACTGAACTTATAAGAGGTATTCCTCATGTCTCCTCCTGGAGACTTGAATTCTGTCCTTTAAGAGTATAAAAATAGAGATTTGTTTCAGCCATTTCAGTTTGTTTAGTAATCAGATGTGGACCGCGTATCGCAAGTAACAGTACTCAACATTCCTTCAATGTCAGGACACTCAATTCAAATGAGTTTTTGGCTGCCCTTACTGAAGGAGAGAGAGGAAAAAGGGATTTTTTCAGGGCCATGGGCATTGCCAGGGCAGAGACTGACCTTTCAGTTCTGTGCGTGTCTTTCTGTGCAGCTGCCTTTACCATTAGCTCCAGAGAAAGGAAAAGGAAGAGAACTTGTATGTATTTTTTTCTGTGTCTGTCTGGTCAACCTTTGTCAAAATCAAGGAGTTTGTTCCTAACTTGCTCTGATGCTTTGCTTCTCTCTGGAGACTGGAGCATTGATAATTTTTATCTTATGATTATTTAGCATAACCTAAAGGAATGAAATGGATTTGAATTAGTATTTGTTACTCTTGTTTTCTAATGAGCCAAGTAATTTGTGCTGAATTGCATTGAGGAAGCCAACCAGCCTCTTAAACCTGTAAAGAGAACTTGTGCCTCTTTGTTACAGTATTCCAGTGATGTTACCACTCAGATGTGAAGAAAGAGTGGGAAAACCTGCTTCTCCTCAGTGTGGGACATCAGAGCCCTCAATCTGTGCGTACAGTCCAGAAGTGACCTGTAAGTGCAGAGACAAAATTTCCTCAGCCACACTCTCCTTCCACTTCACCTTATTTTTGTTGTTCAGGGTGTTTCATTATGGTATAAATTACTTGGGCAGTCACATGAACAGTAGAATTACAGAAGGTTCATAAATGAGCCTTCATTTAGAAACATGGTTATATTGCTTAGTTGCAAAAACCTTACCTCGGAGCACTCTGCTTCCAGGTGGATTGAGAAGAGAGTTAGGTGTTGAAGGCTGATGGTGCTCAGAACTGGACATTTTATTGATGTAATCCTTGTTAATCTAATGTTAAAATGTTCAATCTCTTCTCATGCTAACAGAGTTCAGTGTATCCATCATATATGATTTGTGACATGCCTTAGTAAAATGGGTGGTGTTGCTTCCCTGATTGTGTTGCCCTCTGTAGCATTTTAGACTTCCATTCATCTATACTCATCTTCCAGTCTTGGTTTCTCGTGAGTTTTTCCTGAGGAATCCATGTGAAGGAGATTCGTCTTCAGAAGTTTAGGCTATATCTGCTTAGATGAGAAATAGTTTTTACAGAAATGTCTTGTGTACTACTTTGTTCTGCTTATGTGTGTGTTGGACATCAAAGGTATGTCTGGATTGTATACATATTCTCTAAGGTGTTTTTGGTTTGAATGAATCATTACAGCTTCATAAGTTTATTGTGGTATTTGGTGCTGTTCACTGTCTTGCCCATTGCACAAGGTGTGTTTTCTCCTCCAAAACTGTTTCTCATTTGAAGGTTATTTCAGGTGTGCATTTCCTATGGCTTTCAGTTGTCCCGCGCATTTTTGGAAATGTGCTTCATTGCAAAGATACAGGAGTGTTGTGGCTTGAAAAAAAAAAAAAGGATTTTTTTTTTTTACTTATGGAATTCATTGCAGTTTGAGCATGGTTAAGTCTGTAAATACATTAGGTCCTTCTAGTAAACAAAAAAAAAAAAAGGGATTTACCTCTGTGCTTTAAATTTCTGGGAAAGTTTTGATTTCATTGTGGCTATATTCTACTTCTTTTTACCACTGGTCAGTACCTCCTCTGTGTTGATACAAATTCATTATGAGCTGTGCCATTATCACTGTGCCTTATTTACACTGACATTTTCTGGCTTGGAACTGATGAAAAGTATGTATTAAGTTTTTCTGTTCCCATTTGACTTCAGTTTCTTAGTGCTTATTATTCTCAATCTTTTCTGATTGTCTTTCCACATGCAGCCAGGGATGTATATTAATATGGATGAAGAATTAATAATATTTTCCTCATGTTAGAAATTTCATTGATGTGGTTTAGAAGACTGAAAATAAAGGAGCTGTAAAGCAGTCTTAAGTTATGGAGTTGAGCCATGAACAATATTTAGTGTGCACTGAATAGGCAAATGAAGAAGAAGAGAGGACACGTTTAGGAATGGATATGTTAAAATAGAATAGTGAAGTCTCATCTGTCTGAAGGAGACGAGCTGCAACAATGCCTCCAGTTTGTATGAGTGTGAAGATGTTACAGGTTGCTGACCTCTTGTCACATGGCTGCTGCTTTTTTATATTGGTCAGGGAATGCAGTCCTCAGTAGTGTAAAGTAGATGATTTACCTGATGATGGAAGAACAGTAAAGCTAATAGTAAGCTGCATGGATCTAGTATGTAGATGGAATGATCCTTTGCAGGATTGAAGGCTGCTCAGTGAAGATAGGAGGAGTGTGCTTCTAAGATGTTAGACTCTGATAAAGTTATTTGAATTGCACAGCAGTAATTTGAGCTGTATTTTGCACCTTGGCAGTACTATTATGCATACAATATATTAAGATTCCACAAAATTGTTAAACACTAAACAGTACTGAGACATGTAATTACTTTTTATATTCTTCATTTATCTCTTAGTATTTCATGTGTCAGTTATGATGTCACAGTAGGAAGAAAATAATTTGAAATTAATTTTTAGTCTGAAAATGTATTATATTTCAATGCATTGCCTGACTTAATGCATTTTTAAACATACCATTTGATATCCTCCAAATATGACCAAAAAGCTTCATATACTCCTCTAATCTTAGGTGTTATTTTGCTATAGGCAACCTATAAGATGTACATTATAATACACCATTTGGAGGTGAAGGAGCCTCATGTACTTAAAAAATGAATGCATAAACTTCTGGTGCTTTATTACTAGCTTGCCAGTTTCTGATAACAGAATTGCTTCCTGCTTTGGTTTTAATATTTGTCATGGTCCACCAACCTTTAACTAAGCTAATTAGAGCTTCTTCACAGTTACATTTTGTTTGTTTGTTGAGGAGATTTTACTTGAATGTGCTTTGGAATCCTCAGAGGCCTTGTGTATATATGATACCAAAAAACAACACAGTTCATGAATATGTTCTGGGGTTGGATAAAATTGTGAAAGGGAGCCTTGGATAAATTTTGATGGATTTGGGAGTTGATTTTGTTTTCAAGTAAGTGAATTGAATACAGGAATAGAATTGTTAGACAAGAAATATTTGGCCTTCACAAGTGTAATATGTTTTCATGATAATAGATGCATTATGACAGTAAGTGCTTTAAAAGCATTTAGAAAATCCTAAAGGAATTGCTGGTTTCTCTTCTAACATGCAATTCTAAGAATAAGCATGAAAATTCATGTACTTTCAGAAAATGTGTTACTTTTTGAACTAAATGGATTTTTTTTTTGAGAAATGAGCTTCAGATTTTCAAATACCTTAAACTTATTTTGTCATCTTTTTTGCCTTGTGTCTGTACGTTTGCAAGAAATGAGGGAAATACTGCTTCTGGATAGCTGTACACATCTGTTGATGTGTACAGCTATATTAATATGGCTCCACAGTCAGGTTAATACTAGCATCACAATTTCTAGAATATGCAAGCAAGCTTGAAACTGTTATTCTCAGTGCTGTATATGTGCATAATAATATTGAAAGGTTTGCCCAATTATGTAAGTACAAATATTCTTTTATTAGTGCAATACTGAGTATACTGCAGTATTTCCTTTAAACATTTGAAACAGTGTCCCAGCGGAGGTGGGAGGCGTTCTTTGATATCCATGCAGGTTAGAATCTAATACAAACAAATAGGGTAACTACATAGATCAGCTTTCAGAAAGCTATTTGTCACTAAAGTTCTGTTTCAGATAGGTGGCCTGCCTTATGAAAGCACTCAAGTGTGTACGTGTGTTGTATTTGACATTTAAAATGTAAAGCGATACCCTAAGCCATGAATTAGACTAAACGGACAAATTGATTGGGAAGACAAAATATTTGTGATACTCTTCCTGTTTTAAATGAAACATGCTGAGATAAATAGCTTGGTGTGGCGGTGGCTAACTGGGTGTGTGATTTGTAAATGGTCTAAGCTTCTGTAAGGGCCAATCACCAATGAAAGAGAGAGTGAAGCATCCCTCCTTTATCTCTGGCACTGCCCTTGTACCCCTGGTCTTAGGCCAGTCCTACCATGCATGTGGCTGCATGACAAGCAGAATCAGAGCATTGATTTAGGCGAAAACTAACCTGGCTGGAAGAAAGACTAAATATTTGGAAAAAAAAAAAAGAATGAATTTGATACAATTCCTTGTAAAAATGTGGGAAAAAGGAATATGGAAATGTACAACCAAAGTGTAGAAGGATAATGAGACCACACTTTTTTTACGTTATCTTCACTGATAATGCAGTTAGATTGGCTCAAGTCAGCTGTGCAGTGTCCAGTTGTGCATTCTAATTACAAAATCATTGTTGCCTTAGGATTTTCATGAATTTGTAGATTTTTATACTTCTAGGTAGTTTCTCACATATGGCACAGCTAACAACCTCTAACCCTGTGTTAGCTGTCTTAAGGGTCAGAAAATAGCTGGAACACTGCGCAAGGAAAACATGTACCAGAGCTAAGGCAACTGGATACCATGTTAGTCAAAACAAGAAAGCAAAGCCCAGCAACCTTGGAGAAGCTCCAATAAGGCAAAGGGGTCTTAAGACCTCCAACTCAGTTCTAAGAGAGGCGTGCCATGAGGTGGAACCAAGGGAAGTTCTGGGCATGGACATATATCTTAGATTGGATAGGACCTTTAGATATGATAATTGAGTGTAGTTACAAAATTAGCATGGTGCCATGTAGACGGGAGCTTTTCTGCTTTCTCCAGCTCTCCTGCACTTTATTGATGTTTTTCGCTCTCTCTCTCTCACACACACACTCTCTGCTGCCCAGCCTGGTGTGGTGCCCGGTGTTCCCGCCCGAAAGGTGGGGGGGAAAGAGCTCAGAGAAGCTCTGCTTGCAAATGGGAGGGTTTCCCTCTCTTGCTCTCCTGAGGTGGGGGAAGAAGATGTTTCCCTTCCCTTGTTCTCCCGGACTGGATCTCGGGAACCTCAAGTCCTGCTTGAAGGAAGACGAGACCAGTAATGGGAACTAAGTACCAGCAAGAGCTGGGGGTTGCTGAGCTGCAGGGATGCAGCTGCAAAAGGGAGTTTCTCCCTGGTTTATTGTGGGTTGGGAGGTGAAATGACTTGGGCCCACATGTTGCAAGAGTCCAGTGAAAATACTGAACAGCAGGTAGTCATAACAAAAAAAAAAGGCAAACTTTATGCAATGTACTGGTCCTGTTGTACAAATATATCTGTACTGAAGAATCTGTTTAATTAATGTATCTTTCTAATTTCTTTAGTCATCTCTTAAAAAATGGATTGCTTCATTTTCTATTTATATCTCTTCCATGTTTTCTGAGGGAAGTTTCTACATGACCATTTCTGAGTAAAGAAAGTTAAGCAGTTAAGGAGAGATTTTAAGACTCTGTGTTCAGTTTAACTGAGCGAGAAAGGTCAAATTTAATTTTACTTGGATGTGAAGAATAGGTGAAAAACACTGTTGTTTTTCTATAAGTCTTGCAGTTTACTTATAG
Organism: Campylorhamphus procurvoides; assembly: GCA_013396655.1. NCBI lineage: Eukaryota > Metazoa > Chordata > Aves > Passeriformes > Dendrocolaptidae > Campylorhamphus > Campylorhamphus procurvoides. The sequence goes on along the minus strand of WBMV01006674.1, from coordinate 495,410 downwards.
AGGTTTTACACTTTGTTTTGTAGAGTGCTAGTGGGATGAATAAACATGTTTTGCAGCCATCCCACCTCAAGATAACAAGTTGTTCTGATTCAAATGAATGTGACCTAAATTTGTAAGCAGCCTGATGGGCAAGGTCATAGTTTAGAGGTGATAGTCTCTCTAAGTAACATTTCAGCAAGAAAGTCTTAACTGAAATTCTTTCCAGTTGATTTACTGTATATTCTAGCATTGTCCTAGCTTTACTCAAGTTTGTAAGCAGCTGAAAAACTCCTTGTAAGGCAACTGTGAAAATCTTGATTGCAAATCGCTCAACGTGCATAACTCACCTAAAAGCTGATACTTCTTGAGAGCTTTTTAAAGATAAACCTCTGCTACTCGTCATATTTTGTTACTCTGTATGCACCTGATACTTACTGTGTTGATGCTGCATGTGCTTAATTCACAAGAAGAATAAGTTAAGAATGCAGTCAGATGGAGGAAAAATAAATTATAGTTACAATCATTGTTTAAGAATTTTTCTACTGCATCTGTCATACTCCTCAGGGTAAGGAGTGAAATGAAATGCTAAACAATGCATGAAAGAGTTCTTGAAGTTTCACTGTTAGCCATCAAAGCCTTTTATAGTTTAGGATGACAGACTGTCTTTAATCTAGCCTAATTGCATGTAGTATGTGAACTGGATTTAATTTCACACTTCTTTCTGACAATTGATAAAACTGAATCAGGAAATCCTGAAGAATTTACAGTTCTTCAAATTCTATAGTCACTGCTGTCTCTTTGTGGCTTCTCTCACTTTTCTATAATTTGCAGTGCCCTGCTAAATATATTACAACATGAGAATTTCAGTAAATGGAAGCTCTTTCACTAAATTTTACTTCAGTTGATGACAGGCTTAAGTAAAACGAAGAGGAAATGAGTAAAATTGAGGGGATAGTTAATGATATAATTATCAAAACTCATAGTAATTTTCACTAGCCTTTACTCTTAGAAGGTGGTAAAAATCGTCATAGCAGCATATACTAACAATGTGGGTGCAGCTGTGCTGTGGATTTTTGTGTCAGTATCATACATGACATTGTATCGGGATTATGTAAACTGTTCTCCTCTGCGCCCTTTTAGTGCCCCAGGATAATAGTGGCCCAGTGTCATCCCCTTGTTTCAGTGTTGATGGATAGTTAGTATCAGACTATAAATACGAAGCACTTGCGGGGTGTGCTTAGTCTTTCTGCGCATTAGTAATATAATGTCTCATGCACCAGTGTGGTGTAGATCTCTTCCAGGGAAGCAGTGAAGAAAACATCTTGGAAAAATCATATAGTGGATATTTTTGAGGCCTAGCTGAAGACATGGCTGAGCTGTACTGTACAGAGTCTAAAACAAATGTTTGAAATTGTCTTCTGAGACCAGTAAGCATAAAACTAACGTGATGCTTAGTCTGCCAGCCTGCAGCATGACTATCTGGACAGAATTTGTCAGGGTTAACAGTGCTAAATCCAAGTTGTGAGTGAGGCCACCTACTGCTACTGCAGCTAGAGACTTAGAAGCTTGCCTGCCTGGGGTTTTAGTGATGAAGGACTGACTGAAAAACTGACTTATTTTGCAGTCATAGGATGAAAGAAATGAGGTCTGTGTGAATACTTGACGATCTGGCCCCAGAATCTTCAGTGCACCACCAATGCATACTATTTCTGTGATGTCTTAGATTTGTTTTCATTATAAGGAAGCAGTATGGTATGCTGTGATTTTGAGTCCTATAATTCATCTGGTACTGTGGTTTTCTGTTCCATGATGCCCAGTAGTTGCCGTGTGTGAGAGCATTTTGCTGTAACTTCGTTGAATTCTTCATTGCACCCTTTCTGGCATAATTAAAGTGACACTGTGTGGAAGGAGCATGTGCAAGGAGTCTCTTCAGAGGTGCATTCTTGCTATGTGAATGGATTTCTTATCAGTTGTTGCCTAGGCTTCCTCTCTTCATTGATTCTCCTTTCCATTTTTATCAGTGCTGTCTTCTGCTATTTTAATTCCTTTAATTCCCCACAACAAAAATGACAGCCTTGACAGAAGAATGACTCAAAAGAGCACTGCTATGGTGAGAATTCAGTGCATTAAATTTATTGCATGCATTAGTATGTTAATTTATGACAGTTTCTTCTTTTTCTCTTCTGCTACATAACAACTTCCTACCTCTTTTGCATGCATTCAGTGTCTCTCCATTGCATCCTAAAAAATTCAAAGCAGGCAGCTTTACATTAACCACTTAGTGCAGCCCAAACTTAAATATTAATGTCAAAATGCAGTGTGTTTTCCCTAAGTACTTCCTACCAAGAACTCAAATATTTCAGCAGTGTGACAGCCTATTATGTTGAGGAATATGAGACAAGGTCTGGGAATTATGATGTATCTGGAATATGAGTGGTACAGAGTACATAAATAGTATATTTTTCATCTTTAAATTCCTGTTGTTTCAAAACTGTTTATTTTGATTGAACTTGACTGTGAACAAGCAAGACTGTTTTGAGCACAGAACTTAGTAGCTGTTGCTTTGCACTGTTTGGCAGAGCAGAGCTTCTGCAAGTCAGGCACACAAGTAGATGGAACCTTTCTGATGAAGGAAGTCAGGTGTACACTTACAAACTCCCCTAGTCATAGGGGAAGGCACTTTTTGCTTCTGGATCATCAGCACCTTCTCTGACATAAGAATTGTTTTTCAAGGCACAAGTGCAACAAAAATACCTGTATGAGACTACTTATTAGCTGTCAAATTTATATTGGATAGTTTGCTAGTATTGAAATGTCTTTATAATATCTTCCACGTAATATGTAGAGCAGGACAGAACAAAGAATGTCACATCTATGAATACTAAGAGCTATTTCATTACATTAGCCCTTATGCTAAAGGAAAAAGCAAAAGGAGAGGCTGGTACACTTGAGCAGCCCTGATTTTAAGACAGTCTCTCACTAACTCTCCCCTGTTTCAGTGAAGTGCTTTTTGTTATTCTCAGAGGTACGCATTTGTATTTGGGTAGAATTCAGTGTGGGTATTTTTGGTCTGTGTTTGGCCCAGCCACCTGTGAGAAGCTGGATTTTCTCATGCCAAGTTATGGGAAACAGGCTGATAAAGACGGTCTGTAGCCTTGAGAGAGAGATTTCTGTGTGAACTAAAATTAATTGGTATGTAATGTAAGGGGCCGTGCCAGATACCTTTGCCTGGGTGGCCCTGGCCGCATCGCTCAGGTAAACGTCATTTTTGGCCAAGTAGTTAAAAGGCAGATGGCTCATGTTTGGGGGCCTCACTTCACATGACAGGACAACATTTCCTTGGCAGGGACGCCTGCCATCACTTGTGAGCCAGCTGACTCTTGAGGATGCAGCCACTGCAAGGGAGGTCTGGGCATTCCAGAGGTCGGTAAGACAACTCCATGGGGGGCACCTGGGCAATTTGGGTGCACCTGGGGGCTTATTTTCTCCTCTCTCTCTCTCTCTATGGGGTTTCTTTCCTGTTTACTTGGCCACCTTTAGTAATAAAACTGCTGTTTGGGTTAAGCTTTCTGTGGTGTCTCAGTTTCGGCTTCCACATCCCTTCGGACCCCTATTTTCCCTGGAACAGCATTATTTCTCAAGCAGGTGTTGAATGCATTTACCAGGGTGGTTGTGAAACACTTCTCTTCTAAATAGCTGTTTCATTGTCACATTATAAGGTGTTATGCAGAAAGGAAATTGGTTTTATGATCCAGTTGTCTCTGAAGAGCCTTCCACAGCTGCAGGGTGAGCTAACTTGCTAGATTAGTGAGTGGACAGTTAGTGCCTAAACCTTTGCAGAAGAGACTGTTAGATCTGCTGTTCTGTTTCTTAACATTAAAAATATGAAAGTTCCTAAAGGCTTAAAAATTGGGAATCTCTCTAGGTGCTGTACATTAATTTCTGATAATCTGCGACAATTAATGAATGTCAGGGAAAGGATGTCTGTACATTCAGAAACCTGATGTAAGGGATAGATGGAATACAATGTACACTTGACAGGTGTTACCTTTCCTAAGCAACTTTATTTTGGAAATATAAAAAAGGGCCACACAGTACTTGTATTACACATAATTGTTAAGGATAATATCGCTACCTATTTTTATGTGTTCTTCTGAACAGTGATGATTTCTTTTCAGGATGATTTCGAATTGAATTCCCCTTTCAACTCAGACTGTTTTCTCTGTGATAAAAAATACTGTCCTAGAAAGATGCTGTTGTTTCTTGATAGGCCTGGGAAATAGATATTTCAATCCAGCATCCCATTTGAAAGATATGCGTTGATTTCCCAAGAAAAGTACAAAGCTTCATGCTGTCCTTTGGCAGTATCCTTTGTGCTTCTACTTTGTAAGGGAATCTTTAGCATTCAGGAACAGTTAACCTAACACAAAGAGCAGATGCTTTTGGGATTCCCTTTCTGAATTAGTATCTGATCCAAACACCAAAAACCCATATTTTTTTCATGTATATTAAAAGTCTTATTGATCCACGGGAACTGAATGTGTGGCTTAGAGATTACCGCACTGAGGGAATATGGAAATGATATACCCATTGATAGTTGAGAAGACAGTAGAAGAGCAACAATTACAAGGACCTTTTCACAAAGTTTTAGAACTTGTGATTCTTTAGAATAAGTGGACTTCTGTTCAGTTTTATTCACTGTTGTCCAAAAACCAGGGACAAATACAGACAAATTAGTATGATGAAGTTTCCTTTCTAGAGTCTATTGATTTCATTAACAGTATACTAGAGTCAAGCAAACCCAAACTAATTTTCAGGAATTTCAGATTCTCCCCTTCCCCTTACAATTTTTTGATTGACAGCTCTTGATTAGAAATATTTGTCAATTCCCAGTTCACACCAGTGTTACTGGCACACCAGGCTAGCAGGGATGTTGTGTTCCCCACCTCTCAGTAGCAAACCAAATGCCTCTGTTTTGGTGATAGGAGAATACCTTTCTTGCCTGATCTATTACTGTATGGTTTTTAGCTCTTGCTTGCAATATGTAAAACAAAATATACACCTTGCTACCACTTCTTTTTTGACTGTGTTAGGAAAAGAGACTGTCCCTTCTAGTGTCTTTTCCAATTCACTGTTTATTCTATTCCAAGTACAAGATGAAAAATGTCTTCAGTATAAGTACTGCACAGAAAACGCAGCTCCCAAATTGTTGAATAAATCATCTTTTTCTCTTCCTGCAACTTTCCAGTGTGATCACAGATGAGGTATGGTAGATCCTTTTGATATTGTGTCACCACTGTAATTGTAGCTTGGGTGTTCTACTTGTTGGAAAAGATTCCCCCACGATTGTGCATTAGGTAGAACAAGAAACACAGAAAGATTGGAAAAAACAAACTTTTTAGCCTGTCTTTACTAGCGTGAATGGTTGATAATTCTTATTCTGTGTCCCACAGCAGGATTTAGGCCCCGGTTTATCCATGCTGTTAAAGCTAAATTTTTAGCTACTTAAGCACCTGCTGTAAAACCACAGCAAGAATCTGTAATTTTGTTCATGTTCTTGCTTCTTTAAGGACTTGAATAGTCATGTAACAATTTCTGAAGTGGCAAATAAGTGCTGTGGAGTCACTGAGAAAATTCACAGCAAAAGTAACTCTAATTTCCTAATGCAAGAGAACTGAAAATAGGTTTGATCATAATTATCAGATATACATATAAAGCTGAAAACAACCTTACTTTGTTTGCTGATACTTGAGGGTGGTGTGGACTATGAATTCCAGACCAAGTGACCTGAGACTCGGGTCATCTTCAGAATGATAAAGCTGTACTTTCAAAGTAGTAGCCTCATCTTGTGTCCCTGCTAATATTTAAAACTACCTTCACTTTGTTTTCTGTGATTCACAGTTAGAACAGCATTTAAAAGTGTCTCAGTTTGAAACAGTTCAGAGGAGTGGTGATCTTGGACAGATCACCTTTCGGACATCTTTCGGATGTCCGAGATCTCTTTCAGATTCAATACCCCTGTTATTTCCAATATAGAGAGATAGATCAAATACACCCAGATTTAAGTAAAAAATAATTCTTTACCAATAAGAAATGCTAATAACAATATTGATACAAGTGGGTTAAACTAACTGATGAGGAGAAACTTCCCAAGCCCCACTCATCAGACCAAGATGTTGACCCAACCCTACCCCACCTGGAAAAAACATGGTGGCCACAAGACAGAGACAAGATGATTGCCCTTCCATGTGATTTGCCTCCCCTACACCCAGAAAACCTGGCAGGAAGGGTTGAGAGCCAGTGCTGGCAGGAAACAGCAGATAGCTGGGATTTGATACCGACAGAAGCTTGTGTGGCACTNTTCATGCTGTCCTTTGGCAGTATCCTTTGTGCTTCTACTTTGTAAGGGAATCTTTAGCATTCAGGAACAGTTAACCTAACACAAAGAGCAGATGCTTTTGGGATTCCCTTTCTGAATTAGTATCTGATCCAAACACCAAAAACCCATATTTTTTTCATGTATATTAAAAGTCTTATTGATCCACGGGAACTGAATGTGTGGCTTAGAGATTACCGCACTGAGGGAATATGGAAATGATATACCCATTGATAGTTGAGAAGACAGTAGAAGAGCAACAATTACAAGGACCTTTTCACAAAGTTTTAGAACTTGTGATTCTTTAGAATAAGTGGACTTCTGTTCAGTTTTATTCACTGTTGTCCAAAAACCAGGGACAAATACAGACAAATTAGTATGATGAAGTTTCCTTTCTAGAGTCTATTGATTTCATTAACAGTATACTAGAGTCAAGCAAACCCAAACTAATTTTCAGGAATTTCAGATTCTCCCCTTCCCCTTACAATTTTTTGATTGACAGCTCTTGATTAGAAATATTTGTCAATTCCCAGTTCACACCAGTGTTACTGGCACACCAGGCTAGCAGGGATGTTGTGTTCCCCACCTCTCAGTAGCAAACCAAATGCCTCTGTTTTGGTGATAGGAGAATACCTTTCTTGCCTGATCTATTACTGTATGGTTTTTAGCTCTTGCTTGCAATATGTAAAACAAAATATACACCTTGCTACCACTTCTTTTTTGACTGTGTTAGGAAAAGAGACTGTCCCTTCTAGTGTCTTTTCCAATTCACTGTTTATTCTATTCCAAGTACAAGATGAAAAATGTCTTCAGTATAAGTACTGCACAGAAAACGCAGCTCCCAAATTGTTGAATAAATCATCTTTTTCTCTTCCTGCAACTTTCCAGTGTGATCACAGATGAGGTATGGTAGATCCTTTTGATATTGTGTCACCACTGTAATTGTAGCTTGGGTGTTCTACTTGTTGGAAAAGATTCCCCCACGATTGTGCATTAGGTAGAACAAGAAACACAGAAAGATTGGAAAAAACAAACTTTTTAGCCTGTCTTTACTAGCGTGAATGGTTGATAATTCTTATTCTGTGTCCCACAGCAGGATTTAGGCCCCGGTTTATCCATGCTGTTAAAGCTAAATTTTTAGCTACTTAAGCACCTGCTGTAAAACCACAGCAAGAATCTGTAATTTTGTTCATGTTCTTGCTTCTTTAAGGACTTGAATAGTCATGTAACAATTTCTGAAGTGGCAAATAAGTGCTGTGGAGTCACTGAGAAAATTCACAGCAAAAGTAACTCTAATTTCCTAATGCAAGAGAACTGAAAATAGGTTTGATCATAATTATCAGATATACATATAAAGCTGAAAACAACCTTACTTTGTTTGCTGATACTTGAGGGTGGTGTGGACTATGAATTCCAGACCAAGTGACCTGAGACTCGGGTCATCTTCAGAATGATAAAGCTGTACTTTCAAAGTAGTAGCCTCATCTTGTGTCCCTGCTAATATTTAAAACTACCTTCACTTTGTTTTCTGTGATTCACAGTTAGAACAGCATTTAAAAGTGTCTCAGTTTGAAACAGTTCAGAGGAGTGGTGATCTTGGACAGATCACCTTTCGGACATCTTTCGGATGTCCGAGATCTCTTTCAGATTCAATACCCCTGTTATTTCCAATATAGAGAGATAGATCAAATACACCCAGATTTAAGTAAAAAATAATTCTTTACCAATAAGAAATGCTAATAACAATATTGATACAAGTGGGTTAAACTAACTGATGAGGAGAAACTTCCCAAGCCCCACTCATCAGACCAAGATGTTGACCCAACCCTACCCCACCTGGAAAAAACATGGTGGCCACAAGACAGAGACAAGATGATTGCCCTTCCATGTGATTTGCCTCCCCTACACCCAGAAAACCTGGCAGGAAGGGTTGAGAGCCAGTGCTGGCAGGAAACAGCAGATAGCTGGGATTTGATACCGACAGAAGCTTGTGTGGCACTGCAGTGAGGCTGCAGTGCTGGTACAGGCGGTCAGAGCAGCGCTGTGGAACCCCCAGGGGACTGGAAGGACCCACCAGACACCCACTGGATCCAGTGGTGAGACTTGGTTGTTGGAATTTTGATGTTTGTTGGTCAAAGTGATGATCACAGTCTGGATCCATAGAGGTGGAGAGGGAAGCTCTCAGATTCAGTTATATAGACTCAGGTTCAGGTGGGAACACATCCAGTCCCTCCCCTGGAGCTGGATAGTGGATGATGTAATACTGTGAGTCATGGGATACTTTGGAAGTCTTTGACACCTAAGATACTGCAGCTGTCTCTTATATCAAGGCAACTGAGTCTATTATAACTCACGATAACAACTCTGGTAGTGTAAAAATGTTATGTGAGATGGAGTATCTTAAGAAAGAGGGGAAGGTGAGGTGGAAGGAATTTCTAACTGATTGTAGGGAAGACGTAGGCATTACTGGAAAGCATCGATGACAGTTTTTGGCACAAGTAGTGGAGGATAAGGTGTGCTCCTCGACCCTATGCTAACAAGCAGGGAAGGCCTTGTTGGAGATCTGAAAGTTGAGGGCAGTGTTGTGTCTGCAGTGACCATGAGATTGTGGGATTCAGTAGTGGGTGAGGGAAGCAGGGCAACAAGCAAGAAGGAGAGCTAACTTTAGCCTCTTCAGGGATCTTCTTGCAAGAATCCCATAGAAAGAGGTCCTGCAGGGAAGAGGGGCCCAAGAGAACTGATTGATATTCAAGACTCACATCTTCTAGGCTCAAGGACAATGCATCCTAATGAGCAAGAAATCAGGCAAGGGGAGCAAGAGACCTGTGTGTCTGAATAAAGAACTCCTGTCATTACTCAAGTGTAAGCAGGGAATACATAAGAGATGGAAGCAGGGTCAGGCCACTTGGAATGAATATAGAAAGGCTGTCAGAGTAAGTAGATAGGAGGACAAGGAAGTTTAACAGAGACAGGAGCCAGTTTCTACACCTGTATGTGGAAACAGCCTGGGGAACAAGAGGCTGGAGAACAACCCCATGGGAAGGGACCTGGGAGCCCTGGTCAATGGCAAGTTGAATTGCAGTGCCTTGGCAGCCAGGAGGGCCAACTATGTCCTGGGGGGCATGAGGCACAGCATCACCAGCTAGTTGAGGGAGGGGATTGTCCTGCTCTGCTCTGCACTGGGGCAGCCTCATGTTGAATATTGTGTGCAGTTTTGGATGCCGCAATATAAAAAAGATACAAAGCTAATAGAGGGCATCCAGAAGAAGGTTACGAAGATGTTGATGTGTCTGAAAGGGAAAGCCTTATGAGGAGCAACTGAGTTCATTTGACTTGTTCAGCCTGGAGAAGAGGAGACTGAGAGGAGACCTCATTGCAGTCTACAACTTCCTTGTGAGGGGGAGAGAAGGGGCAGGCACTGACCTCTTCGCTCTGGTGACCAGTGATAGGATCCAAGGGAATGTCATGAAGCTGTGTCAGGGATGGTTTAGGTTGGATATTAGGAGAAGGTTCTTCATTCAGAGGATGATTGGGCGCTGGAATAGGCTGCTCATGGAATTGGTCATAGCACCAAGCCTGACAGAATTCAGCAGGTGTTTGGACAATGCGCTCAGGCACAGGATGTGATTCGTGGGACTGTCCTGTACAGGGCATGGAGTTGGACTTGGATGGTCCCTGTGGGTCCCTTCCAACTCAGGATATTCTGTGAATTACATAAATCTTCATTGCTTGTCTGGGAATTTTATTTTTTTATTTTCATGTGCTGAGCATCAAAAAACTTAGAACCAATAAATACTTAATAAAACTAAGAGGAACTTTAACTGGTGATATTTATATTCTCCTAATAGAATCTGGTTCTGCAATCACTGCTTCCTGTATTGGTTTGGGAAACTCTACAACACCTCCACCCGGACAGGCAGGAAAACCAGTGCCAGGATATAATGGTAAGACTGTGCTAAAATGTTACTAGAAAAGGACATTGCTTATATTCCTCAGTAAGTGCCTTCATTGTCATACTTTGTAGAGAAAGCAAATTACAGTCTTATTAACACAATTTCCTTTTTTTCTGTAACAGGAAGCTCCGCTTTTTTTGTGTGTTGTGGAATATGATTGTGAATAAGAAGTTTAGAATTATGTTCAAGAAAACTGATCAGCTACTCTTGCCTTTATGATATGACAGGGATAGCACACACTGTGACACATTACTCATTTACACTTCTCCATAATGCTTCTACACTTTAACAAAACTTGCGAGAGTTGTTAAAACCACATTATCTTTCAGTATTTGTGGAGCATTTTTATATCCATGGGAGAAATGGTAGGCTTTGGACCAACATGAAAAGAATGAGCACTCATTTTCTGGAAGGTATTTGCATGTAGAGGGTGCAGCCACAGGATTAAGAAAACAAAAATATTTTAATACCTAGAAATCCCGATTTTAACACAGTTTCAAGAATTACTTGAAGTCTGAAAAATAATTACATCAAGTATCAAATGGTCTTCAGGAAGAGTTCTCACATAATTGGGCAGAAAGAGCTAAGCTGTTTTTTTTTTCTTCTGATACATATACTTCGTAGTGAGCATTAAAGAAAATAAAACGTTCTCAGGAACTCTTTCTTTTGGTATTTACAGTTATGGCATGATGACAAGCAATAGCTTAAAAACAACCTTAAAAACAATGTCATGGAGTTTGTCCAGAGTTTTAATAAATAGGAAGGAGTGAGAGAATATAATGGCATCGTGCATGCCATCAGATGATAGTAAGGACTAGAAAGAAATATGAGTAGCAAGAATATGAAAATTCCTGATGAATATTCTGGAACATTTGGACTAGTGTAAATAAAGAATTTCTTCAAGTAGAATGAAGGCAATGTCTTTAATATACCTTATCAGGGAAACAAAGAATGAGCACTACCACTCACTAAAGATCTGTGGAATAATTTTACCTCTTTCAGTCTTTGACCAATTATGTCCTGTAATGCAGCCATTCATAAAACAGTAGTTTTTGAAATTACTGATCACTGTCTTGCTGCCATCCACTTCTGTTTTTATGTTGTTTTCCTGCTGTTACTGTACTAATTAGAGGAGATATTTACACCATTTTGAAGATAAATTCTGTAATTTTTAGATTATACATGCAGCTGCTAATGGTTGATAATGTTGTATTTATGCTGCAATATAAATACGAGGTTACAAGATCTACTTTTTTTTAAAAACAAATTCTTTCCTGTTGCATATTGCTACAAACAAACTGATTCTTTGCTGATTTTTAAGAACACAGATAATAAGAGCTATGATACCGAAGTGCAGTGGCACAAATTGCATCTAAAAGTGATTAAAGATACTGAGTTGATTTCTAGGTCTGTTGCCTTAAGTCAGAGATTATATTGTGCTTTTCCTTTTATCTCCTTGAATCCTTTCCAGATAATTTCATTTCATTTTCACACTGAAGCAAGTTCCACATTTTGAAGAAGTAAGTCAGTTCTTCAGTAATTCAGGAGTGAGCAGTGTAATATGTCCATTCTCCAGATCTTTCTGCATTGAAATAAGTAGCTTGTAAGGAGGAGACTAAAGATTGAGATTGGTCCCTTGATGAATCAGTTACAATAAAAAGAGGCTATTTCAGGTGTTTTTCCTCAGAAATTTCACTATTAGGATATGATGCTTTCACTGAAGGTGGTGGGACAGTGTCATCCAGGCAAAAAAGTTTCAGCTGGGAGATCTGGATTCTATGCTGTACCTGAGCATTACCCTGTTCTGTAGAACTGGGTAGTTCACAAGTTACTTTATCTCTCTGTGCTAGACTACAATAAACTTTGTTAGCTGAGGGGCATCTTTCTGAGACTCCTGAGAGCCTTTGAAAAGCAGGTCTACTTACTTAGACTCAATAGTATTTTTCACATTAACTGTGTTAACCTTCAGTAATCTTGGTTGTTATTCCTTGCTCATGTTACCCATGTACTTCTTATTTATATTTTTCATTTATCTTAATGGCCCTTTGCTGTTTAGAAGTTTAGATTAAAGGTTTCTTTCAACTTTCTGTTCTATATTTTTCCCTTTTGAGACTTTGTGCTATTTCTGCTTCCAAAGAACAAGTATTATTTAAGACTTTTTGTACTTAAGGCTGAATGTTAATAAGGCCATGACATTATCCAATTGGCACTTCCAAATTAATTCATTTTGTTGCTTGGTATATTGCCACCCTGAAGTGTGACATAAGTTTATACCCCTAAAGAAAGACACTTTCCTCCACCTAAAAACACTACTAAACTTGCGTTTTCTTCCTATATTACTTTTTTTTACAGTGATGATTCTGGGTGAGAATAAAGAACCAGTGAAGGCCAAGACTTTGGGAAATATTGTGGTAAAGTAAGAAAAATAAGTATCTTACAGTTAAGGAAAGCTTCCTACATGGATTGATTGTCTTTTGACTAAAGTTTATATATATGTGTATATATATGTATAAAACATAATGATTGAAGTAATGAGGATTGGAAAGCATGTCTGTCTTTGATACTGATACTAAAATGCCAGAATGTTTTGCATCCATTAATATTGAAAAATTGCAAATGAAATTGTGTTGAGTGAGTGTGGATTGCTGGATTTGTTTTCTTAGACGACAACAAAGTTTATCATTTTAGTAATTACCAGCCTCTTGGCAGAGGATGAAGCCTTCCTGTTGGGATGTATGAGCAAGATATTGAATCATTCCCTTCACTCTTCTATTTTTCACTTTAGCGAAATAGTACAGCAGTGCAGATTGACAGACTTTGGCTTACAGGTGTGATGCTGCCTCCTCTTTCACTATTTCCTAACCTCAACCGATATGTATTTTTAGAGGGAGAACATGTATTTTCTGTTCTCTGTAAAAAAGCAAGACATCTCTCTGTGTGTTTTGCATGCAACAGTGTTAGTTTGTTGTAGTGCTTGGACAAAATGCATGGAGGAAAAGACTACAGAAAAAAGAAAAAACAAAACCAAAACAAAAAAAAGATAATAAAAGGAAAAAACCCACTGTACATCATGCAGGTGATTTTTAGTACCAGACTCATGTCAGATGAGTTCCATAAGCTTTGATGTTGTTTTTGAAAGTACACCTTTCTTGTCACCCTTTCTTAGTTAAAAAGGTCTTTGTTTAGATACCACTGTGAACATCCGTTATATTTATGTTGCCTTCCGCCTTTTCACTGTTGCCAGACCCTCTCCTTATTCCTGTAATCCTCACTAGGCTCCTGCTCCCCACATCCCGTGACAGCTGTGTATTCTGGATGTTTCACAGGCTTTTAGGCAAATGGCATTTTCCTCAGCCAGATAACTGCTTTGTGATGAATGTGGTAGCTGTAACCACCTCTGTTTTCAGTCACAGAAAATACTCCAGCTCTGAACACTTCTTAGCTGCCAGAAAATACAAGTCCCAAAGGAAAGGCATTCATCTGTTTCTCCTGTGGTAAATTTTTGGAAAGTTGTCGTAGTTCAGAGTCTTCACTGCTTGCTTAGATACAGAAAAAAGAAAATAAAGATTAGCATTAACCTTTGGTGAACTGAAAATCTGTCAAAAGCTGAAGCATTGAGACAGATGTACCAATTTTGATGGATTGTTAGCATAGTTAGCTGAGGACTGAGGCAACAGGCACATGAGCTGGGGATGAGAGGTGTAAGAGCTGCAGGCACTGGACTGTGCTGCAGTCGTGCAGTGATAACAGTGTGGGTGGGCTGGTGTAGAGGGGCGGAGTTGCTGAGGAGTGGAAGTTTTTTGGTCAGCTAATCTGAAGACCGCTGTGGAGGCTAAAGTAGCCTAAATCTCAGCATCTTTACCTAAGCCACCCAGGACCCACAGGCACTGCTTTAAGAGCACGCATGATCTCCCCCGAATCAGACTCGTATTTAGAAGTAGTTTTCTTGTGACACATTGATTGTGCATTCATTCCATTTTCAAGTATGTGCATGCATTCCATTACTGAGCACAAATAATTAAAATTGCTCCAACCTTTTGTAGACTGTGGTTTGCAATATCAGTCAGAGTAGAAAGCTGTCTTTCAAAGCATTCATGTCTGTAGGGCCTGAAACCATTGTAAAACATAGACTTGTAATCAATGGAGAGAGAGAAAGGTATTTTATAAGAAACTTGATCCTAGCTGTCTTAGGTATTCAGCTAGGATGGAATAAATTGTCTTCCAAATGTCCTTATGACTCTCCAGTGATTGCAGGAGTGGCATAGTTAGTGCAGGCTAGGTATTTAGCTTTGTCTACCAAAGGAGAGGTGAAATGCAACTCTGCCAAACAATTTGAATTATATATACTAAAAGATAGCTTTGGAAGATATCTGCATACATTTGAGTCCTTACTATCTTTAACTGCCTGCCAGGAGTGATACTGCTATATTAGAAGTTCATGTTTGGGGTTACTGTCAAACTCTTAAAACCAGAATTTATCTTCCCTAATGTGGCACCACATTTAGGCATTTATCTAAACATGTTATGTTTACAAGCCAGGGAGGGGAGCCATGGTGATGAGCATTCATACCATTACATCATCTGAAGGGGGCCATCCTGCAGCTCTGCATGGGAAGTTCAGCAGGGGATGTTTTTTTGTGGGTAAAAATTGATCTGGGGTTTCGGCCACCACCAGAAGCTGTCCCTGCCTCATGGGGACAGCAGCGAAACCAGAAACTGCTGACTTGCCTCTGAGCCACTGCCGGCCTGGGCTACCACTGCTCATGCACCATCTCTGCCTGCCCAGGACTGCCGCTGCTGGACTGCCACCACAGAGCACCACTGCTGCCCGCTCGCCTGCCACTGGAGTGCAGCTGCCTGTTCACCCACTGCTGCAGCACCGCTGGAATGCTGCCACCACCCACTCCCCTACCACTCACTCACTGTGTGGAACCACTGCCCATACAGGCAACCCTGCCAGTGCTGGGATCACTGAACCAGAGAGAGCAAAAGTGAAATGAATCGCGACTGCCCACAGCCCAGCAAAGTCCAGTGGGACAACATGTGGCAGCGTTTTTGCTTTTACCTCTGTTCTCCCATTGGTTTTTTTCACTTGGTTGGGTGGACAGGAGGTGGTTAGCAAGGAGGACCTTCTGCCATTCTTTTTCCCTTTTGTTCCCAGGGGACCATATGTCAGGGTGAACTCCCTTTTTTGTGGGTAAACCCTTTGCTTTGTGCCTTTGTGGTGCTGCTATTTTTCCTTGGTAGTAAACTGTTATTTTTTCACTTACAACCTTGCATTTTTTTGTCTCTCTGTATTGAGGTGAGAGTCGATAAAAAGGGGAGGGAATTAATTTATTGGTGAGCCTGTCTCCATATTTGTCTTTAAACCAAGACAAGATTTGGCTTTCTGCATATGGGGCTTGAGGAAGAGAAGTGAGAAAATAACAATTTTGAACATCCCATGTATGTATTGGGTATAGAATCCCTGGCCATCATGAACCTCAATTTACTCATGTCGGTGTGTCACCTAAGCCTGTATATATGTTCTCATATGTGAAACTGTTTGCCCAGCATGATGCTCTTTTTCTGACCGGCAAAAAGAATGGAAGATAGTTTTGTTGATGTACTATTGTGTGGTATCAGTTTATAATGTGGTAACCTTAAAGGCTGTGAGTTTCCTTTGGAATATATATGCAGGGCTGTCTGTGTGCACCATTCTGGGTTGCTATCTCTGGGGATTTATTGATAATGGCATCCAGCCTGTGGGCAAAAGTGGGAGGTGATTTTTCTCAGCTTTTCACCCCTTTCTCACTCAGGCCCACAATAACAGCTTTTAAAATGGTTGAATTCCTTCTGAGTGCTAGGAATAGCATAGTTTTGTTGCTGTGTCTGTCAGGTTTCCTTAGTATGGCCTATCTTGTGTTTGGAGACAGGACCAAGATCCCTAGGGATGTTGTCCAGAGGCCTGTCCCAGGGGTGGATAACCTTGAGTAGTATGGAATGGGGGAGGGCATGGGCCAGTTTTTGGAGAACTTCTGTCCTCCAGTGGTCTGGAAGTTCACCCCTGAAAACTTCAGGATCCTGTTGAAGTAATAAGATCTGTGAAGGAAACATGCTGTGGTAACTCCAGAGCAGGGCAGCTTATTGCAGCTTTCTGCAACATGCTGAGCCCTGGCCACTGCCTTCTGGACTCTTCCTGGTGTGGTACAACTCCTTCAGGAGGAAAGGAAAGGAAACGCAACAACAGACACCACGGCCACTCAGATTGTAGTTAGGCCAGAAAGGCAACCCAAGCCAGAATTCACCGCTGTCCAAAAGGGGAAATACAAGACCAAATCAATTCACCAAGGGGATGACGATGAGGAGGTGGGACCCTCAACATCCATGGATGCAATAATCTATGCAGTCTGTTGAAGAACATCACCTGATGAACAGGAGGGCCCATACTGACCTGGTTGATCTGAGTTTGGGATCTTGTGGGCAAAAGTGCGCAGCTTGATGGTACTGAAGCAAAGGTTTTTAGGATCCCTGTCCCAGCATGTGGACATTGACCAGGGGTTTGTGAGGAAATCAGAACCCCTCAGCCTCTGGATGCAGCTTTTACCAAGTGTGAGGGATAGAAGTGCTTACAGATGCATCATGGCCCCTAGAAGACAGTGGAGCAAGGAATCTTATGCCTGAGAGAACTGGCACTGCTAGTAGTACTTTTTTGTGGGGGATAGGCAATCCAATAACGACCCAGATAAGGTCAAGTGCACATCACAGATGGAGTTGAAACTTGCACGCCAAGAGCCATCAATATATTCCAATATATTCTTACCAACAATGCCCTGGAAGGAGAACCAGGAGACAGTGGACACTATAACGAATAAATTCCAGACATATGATGAGATTGTCAACGCCCCATTACGGGCCCACATCTCTTCTGTAGCGAAACTGACTGCAGACCTTCAGACTGTAACAGAGCAAGTTAGAGATGGCCACTAAAACTCAATAGTTTAGAGCTTTGTCTGTGTCTCACCAGTGCAAACTAGAGTCCCTGCTATTAGAAGCAGGTGTTCCCCAGCTAGGGAGAGGGGATATACCACATGAAGCAACGTGTTGTTCTTCCTACATGAAGATGGGGAAGACATGAGGAGGTGGGGTGGAAAACCCACTATTTTTGCTTGTTAGGAAACTTTTTTTTTCACTTATAACTTCCTTACATTTTTTTGTCTCTCTATATTAGTGGCAGGGGTGAATAAAAAGGGGAGTGAGTTCATTTTATTGTAGTTCCTCTCCCAATATTTGTATTTAAAGCAAGACAAAAGGGACTACAAATGTGTTTGTATATTGATTTGTTGTTATTGTACTTTGATTTTTCTTTTTTCTGGTTCAGCATGACTTTTGCTGCAGTTAATTAAATTGATAAGGAGAGATTTTATTCTGTTTGTTTTGGGGTTTTTTTGCAGTGTATCACTCAAGAAAGGGTAATGGCACAGACATACTGTTATTTTGTTGTGTCCATATTTATTGTAATAGACATTCCGAAACAGAGGGGAAAATAGAGAGCAAAGAAATTACATTGTATCACGAAAAAGTTGATATAAGACCAATTCTGAGGTTAACTATCACCCCTCTTTGTCTTCCAAGCTTTTTACTGACCTAGTCTTTTGAGACAATAGGATTTCCTAAAATTCATTCAGCAGTTAAAAAAACCCAAACCAACAAAACACGAACAAACCTGAAAAACACAAGCCAAAATACTACAACAAAGATACTGATGAGCTTTAGGAGGACAGCTGTGGAATTTTTAACATTTCGAACATTTGAATCTTGGGTCTATTAAATAAACAGAAGTTGGTTTTAGAGTATTACAGTTCACAGTGTCTTAACATTTTGTTCCAATTTTCATTACAGTAAGTGACAATTTACTGCTGAGTTTAGTTGTTTTTCTGGTCATAGAAATCAATGGCCATTAAATTAAGGCATCACATTTTCTATCTTCTGCATCATATATCTAAGCAGTTATTTAGCTGTAAAACTTTTAATTTTTTTTTTTTATTAGAACAAGGTGTCATAAAGCCCTCTTGGAAAGAAGCCTTTTCTTTCTTCAGCAGTCTTCTACTTCTACAGACCCCTTAAAATAGTGGGGATGATTCCCATTACTAGCAGTGTTTGTCACCCCAGGGCCATGTCCCACGTGGCTAGAATAAAATGGGGGAGTCAGAATGGTTCTGACTATTATTTTGTCAGACTCTTAGCAGCAAAATACAGTGTACCATTTTAGAAAAAAATCACAGGTGTTTGCTTCATCTGCACCATGTATGAGCTGAGAAATGTTTTTCAGTATTTCTTGGAAAAGAGAATGGCCATACACTGTTTGCAATGCCAGCTGTGCAGGAATGGTGTAGTGCTTCTCAGTTTGTTTTTATCCCAGACTTAACTCCCAGTAAAGACTGTTTGGGGCTGCTTGGGCCTGCACTGTTCATAAGTACAGTATTTAAAGTATCTATTCTTGCAACAGAGCTTTAAATTTTAATTTTATCCTGCAGGAGTCAGATACTTAAGAAAGGTAATTCTTGCACTGATTAGTCCATCTTGCTGCCCCAAGTATGTTCTTTTCTTCACTCATCTGCCAACTGATGCCTGGGGTGTTTTTCATGTAACCAGCATCTCTGCTCTTTGGAAAGATTTTTCTCTGATAAGAACTCTCATACCACCTAATCTACCATGACAATGCAATGATATTTTTTATTTCACAAGTCTTTTGGTATAAAATAATCAAATGCAGTGTCACAACATTTATGATGGGAAACTAAGGGGAAATAAAGATGACTGCAGCTCATGAGGGTGGTTTGTATGAATTATTTTGAAATTTATATATGTATCCTTTTGAACTAGAAATTCTGGACATGAAAGATTCTGTGAATTTATTCTGAAGTGAAAATTATAGTAGGAATGACCTCCATTTCCATTAGCAAGACCAGTCTGATTTAGTGACACACTTCTGCTTGCATTTTTCTGGCCTGCCTATAATTAATATGCACTTGAAAGTGTGTATGTGTCTGTATGTAATTATGATTAGCCATGATAGTTTTCTAAGTTGTCTGTTCTTATAAGGAACATTAACAAAGAGAAACCCCATTTAAATTCTAGTGCAGTGGGAAACTCAGTTTTGCTCTTGAACATTATAAAGTTCACAAACCCATTTTTTTTGAAGCAGTCATCAGCACTGTCTCATTAGCTAGCATTATTCTTTTTACTCGTCCACGGCAACAGGATGGCATTTACCTTGTGTTCATTCTGTGCATAGAATAGTGATTGCCAGTAAATTTCCTAGACCTGAGTTGCACTTCCTCTCATGTTTTTATAGTTAATGTTGTGCCATAATAATGGAGGTTTGCAGGATAAGGATTTACAAGTTCTCTTTACTGATACCCACTGCACAGAATCACATAAATATGTTCCATGTTCAGCAGGAGGTGAGACAAGGTAGTTATATTATACAGTGATTCTGAAATGCTTTGGTTGCATTGGTTAGATTGCATTTAAGAATAGTGACTGTGTGAGAGGCTCTGTATTAATGTGGATTTTTTGGGAGGAATTTGGGATTACTGAAGGAAGAGGAAGAAAAATGTTCCATCAAGAGTTAGAATGAATCAAATGATGACTCACTGCATTATATAGAGTAAAATCAAGCAAAACTTTATTTACAGTGCTGTAAAATAGAAAGTGTTTAAACAATAATATTTATTAATGATAAATGTTAATAATCGATATTTGTAAAGAAATAATAATGACAAATTTACAGCTTTTTATGATTATAGATTTTAAGTTAGCCAATTTAAGTTAGACAGGACTTTTGAAACCAATATTTTAAAGTGAATATTCTTTAGTGGAAGAGATTTTGTTCAGACGTAGGCAACCTGTTTACAGTTTCCCTATTTGTGGTACAGTGTTCAATCTTTATAGGGTATTTAGCAAGCAAATAAATGTTCAATAAAAAGCTTAGTCATTCAATATTTCTTACAATGCATTTAAAAAAAAAGTGTCTCTGTGGAAGTCTGTGGCTAGGAATATAATCATTAAAATGCACAATAATGCTAACCAAGAGAGCTTAAAGGAAAGAAAAGGGAAAGAAAAAGCTGTAATCTTTCGCAGCACACTGTAGTACCTTGGTAACCCATTAAAAAAAACAAAAAAAACCCAAAACAATGAAAAATTTTCTAAGACTTGATGGGTCAACATTTGGACATTCTTACTTTGAATACACCCATGAGAAAGGTCACAGTTCTTCTTTGTGCTTTCCTGCTGCCCAGGAAGAAAAGGAGACCAGGAGGCAATGGCAATATGTTCTTGTAAGTAAAGGCTATACAGCTAGGTAAAGCAAAAATATGCTAGATTTATAAGATGAGGGACCCGAGAAAGCAGTGACTTTCAAAGGAGCTTTTTATGTTACAGTGGAGAAACCTCTGAATACATGAGAACTTTGAAGGAAATGTAGCTGCTAGTGTAACTAAGCAGGCAATATCATTCCTTGTTATTCAGTAGGGAAACTAAAAAAGGAGCCAACATTATTATTTGTGGATATGTTGTTAATAAATGTATTAATGCAGTGTTCAGTTCCTGTGGCCATATTTCAAGAGGCTATTGAGAAAATAACTGTATTTTAGGGAAAAGATGAATGATAGTGACCTTAGTGGTGGAATGCTTGTGCTATGAAAACCTATGATATGTAGTTCATCCAAGATCAGTAGAATAGTAACTTTATCAAGGCCAGGAAATATCCAGAAGACAAAAACATTTCTGAGAGTTGACTGTTTAATCTACAACATCGGGTCAGTCTCCTGATACCTGGTAACTTCCAAATTGTACAGGTGCATGCATGTAGCTGTGCATGAACTGTGGGTGTCATATTGCTTTATGTCTTAAATGAGGAATGCCAGCAAACAAACATAAAGAGATCAGAAGCTGAAGCTGGATGTATTCAGATGAGAAATAAAACACTAACAGTGAAGGTATTAAACCACTGGAACAAATTCTTGGGAGTATGGTGGTTTACTTTGACACTTTGTAAGTCAAGTCTAGATATCTATTTCAACCAAAAATCGTGGAGTCCAGGCCGGATTTAGTAGATGGCATCTTTTAGCCTGTTATATGGATGCTCAGTTCAGATAAAAAAAAATCTATGCAAAAGATTTATATCCCTGACAGCCTTCTACATGTTTATCAGCTTTGTCTTTTGTCTTTAGAAACAAAACAATGAGGACTCCAATGTGAGAGCAGTTTGTGCCAAAATGGGTTTTCTAGCAGATCTCTGGCTGAGTACGTGTAAATAGCATTTGAACTTACTTTGAACATTTTCCAACCACTTTCACTAGTTTTTGATGGCTTTCTCTCTTCCCCACTTAACTGTATTTTTTTCTGCAAAATGCACAGAGACGAACTACTTTTATGACCCCCTTCAGATAACTGAAGTAGTATTTCATGCAGACTGATAAACATCTGAGATCCTCAACTCTTGTCCACCCTCTTTCATGTGCTGTTCCTAGTGTCTGAAAACGCTTCCAGATGACTTCAAACTTGCAGTCAAAAATTTCTATAAGAGTGATGTTTATGCACAGCGCTACATAAAAGCTGTGTAATAATTATAGCTGCCAGTCAAGATGATTTAGTTCCATTCA
The DNA here is from genome assembly GCA_013396655.1 of Campylorhamphus procurvoides. Lineage (NCBI taxonomy): Eukaryota > Metazoa > Chordata > Aves > Passeriformes > Dendrocolaptidae > Campylorhamphus > Campylorhamphus procurvoides. The sequence continues at coordinate 473,454 of WBMV01006674.1, read as the reverse complement.
CAAGCCCAAACTCATTTTACAGTGAATTATACTTGCTTTGACTGGCTGTAATGAACGTGCTGTGAGCGACATTGTCTACCATAAAATAAAAGGATATCTTTTCTGAATTTCAGCCAGGTAGCATTTCCAATAGTTTTTGACTTTCATTTGTACTTCCAAAAATCTGATTTTCTGTTTAAATTATCTTTTGAGTGCTCTGTCTGTAATTGCTTAGTTCTGTTAACAAGGAATCTTACGGCATTTTGATGAGTGGCAGTTTGAAAGGGTGTGATACAGGGGAGTCAGATTTTCTTTGGGCTAACCTAAAGGACTATTCTGTGAAAGGTCAGCCACCATTGTATGAAAAATAAATGAATTTTGAAACAATGCTTAAAAAACAAATAATGACTGTCATTTAAAATTCTCTAATGGAAAAACAGTTACTGTTAAAGTACTTCGGGTGTTCTTTGTGATGCTGTTGAGCTCACTTATCTGTCTTACTTTTCCCAATTTATAATGAAATTGCCTTCTTATCTTTTTAAAATGTAGCCAGAGTCAATCTTTGTTAAATGAACCCATATAATTTACATCATTAATTTACACAATTTACCTGGTTTTCCTAATGCTGTTCTGAATGTATTCAACCTTGAAATGAGAAATGGGCCTGGATCTATATTCTTGTAGTTCTACAATTTTGATCTCTATTTCACTAGAGTAAATGGAGAATAGCAGAATTGTACTGCTATTATTCTACTGGTGAAAAACTGGCATAAGTGATCAAAATTCAGACCTATACATCTTTCTTTGAGGTTTGAAATCCAAAGATAAACTTTTTCATTTACCTGTTTTTATTTATCTCATTGTAGAATTTAGGCTTGAACCTCCACTTGGATTTGAAACTGTGCCTCTTTGCTAGTTAAATGGGATGAGTTGACACTAGTTAACGTGATCCAATATAGCTGCTAACACATTCATGTTTTAGAAAAAGCTGGGAAGCTTCTCTTGAATTTGTATTTGTTGAAGCTTGTGACTGTCTTCTGCAGAATGAAGAAGCAGTGTTAAAATAGAAGATGCTACTGGAGTTATGACTGTATGAAAAATCAAAGCAAGACCAGTGTAAGAGAGGGCTCATCTTCAAACTGACAGCAGATGCAGACACTCAACATTGGCTGCTTTCTGCTTTGGCGTACAGGGGGAGAGTTAACGGATAACTAGAGAAATACAGTGAATATGTCCCAAAGGAAAACCAAGCAAAGCAACTTCTTCGTATATTGTGGAAATTATATAACTTCCTCCTGTTTTGGTCTTCTGTGGTCCTCTCCCTTGTGAAAGGAAAGCAGGACCATCTGTGGGGGCAATCATGCTTGCTTATGCATACCTGGAATTTTTTGATGAATATAACCTCTTGGTAAAAATAACCCCAAAACGTCTTGAGTATCAACTCAGTGTTTGGACAAAGAAGCAGTAGTTTGTAAATATTGTATGCTCGTAATCGTGTGTTATAGGGAGACACACGAGACAGACACAGACTTGCTGGAGTGAGTCCAGAGAAGGGCAATGAGTCTGGTGAAGGGTCTTGAGCACAAGTCCTGTGAGGAATGGCTGAGGGAGCTGGTTGGAGTTGGTTAGCATGGAGGAGGAGGCTCAGGGGAGACCTTATCACTCTCTACAACTACCAGAAAGGCGGTTGTAGCCAGGTGGGGGGTCAGTCTCTTCTCCCAGGCAACCAGCAACAGGACAAGAGGACACAGCCTTTAAGATGCCCAAAGGGAGGTTTAGGTTGGACATTAGCAAGAAGGTGCCTCACAGAATGGGTGATGGGCATTGGAATGGACTGCTCAGGGAGGTAGTGGAGTCACTGTCCCTGGAAGGGTTTCATGAAACACTGATGTGCCACTTGGTGCCATGGTCTAGTTGATATCAGGGTGTTCCATCATAGGTTGGACTCGATGACCTCAGAGGCCTTTTCCAACCTAATTGATTCTGTGATTCTCTGAAACCAAACGTCCCAAAATGTTCCTTTTTTTGTATGGGGAGGTGAGAAAAGCAAGGGATGTTTGCTTTCAGGTTGCTGTTATTTTCTGACTGTCTCATTTTATCTCTTCTGGCTCCTTGCTCCTTGCATGTAATTATGATCCAGTTCTGCTCCCTTTGGAATTTATGGCAGCCTTTTCCCTGACAGCAGTGGGTTAGAGGTATTTTTGGCTCTGGGCATTTGAGTTCCGATGTCCTGACAAGATTCCAGTATATGTAATTAACTTCTGGCAAACTGAATTCTGCCTTTATTAGTTTTATTATTTGTGTTTGCACAGGAACTAGAAATTCTAGTCAGTCATGATGCCAAGAACTTTACTCTCATGAAAGAATTGTATGTGCCCTCTGCTCTGAAATAATTTTGCCTGAAAGATGGGCACATGGAAGATGGTGTTCACTTTCTGCATAGTGGATGAATGGGGTCTTAACTGGAAGTAATCTTTCTCAGAAAGCCATGGAAGCACATTTTCAGATGTTGTCTGTATTGTGCTATGATGTGCACTATAGAGATACCTGTGGTAGCCACTAGTTTAGCAATCTGCTTTCCACAGACTCAGGAAATAAGCTCTGTGGATCTACTTATCAGTGCCGTTTTCCTCAAAACCCCCAACCAAAATGACACAAGCAAACATGAGACACCACCTTTTCCCTCATC
>WBMV01006674.1:382160-470764 GCA_013396655.1 Campylorhamphus procurvoides | reverse complement strand
CCCCCCCCCTTCCCCAATAAAAATCCAGAGGGTGGGAGCAAAGACTATATTTTTGGTGATATGTTATACACTTCTGTGTTTAGATTTCTAAACAGTTACAGAAAGGAAAATGCTTTTCTGATTTCAGCACTGAAATTGTTTTTTTCTATTTAATGAGTAGCTGCAAAGTACTTAATAGAGCTATGGGGAAATTAAGGACTTTATCAATATGAATTGTCCTCCCTCTCCTATCACAAGGATGTTTCAGATTATTAAATAAATTTAAAGTGCAAAATTTGCAATGACTGAGGCTGTTATGAATTGCTATGCTATTAGCAATCAGGCAATAACCATAGTAACTGCCATTCTCTTGTGGTTTTTCTTGAATCTAAACGAGATTTTTTTTTTCCTTTCAAACTCAGACACACACAAACACCAGGATCAATATATTGCTTTTTTTAATCTTTTTTTTTTCCAAGGTAAACACTCTATAGGTCATATTTGTTTATCAGAGAGATGCTTACTAAGCTTGGAAGGCTTAAAATAGGGCAGTGAATTCCTTCCAGATAAGCAGAAGCCAAACTGCCCTCTTGAACCCTGCATATCTACCTGGGAATTGTCTTGGCATTTCTGGCCGTACTTTCTTAACTGTACTTTCAAGGAATGTGATTTATGGGATGTGTTGAGCCAGAGCCCTCAGAGAAAGTAGTAATGTTTATAGTAATAAATATTGTTTTGCTAACTGAGCTGAATTAAGCTGAAAAAAACAGGATTGTAAAAAAACCCAGGTATTTGAAACATTACTGGATGACATGGCCTTTTCAATGTATTTTGTACTATTTATACAATATTTATCCCATACTTAGGATAGATAGACAGACAGGTAGATAGATAGACAAACTCCTCTTTTTGTAAATGTAATGTTAGAAATGTACATGTCACAGACTTGGTGGCACCTGTTCTTGGGGCCTGAACATCATAGGAGACTTGTAATGATACCAGTGTTGCTATGCTACAGAAGTGTTTCACTGCTGGAGATGTTGCCTTCAGGTGTCACAGGGACACTGTCAGTAGAAAATAAACTACCTCTGGCTAAATATTTGCTAGTTAGGAATGCAGGCACATGCCTGCAAAATCTGTATGGGGTGTTTATGATTTTATCTAAATAAATTTGTTTGCTTGCATGGTCATTCTCTCTTTGTCATTAGGGGTAAACCTCATAAAATTTGTGTTGACATGCGTGAATATATATATTTCAGGCAGTTGAAGAAATCTGTGTTTAACCCTGTCAGAGATTTGAAGGAAGAAACAACCACTTCTTTGTTAGCCGAGGCTCCTGTAACTTTTCCTTTGACAGATACGTATGTGAAGTGTCCCATATTTTCTCATGCCGACATAGTTGACTGACCAAGGGATGTATAGTATGCATTCAGAACTTAGCAAAGAAAGCAATCCAGAATTTTGTAGCTTCACTTCGTATAAAAAAGTCCAATTATTTTAGAAAGTTCTACTAGTGACTTTTATCAATATACTTTCAAAGAACTCCTCCAATATTTCCAATAATTTTGTGCGCAATATAAATATAAAAGAAAAACATTTTTACTCATTTTCTCATAATTGAAGTCCACAGAGTTACATCTTTTTACAGAAACTGAAGATATGTGTGTCTGATAATTCATCTGTCTATGCAGGTGTGAGTGTGTATGGGTGTTAGAGAAAGAGATAATGAAGTTGGGTGTATCATAGCATATATTTCTGACAGATTATTAATCCTTAGAAATGTTGAAAGCTGAATGTTGTTAACATACTTAGAGTACAGTACTGGTGTTTACCAGACCAAACATTATTTACATTATTATACTGAGTTGCTTATGTTATATAAAAGGTAAGGTCTGAATACAGTGCAGAGCTATATGTGTATGTTCACAATAATTTCTGGTCTTTTTTATCTGTTGTCCACATATTATTAAACTGAACTGTTTTCTGATTGTATAAACAATGATTATCTGAATATGAAGAATGAATGCAGAGCATGAGTTGTAGTTGTTATATCTGTATTTCTTATTACTTCCGTCCGCTCTTTTCAATTCAAGGTTGCCTTTGCCTCCTGGCGCATTCTCAGGTCTTTGGGAAAATGAAGAAACATTCCAGAAGTTATATTTTCAAAAATTCCCAGTAAGAATTATGAAATCAGTTATATAAACTTAAGGTAGTCCTGCACAACTGAATGATAATAGACTTGACATGGATAACAGTTTATCATAGATTGTTGTATCTTAATTTAATTGGAGATCTTTGATATATGTGTATACAATTCAAATCATTTCAAGGTAAAACTTTTTTTCATCTGTAATTTAAGCTCCTGGGCATACGCTTGAGTTTTTTTAAGAAGTAAATCTCAAGCTTCTGAGCCAAAAGTAATTTTATGTCATTTAATCTAATAAAAGATATAAGCCTGCAACCTTAGGCTAGAATAGCTTCAAATACACTACTGTTGACATTCCGTCACGTTAACTTGGTATCAGTCCAAAATACACACTTGTCCACTATGCACCTAAATACATTGGAGGCTCCTTACTGCATTAGTTTATGTTTCCTTGTCAAATGAACTATCCAAGGACTGGCTTCCTCCTTTCCTTGTAGAAATAGATTGGCCCTATACAAATGTTCAAAATGGAATATATGTTAAATAAATGTTCAATAAAAGTAAATAAGTGAATTGGTCAGGTGAATTACTTCCTGTGTGCACTTGCATCATGATGACGATATATGTTTGGATACAGCAAACAGATATATCTTTAGGAGCAATTTGACAACTGTCATTTTATTGTAACAATCCCATTCTCCTTCTGTAGATCCAGGCAACATCCTCCTCCAAACTGTCAGGGATCAAAGTAAGCAAAGGTGGAAAAAAATCCAAGTTTATCCATTGTCTTCTATTCTGTATTAACAACGACTACAAAACCTTTCTGAAAAGGGAGCTGCATGGCATATTATGACATAAAAATAACGAAAAATATTACAGAATTATATCTTTCAAGCACCAGAAGCATATTTAATTTGAAAAAAATGTTGATTTTTTTTTGTTTTGTTGGTTTCACAGTAAATTAATGGGTATTCCTAGTACTTTTTCTGAATTTATTTTTCATTGTGTTGTGTTTAGGGATATTATGATACTATGGATGCTGGTTATATGGATGAAGATGGTTATTTATATGTCCTGTCTCGAGCTGATGATGTGATCAATGTGGCTGGACACAGAATTTCAGCAGGAGCAATTGAAGAGGTTAGCATTTTTTAACCAAAACATTTCTTATTTCACATTCTTCCTATTACGGTGCTTTCCAGAACATAATAAATTTAGTCAATAGTAATCAGTTTTTACCATGGGATTGGTAAAACAGTCAAATGGGAAGCACAGCTGTTAGCTCTGATAGCACATTTATTTGGGAATACGTTAAGATAATGTAGGGTCAGTGTGCCAAGTGTGTAGTTACTTAGAAGTAGAAACTTTTATTCCTAAAATACAGTGCTCGGTGTTGGATGAATTCTTTTCACATAGACTCACATTTCTTGATTTGAAGACTTTCCTTCACCGTTTCTTGACAGCTGTTTTGTCTCTTATTGTATGAATAGTGCTAAATGAACAATGAAAATTTCTGTAAAAACCCCCTGCTGTTAAATTGGAAGTCATTAATGTAATACCCGTGCAACTCAAAAAAGTTGAAAATAATACAGTTGATAACAGTGTCTGAATTTCACATCATTGTTCACTCACCTCTCTGGAACTGCTGAGATTGATTGCCAGTTACAAATTTCCCTGATGACATATCAATTGCTTATTCGGGGAGCATAGGAGAAGGTGTGCTGGGCATGTACAAGGGAAAAATACATTTGTAAGAACTCTGAATTTAACTGTTCACTGAATCACAAACTAATCATTTTTTGCTTTGTAATGTCCATTAGGCTAGTGAGTATTCTTTTTAAAGGCTAGGAAACGTAGAAGAGAATAGAAGAAATTCTGATTGTACAGAAGTGAACAAATTCAGATAAACACAGTCAATCCACTGAGAATCTGTTAGCCAGGGAGCTGCTGCCTTGACTTGGGTCTATGGAGACATAAAGGTGGCTTTCAGTCTGCTTAAACCCCTTTCCCTTAGAAGTGAGGTTTTTATGTTGCCCTACTAAAGCACAGCAGGGAATCTCATCCCCACCCCTTATTTCTTTCCTGCTCAGGGGCTGAGCTGGGCATTGTTTTTTGCTTCAGCCTGAATCTGAAACTGCTGTAACAAATGATGAATTGAACTGCCTCCTCTGCTGTATTACCTTTGTATCCATCGCACCCAGCTCACTGTCTGTTTTTCTCCCTGCTAGTTAAGTCTTTCCCCTCAAAACAAAAAAAATTACTTTCTAGAAGCTTTTCTGTTCACCTTCTGAACAAAGCTAAAAACCAAGAGTGGTGTTAATGTATGCACAGCCAATTGCTAGTTAAATGGGAAAGCATTAACAAGACCACAATTAGGTCTTCAGTAAGATCAGTAAATACAGAATTAGAGGTTCATTGAATCACAGTCTAATTAAGTGACAGTCACCTTGTCCAGCAAGTGTATTGTCTGCATTTACATTATAGCTGCATTACAAGCATAGCAAATTTTTCCTTAGTGCTTTGCCTAAGTGTTTAAGCAAATTAGTTTCTTTCTCTAAGGTGTCTGTTAATACCATCGGAGCTCCATGTTTATGCAATGCAGTAGGTGTTATGTTTACCTTGCCAGTCAGTGAATGGGAGCCAATATGGTTCCTCAGCTTGTCTTGGTCCATCTGACTCATCTGTATATCTGTGGTGTCCCTCCCTGCCCCTTTCTGAAAAACATCCAAATCAAATCTTGACTATCTGAGGCAACAGACTTGAAATTGAGGAATTTAGCTTGAGAAATCTCTTTCCTGCTCATGGTGTTTCTGTCTGCTGCAGCATTTGCATCCATCCTTGTGCTCAGTGATCATTCCAGAAAAGCCATTTGACTTAAAGGTTTTTATTACTTTTAAACAATTTTTAAATGTCTAGTGCTGATTCTGTTGTTTTCAGTTGTTTTACGAGGTTGGATAATTTTCAAATTAGTATTTATTAAGTTCTTTAGAATTTACTAATTTCAGTCATTTGAAGTTAGCATTTGAAAAGTCAAAAGCATGTTGATAGAAAAATACTACAGTAACTGCAGTATTCCAGCTAATGGTCAGATTCTTATGAATAAGTGACAGACTGGAATCGCCAAAAGAAGGTACTACAAAAAATGCTGGCAACACTTAAGTCTCCACTTAGGAGCGCTGTTGACACCTGATAAGTAATCATGGTATTTGATGGTAGTGTCTATTTACTGCAGATTGTTTCCCTGTATTTCTGTGGAAAACAATAGTTAGTCTAGTTGTAGACCTTAATATCTACTTTTTCATAACTCATTGCCCTTCCCCCTTTTTTTTTTTGTTTGTTTGTTTTTTGGTTATATGTGGCTATCACGTGTCTATGCCCAGGGTCAAGAAGTCGGAGCAGGAAAGAACGAGCATTATAGCAGGAAATGAAATGCATTATTGAGGCTCTGGCCTAGAAGTGCCCAAGATGTGTTAAGTGTATGTGATGCATTGAAATACCATATAGATTTGGAGTTGTGTAGGATTCATTCCTGTATGATGTCAGTGTGGCTGCAATGAGTTATGAACAAAGTAGGCTGCAGATGAATTCAAGTGTGAAGGAGCTTCATATTTTTTTCTAGCAGGCTCCTCTGCCCTTCTAATTCTGGGGTAGGCCCAGCCCACTGTTCTCTATGTAGCTTGTGCCCCTCCTATTTAATTCAAAAGTTTCAAAAACTGTGCATAAATGGTCATGGTTTTGTACTTTCATAGAGCATGAATCTACTATTAAGGTCACTGTTTTCCATTTGCCCTTCTTCTAGCATGGGAGATTTCTAGGATCATAGTTTGTGAAGTGAATATAGCTTCTGACAAAGTGTACTAGAAACACTTCGATCATGGTGTACATTGTAGTGACCATGACACATAGAGCCAGTTCCTCCTTTCTGTTTTGATTAAAAAGTCTAAGGATGGTGAAAACTGTTTTGCAGATGCATTATGGGAAACCCTTTGAATCATTTGTTCCTCATTAGTTTCACAAACAGGTCAACAAGAGCCTTCCTTTTGCTAATTGGAACAGCAGTGATTCAGTTTTCCATTCCTTCAGGTCTTTTTTTCTGTACTTTTCCTCTCTTTCTCATTTTCATGTCATTCTATGAGTAGCCAATGGAAATGTGGTATTCCTACTTCATAAAAACCACCAAAAAAGTGCCTTTATTCTTAAAACAGTCATCCCATTTCCTTTGATTTTGACAACACAGTATGTGAAGTTCAGTTATTAGCAAGAGCATAACTCTTGTGTGGACAGTCACATGATGTGGCCTCTGTGTATGGTCATGTTTAGATTCTCTTTGTAGTTGAGTCCAGAGGACTGAAAAGTGCTGAAAGCGCTGTTGACAGCAAGATGCCCCAAGGCACACTGATAGCTATGTGAAAATAGCCAGTTGCTTTGGAAGAGGATTCACACCTCTTGGCATCTCAAGTCCAGCTTTGTCCCAGATTTAGTGATACACATCTCAGTATGTACTCAGTATGTATGAGACATCTTGGTGACTGTTTTCCAGGAAGTGAGAACCTCAGCTGGCTAATTGGAATGAAGAGAGAATGTCTTACTTTTTTTTTAACTAAGGGAGAATTTGTGATATTTTTGTCAATGTGATATTGTGTAATGTATGGTAAGAGGGAGGGGCACTCTGGTTTAATTGCCTTTTTTGTCTCAGGAGGCTGAGACCTAATGCTTCCAAGAGAGTGAGCTGAGCTGCTAGCTGAGGCTGGGCCTGGATTTGGCCTGGATTCAAGCTATGCCCTTACAGCAGGAAAGAATGAAAAAGATAAGAGTCAAAGAGAATAAACCTACATGACTTTATAGCTCTGTAGTAGGAGTGCTTCTCTGGGCTTGGTCCTTACTCCATGCATTTAACTCCATGTTAATCATATTAGACTAATGTTATTTGTTCCAGCAAAGATCTCACTAACAAAACCACAGATGTGATACTCTCCCAAAGAAATTACATTAGATTTGTTCTATATGTCTGTCTTGTGCTTCCATAGTTCTTACTTCTTGTGTTTGTTTGAGAAATACATGTAACTGTGTGTACGAAAGTATACACACATATACCTGCAAACGCATGTAATTGGAATCCTGAGGTATACTGATGAAATACCTTTTGCTGTCAAAATGTAAGAGGTAACTCTATGTTCTATGTCCATGACTATGGATTTTTTTTCACTGAAATGTCCATCTATTATTCATTCAGTTTAGTTTTGTCTTCTGTCCGTCAGTGTATTCTCTTCCATCCCGCTGTGGCAGACTGTGCTGTTGTGGGCCAGGAGGATCCTTTAAAAGGACATGTTCCATTTGCACTCTGTGTACTGAGACAAGGTGAGAACTCACTGATACTGCTGTCACTAAGTCTTGCAAAAGTCTCAGAAAAAGTAAAGGATATGACTTTCTTTACTAGGTATAAAGACAGAAGAGAATGAGATTCTGAAAGACATAGTTCAGCGAGTTCGAACCAACATTGGCCCTGTAGCAGCTTTCCAGAAGGGGGTGTTTGTGAAACAGCTACCAAAAACACGCTCTGGCAAGATACCACGTTCGGCTCTTTCTGCACTTGTCAGTGGAAAGCCCTACAAGGTAAATTGAAGATGTGTGCTTTGCTAAGGCACACATGCACACCTGAAGGCAGAGCACTATGGTTTTGATTCTTTTGACTGTTCTGTAGCTGGCCCACAATTTAAGGTAGTATATTTTATTTCTACTGTGGCTTACCCCAAAGGTTTTCATGTTTCAGAGCTTTCCAGGTACTTTTTTATTGATTGCTTTTGAAGGCTAGATGTAGAAGAATCTCTGCATGAAAATCTATCTACTATCACATGATTCTGTATATTCTTCCGTTTCAGATAACACCAACCATTGAAGATGCTACCGTGTTTAAACACATTGAAGAACTGCTAAAGAAAAACTAAATAGGGTAATGCATCAATAAGAAACATTTTAGGTACTGAAGTATACAAAGAGATTTTCTGTTAAGATTACCACATTTTAAAAACTCATCATGATTTGGGATGAAATATTTTTACTGCAGAAACATTTCTGTGTTCTTTACCATCTTGTCACAGCCAGTGACACATAGTAAAATCTCTGCATGTTGTCAATATATGCTGGTTGTTAAGATGGCTAAGAATTGCAAGTAGAACTCATACATTTCTATAGTCTTAAAGGGAAGGAGTCACTGGATTATCTATCTTATATCATGTCATGTAACATTTCAATCCGTTTTTGTATAATGTGACCAGTAACTTGAGTTTGGCTACAACAGCTTACAGAAGGTAAATCATGAACTGAGGACAGGAATAAATAGGAGCTCTGTTGTGAAAATTGTTGCAGACATAAATTGTTCTCTTTTGTAAATTAGAAGCCTTTATGTCTTTTAAATTTTTCTAAATTAAGAATTTTAAAATTAGTTTTCTTGATTCCACTAATTTCTTTTTTTCTAAATCTTTCTGCTATAAATTAGATTCTTATAATTTTTTTACTCAATAACTTTCTGAAGTGTCATTTTTGTAGAATGATAAATAATTCCTGGCTTTCGTCTGTGAAAATATAAGAGTCAATAAAACATATGTATTTTCAATAAAGATAGGCATTTACCCTTTATATTTTCTGATAATTTTTGTTGTGGTTTGTATCCTTTATGATAAGGATAACCGGAATGTGCTTTTGCTGAGGTATATATAACCAAGAAATTTAGCAAATGGAGATACTAAGCAGCTCATCCTTTACAGGCCATTTCAGAATTAGTTACAGGGTTCTTAACAAGCCAGGGGATAGAGGATGCAATATCTACATACATTAGTTCTCAAACTACAGGTTTTTAATTGAACAATAAATGTAAAATTGATTTAAAAAATATACGCTCACAGGAAAGTTTAAAAGCAGAGAAGTTACTCAAACTCAGCAGTCCTTTCCAGAGGAAGAAACAGTAAGCAATACATAAATTCAGATGATGTTGCTATGTAAGAGAGGTCCTCAAAACAGTCCAGAAACACTCTTATGTGCTGGTGGGTAGAGTTAGAGATGATATCCCTGTAAAATGATGAAATAAACCAACAGATTGATGTAGGAAATACATTGTGATAGATAAGTGCTACTTACCGTGAGCTATACCTTGATGGTGCCTTGTGCCTGTGACCTTGTGTAGAGCTGGTGAGCTCTACCAGTTGCATAAGAACTAAATAAAATGTCCATGTGTTTTTTCACTAGGGACTGCATACAGTGGAGCCAATCATATTGAAACAGGTCATACAGTCACAGAATGAAACAGCCTAGTTTGTGTCTGCACTGTACTTGTTTTTTGCCAAATCATCCCTTAATGACCTCTTCGCCCCCCCCAGTGTAGCTAAAAATCACAATCTTAACAGAGAGTAAAACGTTGTGAAGGACTGAACTGTTAATGCTAAAGGCTCAAAGAATCAGTAAGGTGCTTTGGCAAGGGTACTGAACTTCTAGGGCAGGATAACTTCACCTTTGGTCACAGGATCTGGCTCATTTTTTTCCCCAACACATTTCATTCCCCCCCATCCCCTAAATTTTAGCGTGGGCTGTGACAATGTGGGCTGCAAAAGAAATCCTGTAAAATGTGACCAGGGAATGTGCATTCATATGATACCGCAACCACTCCTAATGGTGTTTGCATTGTTTTACTTTGTGATATTCTACACTAAAATATCCAGAAGGAGGTGGAGGGAGAAAAGGGAGAAAGAAATCAGCAACGACACGTCGGTCAAGCCTGAGGAACTGTATGTACAAGAGCCCCGACTTTATAGTTATAAACCTGCCATCGTATCACATCCATCAGCAAGTGCAGTGCTCCCTCTCGTGGCGGATTCTGACCAGTAAATCCATCGTAACTCAGTGCCAAAATATGCTTAGGCTTAACTATGAGAAACATCTTGTTTCCAAGCTTAATGCTACTATGTACCATGCTTAATAGACTTATAAACACAAATAGCACTGAATTCTTTTTTTATTGACACTGGGGGAGAAAAATCTTTCACCATCTGATTGACCGAAGTTTGCCAAATGAAAATAGACAAAACAAATGTTTATGTACGTGCAAACATTGCAGATCAAACTGCTAAAAGAAATAACTAAAAGACAGGTCTTGAGCTAAGATCAAGCGGCAGAAAAATAGCAAAGAGGTAAATGACTATTAAGTAGGTCTTACTTTGAAACTTCCCATTTAAACAAAGAATAAACAACGATAACACCACCAAATAAAGCCACAGCAGGTAATAGTTGCTCTTCTAAACTTTTATACACTATATATTAATCACTCTGTCTTTCAGTTATTTCCTCTGATAAAACTGACTTCTGTGAAGTCTCAGCAAGGCCATTTTGGCTAAAAGCATAACAGTAGACAGGAACCTAATGCCCTGTTAGAATGAAGAAATGGTAGGGTTGGCTTCTCTTTTCTTTCTTTTTCTTTGTTGAATATATCTGGAAGTGAAAATCTGATTCTATACAAATACTAGATTTACTTTTCCAATGCTGGCTGGTGTTTCAAGATCCTGGAACGAAAAGGTGGGTCTTGGCAAAGCAAGATTCTTCTTGGTCCGCAGGTAACATAGAAGAAAGTTTTTGGGTTTTTTGTATAAATCCTGTTGTATTAAACTGCCTTTTTTTTTTATAAACAGTTCTTCTGGGTTTGTTTTTAAGAGGTAAGCCATCATGGTGCTTCTCTATGGATATCTGACATTTCCATTTTGTCTTAGAAGTCCATTTTGGCTCCAGTTCCAGGTTATGTAATTTTATTATACATCATCAGAGGCAGGTGTTCAGCTTTAAATATTGACAGATTTTTCTCAATAGGAACATGTTGAAGCTTCTAACTGTGCTAAACATATTCATTTGACTGTTACAATCCAAAAACTGTAAAAATGGTGGAATGGAAAGATACAAACAGTATTATTGACACTGTATTGTCAAATGTTTGCACTGAGACCCCATGTACCATAGATTTTATTTTTAAAAAATCATATTTATATCCATTTACATAAGACTTACACATTTGAAAAGAAATACATACACAGTAAATACGTAGATGTCTAGTATATTACAATAAAACAGATGGAACAATGTAAAGATGAGTGGCTTCATTTGATAAAAGCTTTGGATGTGCACTACTGCCAAATTTTTGATGACAGAGATGCTGAGAGAAAAGAGGGAGGTTGTTTTGTTTTCCTTTTTTTTCCTTTTTTGTAGCAATTAAGTATTTTTTTATTCTTGTTTTAAGCTAACCAATACATGAAAGGAACATCATATCTATTTGTCTGATAAACCTTATGTGTTCTCTTCCTTATTACCCTGTTCTTGCAAAGAGTTTTATTGTTCTTTTCCTAAGTACTGGTAGTGCACTTCAGGTAAAGTAGAAGAAAGAGATGACATCTAAGGGGAAAAAAATAAACAGTAATTAGCGAGATTCTTTGATTTTAATTTGGGCTAGACAACAATGACAACAGAAAATATATCACTAAGCTATTGCATGTTTTACTAAAACATGAGCCTTGAGTATCTGTGGGAGGCATGCATTTGTTTAATTTTAGATCTGCAACATAAACTTATGAATAATGCATTTTAATCTTTTACTAATGTATACTGATTTTTGTCCTAGAGCAAAACAGACTGCTGCTTATGTTCATCTTATAGTTGTTTTCCTGCTGTTTTGACTCACCACTGGGGTTAGTTTCCTGCATCTGGAGACCTTTGCATGTTTGGCACAAGGTTAAACACACATTTTCAGTGTACAGACCTTGCTGATGTACTTTATGGTTCTCCTTCCTAGTTCACTGCAGCTCAACAGCATCTACCTTTTTCACTCTGATGATTTCTTTGCTATGAACCAGCTGCTTCCAGATTATCATTCACATCTTTTTGGAATGCTCCTTTTTTATTTGTCTTTACAAATCCTGTTTGGAACCCTTCATCAACCCTTCAAATTACATAGTTGATTTTGACAAATCCACTTTAATATTTAATTAGGATAAAAGTGAAACTAGTATGTTCTATTGCTCCAGCCTGTGGCAACAAAACTGTCCTGACTGTGCCTTCTGACTTGGTGATGGCAAGTGTTTTATAAGGGAAAAGTGTTGGGAAACATTGGACAGTGTGAGTGCCAAACCCACTGTCTGTGCAAAGGCATTGCAGATGCTTAACTGGGCAACATACAGCCACCACAGCAGAAAACTTGGCTGGCCCCATGGTCTCCATGGTAAACGTCTTTGCAACATTAAATGGCCAGCACCGACAGTCTTAAATTTCTAATTCTGAGAGTGCACTGAAACAGGGCTGCACAGAGTATGCTCATGTAACTGACTGTTCATGGTTTCTAGCAGCTCATCACAGTTTCAACAAGTGTTTAAAAAACCCGTCTGAAATGCAATTTGAAAGCATATGTGTGGGACGCAGCTGCTGTGAAGAAATACTCTAAGATACTGTAAGGTTGTATCCCACTGATATTACTGGCATAAACTGGTTTTGAAATACAAGGTTTTGACAGTTCTGTAAAGGGAGTATCTCTGTGAGAGTAGCAGAATGCAAGAATCTTTAGCCTGTTGTGATCACAGGCCATCTGCATTTGTTCCACATGCAGTCTGTTTGCAGCTCTCTTTTCGGACTCCCCTTTGTATGCATTGTCCCCTTTATTACATTAAAAACTCTCATCTATCACTATTGTGTGACAGATCATCCAGCTATCCCACCCCTCTGCTGCTTAGTTAAGTCAGTCCTTGGTTCTATGCATGCAGATACTTTAGTCACCAGAGTAACACAGCTGTTGATGTAGTCTAGGCAAGTTGTTACAAACCTGGGTCTCAGTCTAAGCCAGATCTGGAAAACTTCAGGAGGCATGTTGTAATGCATAAGCTTCCCTTTTTTCCAAGAATCAACCAGTTCTTTCCATGAAGTAACTGTTACTCAGGAACTGTGATCACAAAATTCTGAGAACTCTTCTGTTGCCCTTTAACCTCACATCCCCCATATGAGCAGTTTTTGTTTATACATTCATTTTTGAGATGCAGGCAATTTGTTTAAATTTTGAAGTTTGATATAATAGTGCCAGAAAAGTCTGTTACTTTACTTCTGGTTTTGGTTTACTACTTTTTAGATAATTTTTAATACAGTGGGAATAAACAGTTTGGATAATCTTGATTTTTGTTAGCCTATCAATTTTCAGTTTCTGCCTTTGTTGCACTTTTCAAACTTCACTTCATGTGCCTGGCCCATTAGTGTTGGTCTAATAGATAGCTTGGTGTTTGAACTTAATTTCTTGATCATATTTTATTGCTTTCAGCATGTAACTCTGAAGTACATAGGAGGAAAGTTACCCACCTCTGCTGTCAGTTTCTGTCACCACTGAACCCAGTGAAAGTCCTGTCATTGACTTTACTACATAACATCATGCTCTAATGTACACATACATATACAGAAAAAGATTTCTATGGTTTATATGCTTCATCATCATCTGTTTAGGACCAGCTGCTATACTTAGCTTTTTTATAAAAAAAAACCCAACACCTGTCACCCCCCACTCAGTGCTTATTTTTTCAGTGGTGGCGTGGAAAGTTTCCTTTTCTACTAAGATTAAAGTTTTATACTTTTGCAGGCTCCTGAAGATGTATGAACAAAGGCTTATGTCATCAGTAGGATGCGGAGCAACCTACTGTTCCCACTATTAACATTTGCTATTCCTCAGCACTTTTTGAATGTATGCAGAGTTAGTAAGATCTTGCTGGCCTCAAGCATGTCCCAGTCTTGGCAATCTTTTAAAAAAAAAAAAAGACTTCCTTGCAGATTCTGGCATGTCTTTCCTACAGTATGCAACAGCTGTTGAAGCACATTTGATGCCTAGTGAGGTTTTGGTGCTGTCCAAATATTCTTTCCAGCTCCCTTACAATTCCCACAGTAACTAAATGGAAAATTGTTTTACGAGAAAATACTAGCATGAAATGGTGCCGTATTGATAAAAATGCTTATCGTGTTAGTACCTTTTGCAAAACTTAAGTAGCAAACTGTATTTCTGGGACAGATAATCTGTCATATTTATAGCCATATTCAAAAGATAAATGGTAAAAAATGCAACATGAATTCCAGTACTAAATTTGATTCAGAGTTGTATCTAGCTCAGAATATCCTTTCTCTGTCAATTCCGAATGATTTGAAAAGTGCAAGAATCTCTGCAATAGATAACTTTGCAAGATTTTATGTATGGGGAAGTTTTGTTTTAGCTTTATGCAGCTACCTGATGTTCTAAATTGAGCCATAGCTTTAATTTAAAAGAAAAGAAGTAAATACCTTCTGCTCTACTAGTGTTAACCCCCACCCCAGCTCACAGTAGAACTCTTTTGAGTTCTCATAAAGTGGTGTTGCCACTGCAATCTGACCAAAATGGTTTGGTTGGTAGTGTCACCTGGACTGAGCTTCAGACTGCTGTCATGATGAAATGACCACCCCAGTCTTTAGTTATGTCCTCTGCTCCAAGCTGGCTCTTGTTTGGATAATGTGGGCTGTAGTGTACAGTTACAAAGAGCTTTCATGATGGCCCCTTATGAATACTCACAATTCAGTGCTGGCTTCTTTGCTAGGTCTTGTCAGCATGAGTATGTACGAACTGTTGAGCTGTCTAACCTCTGTAGTCGCGATGAAGCAACTAGAAATTGGAGAAAAAAAAAGAAACCAGAACCTCTTTAAAATCCTGAGGAAAATAAGTCATTCTGTTTCCCACTGGAAGGGTGGCTGTTAAATTGTTCTGTGGCTTTCTATGACATCATCTGGGCACGGTCTAGTTTGGCCCTCAGCATTTCTTCAAGTCTGATGAACTACTGGAATCTCTATTAAGTGAATACAGTTTAAAACTCAATTTTATCTTTATTTTTGTAAGTCCTAATGCTCTTACCTATCATGCTGCTTAAATACTGTTGCATTCTTAGTGCATCAAGATAGGAAGCCAAATCCTGCATGAAGATGTAGGTCTTCAGAATTACTTACCTTTAAGTCTAATAAGTTCAGTACCCAGCTCAAGACTAAACTGTCTGGAAGACCTCAAGTAAATCACTAAATCTCCTTTGTGCCTTAGTTCCCCTTCTGTAAAATGGGAATATTATCTTCTACATAATACCATGACTAGAAGATGAAATTTATGAATATTTGTAAGGTTCTTAGCTGCTACAGGAATGTGGGCCATGGAAAGAGCTAGGATTCAATGGAATTCAGTGATGCAATCAGTAAATTATTCCATCTGTTACTGCAACTATGAAGTGTTTTTTTAAAGGTGAGAAACTTTAATGGAATTTAGATGGCTTTAATGCAATTCAGGTGTCAATACTGTCATACCAAATTCATTCAAGAGTTACAGAGTGTAATCACTACAAGCAGTGTATTAAATTGCTTTCAGACAAGTCTATCCATAGACCTAAATCCTCTCATGATGAAGTAAATGTATTTTAAATGGGACAGTCTGTGTACTGATACTTCTCTGAACTTCAGACAGGCAGACTTGGCTTTATCTTCCGTATATCTGAAGGAATAGGGATTTGTCCCTTTTCCCTGCTCTTTTATAATTATTTTTAAATTTTACTTATTTTTTAATTATTTTTGTTTGTTGTATTATGTATGCTCATTGCTTTCCCAATCATTTCTGAGTTAGTGTATCTTTTGAAAATTTAAAGATTTTCAGAGAAAATTAAGAGTGGTGTACAGTAACTCAATTAGTGCCTGAAATCCAGTATGTGCCACCTACCCATCTGATGGTAATTGTCTGTTAGCAACTTCAGTTATTTGATGGTCAAGGCTAACCTACTTAATTTGAGAGACAGGAAAATAAGGGTGATAGCCCTGTCTAAGTTTGTTCTCTAAAATACACTCCACCTGCTAGAGAGGCTAATAAGATGAAAAATTTGCTTAAATGTTATATGCAGTCTTAGTTGAAAGTTAGTAAATAAATTCCTGTCTTTCCGATTGTTTCCCTTGCAGATGTAGGATGGCAAGATGGCCATAAACACTGAGTGTCTGAAGCAAACCTGAAAAAATCAATAGCCAAGTCAGTGCATTTCTATTCTCTAATTCAACTCTCCCAGACTCCGCTCATTCTAGTCAAATGAACACAGTTGTGGTGGTGCAAGACAGACATGCATTAAAAGTCAATTTAGCGCGCTAGGATAAGCCTCTTGCTTTTCAAGAGGAAATGCATAAATGACTGCATACCGTCAGTTGCCATCTTCCGTGACTGCCCTGATGTGGTGGTTAGTCTGAACCCAGCTGGCAGCGTTTCCGACGCGCCCGGCATCATGCTGATCCCGTGAACCTCGCGCGGAGGGAACTGTCGTCGCCACGAGGGGCCACGTCTGAAGTTCTTGTCATCACTCTGTCAACACAGAGTTGTATTTGATAAAGCAAAATGAAACTTTTTGATTAGTTATCCTATTTTGTTTTACGTCTCCCACTGTCAAATGTATTCCAGAACAACTACCCTGCTCTGTTGCACTGCATCCAGTTACTGTAATATGATTGAGACACACTTGCAGAAGTAACTGTTGCTTTAGACTATTAAATGCTAGAGTGGGAACCTCGTAAATCTCTGGCTCAGTATAGTGAGGGTTTAGTATGAGCTAAAGTAGAACTTTCTTATACAGTGACAGGAAGTGCACTGGTTTGTTTCTGTATTAGGAGGCTTACATAAAGTGCTAATAAAGGATTAAACACTCATGTGCATGCACAGAATTCATAGGCAGCTCACATTTTCAGCAAGTCCTGAAAAGTTTTATTTCTCCTCATGTGCAAAAGTCCAAGACTTGAATACCTTTGCACTGGACTCTTACATTAATGAGAATAATTTCCATCATTGGATTTGAGATTCCTGATCCCAGATAACTGCCCCAGAAAACACTCAATATTAACTTTGAAGAACAACAAAGAAACAAACAGAAGATCTACTTTTCTGCTTTATTTTTAAAGGGTGTAAGTGTCCTGAAGAATAAATTGCAGAGGCATCCCACCCACACACATCCCCCGACCACTTGCCCCGGCCAGTAAAACTTCTACTCTCTTCTGCATGTTGCCTCTCTGGAAAATGTTCATCTTAAGGTAAGAGTGCAGTGCCAACTTTAGCATCCTAGGTGATACAAATATGTAGCCACACTGAGGTTACTTTAAAACCTTGATGGGTATTCCTAATTTTTTCTTAAAGCTGTAACTGACTCTTTTTTAACAATGTGTGAATTCAGTTGTCTTCATGCATTGAATTTAATTTTAATGTTTCATTGCGATATTTTATAAATACTGAAAATAATTACTTCCTCAAGCCGTCTTTCAGTTCCGAGTGCTAAAAGGTTGTTGTATTCTCTCTCAAGGATCTGCCGTGCCTAGAGATACCAAAGTAGACAATTAAAATGTTTGAAGGTGAATAAAAGGCAGTAATGGGTACAGATTAACCATAAGTAGCATAAGCAAACTTGCCTGGGTGTTTTGTGTTGGAATCTGCAATAATAAAGCTAAACTGCTGTAGTCAAAATTTTCATCCAGTGCTATAAGTGAACCATGTACACCACTTTCTAGAATATTATTTGCATATTCTCGGAGGCCAATGGCTTGTATCCAGCGTATGACTCGATCATTGCTCCATACCAGCACATCTGTAAGGACACAACATCATGTCAGTCTCGTGATACCTGGTAACTTCCAAATTGTACAGGTGCATGCATGTAGCTGTGCATGAACTGTGGGTGTCATATTGCTTTATTTCTTAAACAAGGAATGCCAGCAAACTATTCATACAGCTTTAATATCTCCTGTTCAAAAACTCTGTGTGATTTTAGCTATCTTCAGGTTTAATGTTTATTCTAAATAATGTTTCCAATGGAGAAATATGCTTCCAGAGGGCATCTCCAGAACGCAATTCCTTCCACTTCCTATATATACACCCTTTTCAATTCTTAGGCAAGATTTTACAGGGCAGCAGGAGAAATATCCATTCCTCAAGGCTTCACTGGAGAGTTTTGTATTAAACATTCTGAGAGTCATGTCAGCACCTACTATTTTATAATACGCCATAAAGCAAATGATGACTTCACAATTTTAAAGACTAAAACCACGTTTAGTTCAAAAAGCTGGTAGAGTTGTTAAGGTCCACGTCAGTTATAAAGCTGAGACAAAAAAGTGAGCTAGAAAACCATTTTCGATGATTTGGCTATTCTAAAAAATAGCCTACCCTGCCTGTAAGATTAAAAAAAAGTTACTTATACTTTATAGTTGTGAGTGGGAAACACAAATACTGAGTCTTCTGTAAGTAAGTGAGGGGGCTTTCTCCTGAACCCTTATAAGTCCAGCTAATGGAGCTGTTGTGGAAGCCAGCATTCTCCATCACTTGGCCAAGAGCATCCTGGACTTTGGGATCAGGATTGGCTGAAATATAGTGGCAGACAGAGACCAAATTTCTCCTGGTACTGTGAATAACTAACTGCTGAATGACAGGGTGAAGGAGGCTGTGAGTCACTGTCCTAGCAGTAACTAGCACTGAAGTCACACCAGAATCTTGAGACCAATACACAATTCCCCTCTGTCAGTCTCCAGCCAGATGCACTCACAGTGGCTGGCACTGATTCCTGCACATCCAGGGCAAACTCACTGCACTAGTGTGTGCCATCATCTATCTTGAGCACATGCACGCTGTCACTAGCCATTCCCCCCTTCTAGTTCCATATTTTTTTTAGCTCTTCTAATCAGCATTATGGTTGAGAAGTGCTAACTGCTGTAGTCATCAGAGCTAGAAATGCTCAAAGGAATCAAAGGATTCATTTCTGATAGTTGAAAAAAACCCAACTTAATTGTTATATATTAAAGGAACCATGAAGTGAGGTTGCAACTGCTCCAGAGAGCTTTATGTGGAAAAATTATTTAGACTCAGCTGCTAAATCTTCTAATAAGCCCAGTTTTGTTGGGAACTGTTCTTTTATACCAATCAACTGCCTCAGGGGTCACCTCTCCAAGCAGCATTTCCTATGATACATTATGATGTAAGAAATCAAAGGCAAAGGTTTTCAAAAGCTGGACAGTGTTAGGGTCCTGAGTGCACCCACTTTCCAGCATTGTCCCCAGCACATCCCACTGAGCTGCAGGCTGTTTGGCCTTTTGCTTCTGACTCTGAAAGAGGTTCAGACAAAATCTGTCCCCAAAATCCAACTTAGCAAAAATGTATGTATCAAACCGCCATTAGGAACTGCAGGCTCAATTTAGCAAAGTACTTAACTGTGCCTAATTTAAAGAACTAGGATGTGTTCTAAAGATGGACTTATATTAGTGTTGCTTAAAGCACGTGCTTAAATGCTTTGCTGGAATGGCATGACAGGGTTAACAGTATCAAGCTTCAAAAGTAGAAACATTCCCAGCATTCATTCCCAAAAACTATCACCTTTTATTTCATGCTGACTCATTTCTCTTCGCTTTTCCAGTTCTTTTCTATCATAATTCAACCTCTTTAAACACATGATTCCATATTGCAGGCTTGTTCTGTTATTTAAAGAGAAACATTTACAGAGTTAATAATGATAATTTTGAAGATGGGAACATATGTAGGATATATTTCCGGTATTTCAAATGAGGTATTTCATGGTGCTCATGTAGGAAATCTTGAGAATGGAGGGGAGAGCAAAACCATTAAAAAAAGCAGACTTCAGTAATGAAATGGACAAAACCAAAACGAGCACATTTGAATAAATGTTCTAGTGTAAGAAACCCAAAGCACTAAAAATCATATTCAGAAAAGGTCAGCCCTTGAGAGCCATGAAATGTTTTGTCATATCAGGCTTAAAAAAAATGACAAATCAGACAGTATAGTAAAAAGAAATCCACTTCACATAAGCATTCTCTCTAAAATCTAAATGCCTTTATTTCCATATTCCCAATTTAGCTTCCTGGCTGTATCCCTAGGTAACTGTCAATTTGCTTGCACTGTTAACAGTCTTTTATGTGCTACACACAATAGCTTTTCATTATTATGAGATCTCAGGGTTTGAGTCATATTCTAACACTTTCTGATACTTCAAACCACTTAAATAATACTGTTTCTGTATTGCCAAGGGTTTATTGATATATTAATGGTTCCCTGCTCATTATGAAATTTCTCTGTACCAGATAAACCATATTGGTTTTCAGAGACATAATTGCAATGTGGTTACTATTACTAAATGAATCCCTCTCAATTCAGATTTCTGACAGTCAGCCCTCATTTTTCTGTGTGGTTTTCCACACCAGAACAACAGAAAGTCAGTGCTTTAGTTCCATGCAGACCTGAGCACGACAGCAGACACATAAGCATTTTTATAGGTATAGTCTTTATGCCAACATACCGATGAAAACTATCCACCATTTTTAGGTGCACACGCAGATCTTTCTTTGTCAGGTGATCTAACATCCTTGCATCTACCAGACATTCCATAAAGTAACTTCGGTACTGAGGTAAACCCAGACTGGGCAGCCATTCGTTACCTATCCACTCATGGTTCATATCACCATAAGCCAGGGTCTACAGAGAAAACAAAATGGAGAGGAGGAGTTTGCTCAAGGTTGCACACAGATTTAAGACAGAATATGTCTGCTCTGCTCATTTCGTGTGAGAGTAAAAAAAGTGAGATAATTCTGTTTTAGCATTTAACAATGAAAGAGGGAGCCAGTGTGAGATATTTGTTACTGGTAGAAGTTTTGCCCATTGTGCTTTGTTTTCTAACTTTGTAAATTTCTAAGAATTTTTTTTTTAATTTTGAGTTTTAAATGCAAGCAAACTTTTTTACACAATCAAACCATGTGTTTCATAATCTTACTTGCTTTCAACTGACCTTCTGGAATATTTATTCCAGGCAAATCCTACAATGAACCTCGTAATACAAACCAGGCTCCAGGCAATCAGCTGAGGTTTGTGTCACTGTTTAGTGGGGAGCAAGATTTTCTAAATAGGATCTAGTGACACTTTATGGTTACACACTTGTAGTCTTTTTAAGACTAAAAGTTAATTTTAGTTGTTTGGCACTCAAGCCTACATTTTAATGAGATACTTTCAGCTATGAACAACTTCAAGCTAAGGGCCTTATATTTAGAGCTCAATAAATTAATCAAGATAGGAACAAACCAGATTCCTACTAGAAGTTAGTATTCAGGCTTCATTGTTCAGCTGAAAGTTCAATAGGGTGAGGAAGAGAGTTATGAAAAAAAATACATATTGAGTTATTTTTACATGAGATGCACTATTGAGATGCAAAATAGATTTTTACATCTCGTTGTCAATTATTTTGTACTATTAATCTTAACAGAGAACTCATAAATTGCAAGATTAACACTTTCTCAACAGGATCATACTCAGCTTTGAGTATCACTTTCAAGCCTAACTTTTTTGGTTTTGTTTTTAATGTCATTATACACAAATGAATAACAGTGCAAGCCACATATATTTTCTGTGGGGAGAAATATAGTCCTCTAATCTCTCATTCTTGTAAGATTTTGAAGAGAAAAGGGATCCCATCAGTAAAGATACCAAGATTGTGTAAGAGTGTGCATATATTAGAACGAAGTTTTAAAAATGTAGCTCACTGGTAGTCTAAATTATACAAGACTATTTGTAGACTGATACTTGGATGTGATTCATACAATTGTTCTACAAAAGATCTAGAGTAATTTTAGAAAAGTTAGCTCTCAAACTCTTGGCATACTTTACTATCCTGTTCTCAAAAATAAGGAAAATACTTATACTAGTTTTAAGTGGGAGGTAGAATATGTCTCTGGAATGTAGTACTTTTTTTAATGAAAAATATTCACAGCATATGTAGCTCTTTCTGCTTTACCTAACAAACCTACCCAGAGAATACATTCTTTGTATTAGAAAAACTCTATATGTCATAATTCAATCATTGAGATACTGTCACAATACTATATGCATATTGATGTACTCAATTACATTATTATTAACTTTCCATTTAAAAATGTGAAAGGTCATACCTGAGCCCAGCTGCCTTCTTCAGACTCCTTCTGTATTATCAGCAGGAAACAATTAGTAAAGCAGGTAAAAAGACAATAAAAATTAGTTACAAAAGGATGTGGCTTTCATATGTATGTTAATAAAAATGAACAAATACACATGAAATGCAGTGATAAAATAACTGCAGACATTGGCAACATCCTGGGCTAAACTACCTGAAAAATTACAAGACCAAACCCATAAAATCTTAGTAAGGTAAATCTAGCTGAATTTTCACAATATAAAAGCATTAGATCTTGGTGAAATTTTACAGCATTATTGAAACACTTTTCATGGTTTCTCAATCAAAACACAACCATTTACTTATAAAATTGGGCATTTTTTGTTTCTAGGTAAATTTAAAATATTCACAATAAAGAGCTGTCTTCTTGAAAATGTACTGTGAAGGAGCTTTTTACATAAAACTTTTTATGGTAAAACTATGTTTCTGGCTGGCCAGTTAAACAGGACCAACTGTACTTCTGCACAGTTTGGTGTTGTTATATTTGCATTTATCTTTACCAACGATAAGAAAATTGGAAATGAGCTCAGTTGTAAAAAAAAAATAAATTGATAATTGGCTCCATTAATGTTGATGAAAAAACTGTAAGTACTAGAACAAGCATAAACTTCTAGGAGATAAGTCTTTATTGCATCAAAATTTAGCTCCAGTACCTCTCCCACCATTGATGGATTGACCTGACTATATAAATTTTTCCAAACTGAAGATCGGTTTTTCAGAGATCTTACTGTAGCACCCAAAATCAAAAAGCAAGACACAGCATTAATGAAAACATGAAGTTGTGTAATGCACCATTCTCAAGCCTTTTCTTATTTGTTTCTACGTCAGCAAATATAAAACTGTGTTTAGAAGAGGTATTAGGGAGTAGAGTGCAGTGGAATTGCTGCACATGCAACCGTGACCATTTCATTTCAGTAAATGAAGTTTCACACTGGTACTGACACTATTATGTACTCTGAAACTCCAATACTGGGTTTAGGGTAACAATTTTTGTGATGGCAAGAGAGCTTGTAAATACTTTTGCTGAAAAATTATGTAACTGTTCTTTAAATTCAATTTCATTACTCCCTGCAATTTTCTAATAGCATGCTTGGGAAGCATCCTACAGAAGATACAGCATTTGTGTTAAAGTAGATACAGCCCGATTCTTTTGTGAGCACTGAAACCATTTTAAATGGAAATGGAAAGACTAACCGTTTTAGCTGGAGCAGCAAGATTTTCCATTTCTTCATGGGTCACCCAAACATTGCCTGAGGGCTACGGACAAGGCCCACAGGAAGGCAGGTGGGATCCACATTAGGTAAGCAGTGGTAAAGAAGAAAGGCAGCACCACTGTAAGTTAACAGCGCATAGCATCACCATCAGCACAACCACGTTCTTGCCTCTTACCAAGCTGCAACTAGAGACAACTTTAGACAACTTGTTTTGTATCTTTCATTAGCAGATTCTGAACAGATGTGATGGAGTATTTCAAATAGAACTGATGGATGAAATCCGGCAGAGCATCGCCACAAAGGAAAGAATGATAATTAAAGCTGCATTTCATAAACAACTCGCAAATACAACCTTTAGCTCACAGCTCTGTCTGGAGGTAACCTTCAGCTCTCAAAGATTTTCCAGCCTAAATATTCTGCACACATCACATGCTCATATTGTAATCTAAATAATTGTTACTTCTGCCATGTTTCCGTAAATCAAAGGTATCAAGAGAATTCACTTGTAAAAGTATTTTTCCTCCTTCTATTGTTTTCCATCAGATTATTATGAGAACAACGAGATGAGGCAGGGAGGGGGTATGGATGTCTGCTATGTTTTCTGGAGAGCTGAGGTAAATTAACTCCTTTGCTGAAAAAGAGGGGAGGCAGAAAGACTTGGGACTCATAAATGCACATTCTGGGGCAAGGCAGCTTTGTTCTCACAGTTACTCAGGGAGAATTAAGAAAAGGAGGCGAAAGTATTCCTAATGTTTTTAGCTTTAATGTTCTCTCACTTCATAAGGGTAAATGCTTTTATGCTTTGAAATATGCACTTATCCTTCTAAAATAGAAATTAATTTTGTATGATAATTCAACATCATGTTGAGTCTATACTACTTCAGTAAAATCCATTATGATTCATAGTATTACCATGGTTATGACACATAAAACTGTTCTCAGGGGAGAAAGTATCAGATGAGGAATTACAATATATAAAGAACACTAGCAACGTGAAGATAAAAGGCCAATCAACAGCAACATTACAGTCCTGTTGCGCAGTTGTTTATGTAGCTCAGTGGGGCTGATACCTCTCTAAGGTATCTAAGTTCCAACAAATGATTCTCCATGAATTTCATGATGACAAGATATTACAAAATATAAATATTATTAACATTATTATCCTACTAGTATAAATCAGAGTTACACGAATAATAGCCTGTGTCCTGCACTTCTTTGCTACGTTTTCCATCTGCTCAAACCTCTTTTTCTATCTCCATTGCTTCTTTCATAGCTATCACCATGAGCATACCCTAGCATGAAACTCGCCTTTAGTTACCTTGTTTCTTTTTCTCCTCATCCTCTTGGGCTGTTTTTCTTCATTTTCCTTTAAAAGGTGCTTTTTATCTATAGCGTGTTGATTCTTGCTCTCTCCTAATCTATTTCCTTGCTCTTGTTGATATATTTATTCCCTTTGTCTTTCCAACTTTTATCTCTGTGTTTTTTCTTTATTTGCTTCCCTCCCATGTGCTGCCACTCTCTCTCCCTTCCTCTCTGAATGCACACACTCCACTTCTACTTTCCAGATGTTCTCTTCAGACCTCCAATCACCACTTCTCTTAAAAACATGAAGAGCCCAAAGTCAGCTGACTCAGACTAGATAACATTGCAAAGGTTGCAAAAATGGGGAATAGGAACAAGATTTAAATGAGCCATGTTTCTACATCTGTTCTCCCAACTCCTGCCTCCCAGCCACCCCCAAAAAAAGACATAATAAAAGAGAAACAAACACACAAAAAAGAGAAACACAAACTGACTAGGCTGTTGCAGATGACTTGAAGGAAGAGAAAGGCAAAAATACAGGCAAAATTACAAATAAGATGCTCAATACTGATCATTTAGATAACATCAGGGATAATCAAAAGCACAGCTTAAAAAAGTAAGAATATCTGATAAAGGAAAAACATCAGCAATCAACAATCAAGCAAGTGATGAACAGGTTGTTCTGAGTGTCTGTTAGACAGTTCCCATTGATTGTGAAGTGTGTGTTACCACAGAGCCACTCTGTTATTACAAAAGTTCTTCTGCAGACTCCTGCAGGGTGAAATGGGGAAGAAAAAGTGAGCTGAATAGGACTCACTGTTCTGGATGTTGGAGGTGCTGATGGACTTGTCAGTGATACCATCTCCTGGATTGCTAATCGAAGTTTTAAGCGATGAAGAGGATTGCTGATTCCAATTTCTCTTTGAATCTCAGTATCGGACAAAGCAGACATAATAGCTCCACTCTTCACATTGGCACGGCAGGCAGCGACATACCAGGCTGGCATACCTAGCCACAGCTGTCGAGAGAAAGGACATATTTCATCAAAGCACTGCTTCATTTCTGAAATGACATTAAAGTCATAGAATATCCCAAGTTGGAAGGACTGACTAGAATCATTGAGTCCAGCTTGTGGCTCTGCACAGAACAGCCCCAAGAATCACACCATGTGCCTGGGAGCATTGTCCAAACACTTCTTAAACTTTCAGGCTTAGTGTTGTGACACTAATGTGATTAATTAATGACCAATATTAAATAGTTAAATTAATCATCAGGACACCTATCAATCTGAATAAGGATGGTAATACACAAATGTGCGTGAACATCATAGTCTTTAAAAAAATCTGGTTGTTTCAGAACCTTTGAAGTTGTCAAGGCTTCATGTGAACTCATTTAGTTGCTTTACTGTAACCAGAACGTTAAAACAAGGCATGCTTTGAAGTAGTTCTAGAGCTGTGTGCCTATATCCCCTGGGCTACTCCTTTCCCAGGCTTTTTATGAGAAACCAATGGCACAAGTCAGTGTTACTGCTCATTTGATAATCTTATTATATACAGAAAATCATCTAGGAGGAATTAAGTATTTTTTTCACTTTTGTACAAGAATTACTTTCTTTTTCCATGTAAGACCCTATGGTGGACTCATGGGGTACAATCTTACACTTCCCAGCTTTTATTTTCTTACTAGAAATAAGCCAAGCACAGTTCAGATAACCAGCTTAGCAGGGACAGAGCTTAGCAGTAAATCTGGTATGGTGTTACACATCCAAGCTAGAAATATTGGTCAGAAGTTGCAGCAAAATGTGAGCAAAGCTCCATCACCTGTGGGTTTAGCAGATATGTACTTGCATGCTTTTCCTCTCCTTATGTTAATCTTACTAGCCCAGGTCAGCAACAGTGCCTTGCATCACCACTCAAGACTTTCCTTGTAAGAGGTACACTCCGCTCTTAGCAGTCTTTCTGGGATCTACTAAGTATGAATTATTCTTGATTTTCTCACCTTTCTCACTAAGACTGTCAGTGCCTACAGCTCTTTTTTCCCAAAGGAGATAATTCCATATCAGGGATGCATACATGTGACAAATTTTTATCACAGTATGAAGTACATTATGCTTACCAAAGCGTGTGAGAAAAACATAAGCACTGAATGCCATAATCACTAAGATTTTAAGGATAATACAATGGAAAACAAAGACCTAGCTAGGTGCATCTTGAATAGGCCATCAGAATTAGCTGATTTCACCATTTTATTTTTTTATCTTAATATGCCTTACAGAAAGAGGACATGAGGTCAAAGCTAATGAGTCAAAATATGCCATCAGCAAATTCACTGACAAATCTGGAAAGCAGTAACAAATTGAAAGGATTTTCATTTCATTTGACACAGCACAGGGAATCACTGTGAAGTCATTAAGAAGTCTATACCTCATATGGGAAATACTTCCTTAAAAGACAGCTGTTAGATCAGTTTATGTCACATAGAAAACAGATTTGACTGTCATATTCCAAAAGAGCTCAGTCAGGCTTTCCTGTGAGTCCTGATCTATCACAGAAACAAACGCATTCTGTTTCAAAAAGCCTTTCCCACTGATGGGATTAGCCATGACCCTCTATCCAATGATAGTCTGAACCTTAAAAACGTGATCTAATTTCAAAACAACTGTAATAAAATACCAAGTTCCATGAAAGTTAAAAAAAAAAAAGAAAAAAATTATGTAGATAACACCCAGCTGCACTTAAACAAAGGGCCATGACAAAACTATGCATAGCTTTAAAATGTATTTCATAATCTCATTTATTTTGGTATGACTTTTTTTCCCACATATGCACTTGAAAATGAGAAAACCATAAGCACTAGGAATTATTCCCACTGCAGAAACAGATTCAAATGTTTGCTACTCATCAGGTAAATAAGTTCTTTAACAAAATAAGTAAATTCTTCAATCTTCATCTCCTAGATTAACAGTCTCTAAAAAGAGGACACAGCAATTGTTCTAGACAGAGAACCCAGATATCAAGGCTGATATACTTCTCCTGAATTAAGAACCCCCCAAATCGTTAAAATATATCTAAACTATGTTTGTTCTACATTATAAGCAATCAGAAAAAAATGCCAAGGCTGAAAAGTTAAGCCCTGAAGTCTGAAAATTTCACAGCTGCTATCACATACACTTCTTAAATTTGAGCCGTTGTCTCCTTTAATATTTATTTCATTCTTTAGTCAAAGTGTCACATATTATATTTTTCCTCAGGAGAGTATGAAATGCACAGTGTCCATCTGCTGACTGAATGCTCTGATGCACACCGAATGAACACAGTGCTTCAGTCCCCCTATCTTTTTGTCATCTGTATTCGATCTCCATTGAATACTATAACAAACTTCTCATGACCTCTCCTGTGCTACTATCATTGCATTCCCCAAGAAATTCCTCTTGATTTCTCTTTACAGTTCCTCTCTGAGACAGTGGGAAGCATATCTTATTTTTCAGCTATGAATCAAGGGAAAAAATTATTAGGGTTTAACTTGTCAAAAACTACTTCAAATATTGGATTGCCCTGAAAAACATCAAAGGCAGATCTTTCTTGGTTTTAATGTAGACTTGGTTTTATATAGACCTTTGTATGCTCACTTTTCCAGCAAATCAGCTTTTACTGCAATACTGAATATTTCTAATATAAATCTGCTTACTGAACTCCCAAAGTCCTATAAAAAAGTCAAGTAGTGGCCAGATTAAGAATTGTTCCATATTAACAGAGCTATTTTTGAGGGGAAGGAAGATATCGCCCCATTTTCCAAATCTGTGCAGATGGTTGAACTGACTTTCTGCAGTTTTCATTTCATCTTTTTCACTAGGTACCTTTAGCAATTCCAATGTGAAGCAGAAATTTTGTAGACATTAGCTGCTTTCATTTCGCATCTTTCATTTATTCACTAGCGTGTTCCTGTTAAAGCTTTGGAAAGGAATCTTTTTTCAGTTGAAGGGAAAAACTCTACAAAGACTATCTGATGATTAATGGATGATACCTACAGCAGACAGAAGAAAGGTGGGAATATGTAGAGATGCTTGGTATAGCAAGGAATAAACACTTGTTCCTTGAGCCAACAAAGAGCTCATATTTCCACTGAAGTGTTACAGCCTTGTCACGTAAAAGTGACTATATTTGTATAATAACATTCTTACTTTCTGCCTTCTCCTCCCCTCAGCAACTGTGTAAGTATTTTTTGAATAGTTCCTTCATCTAAAACATGAATTGATTTTTTTCAGAATTGATGACAGCTCTGCTGAATGTTTTTTCTGGATTAATTAAAAAGCCATCCATTTCGGCCCTCCAAAAAAAAGGGCAGCTCTCTGCAGACTGGATTTCAGATATGAAGGCACAGCCTGTCAAATCAGAGAGATTTCAACCTGGATCTCCCACATTGCAGGTGAAAATGTTGAGAAGAACACTTTTTATTTTCCCATTATGTTTTTAAAATGCAGAAAGTTACAAATTCATTGAATTTATTAAAAATTAGCACATCATTCTACATAAACTCTGTCTGTGGTGTTCCTAGATATTTATAGACTGAAAAAAATATTTAAAACATTAAGGATTCAAGTGCATTTTCTGTCCTCATCCCACTGTGTATTCCTGTCCTACATTTTTTCAGCTCTAGTCTCTGATTTACACCATCCAGCGTCAAAATCTATGTAGTGCTGATATCATAGTGCACAGGGGGAGACAATGAGAGTGTAACAGTCTCTTTTAAAATTTGTAAGGACGAGCATACAGAAGCAGTCTACAAACGTGACTCACATTTCCAAGTTATGGCCAACACTTACCTCCAGCCAGGCAACCACTGTCGGCCCATCCCACTGGGCAAAAGGCAAACCTTTTCTCCGAGCTTCTTCCAAAAGTTCATGTCTAAAAAGAGATCAAGGAATGTTAAGTGTGTGGAGGTATGTGTAGGGACATACAGATGCAACCGTACCTTTTTGTTAGGGGGTAACAACAGTGAAACACAATGACAGGCATAGAAAAAGAAGAGAACACACCAGTGAACAACACAGCTCCTTCCCCTGTTGAATGTACTCCTTAATCCATTCAATTCTTCCTTCTTTTTTTTTCCCCTCCCAACATCCTTTTAAACACCTAACATGCTAAAGGTGAGGTTTCTGTCTCTTCTTAGCCAAAGCAATAAAGAATTGGTATACCCTCTATTAAAGAATCACACATATCAAAAAAGACATTGATGAAGAGAAAACAGGGATTCCTCCTGAGTCTAACTTAGTTCTGGTCTGTTAATGACACAGAAAGGCCCAGAACTGGCAACTTCTAGACTTGAACTAAGCATGGATGTAAGGCAGCTGGATCTGAGTGGTGTCTGTGTTTGAAACATTAACCCAGCTAGACCAGCTATGCACAATGCTAGGGTCTCTGGAGTACAGCTATTCTGCATCTTAAATATGACATCTGTAGCTACTTAAGAGTTGTTTGTATATTCAATAGTTCTCTGTTTGGATTTTCTAATTATTGATTATATGTAAAAGAAACCTACATGGTTTATTGATGTATACATTATTATAGAATTGATGAGGTTTGTCGATTTTATATATACACATAGATATATTTCTATAGAGTTGATCAGCTACCAATCCAACGCCCACATCTGCAGTTTTTCTGGACTACAATCAGTGTGTACGTAAAACATCATTCTCAAAGCTTAAAATATACTTTTAATATGGCAGTATTAAATATTCGGTATAGTTATGTATAGACTAGTCAGCTAGACTATCAGGAAAATGCTCTATATTGAAAACATTTTATCTTCTATATTAAAAGACATTTTTAGTCCTGGAAAAGGAATCAAGAATCCACTGTGGTGATGGCATAGAAAGGGCAGTCCTTCAAAAGTATTTTTTTTTTCCCTTCTGGTATTTAACAACATGTTTTCAGCTACCTCCTACTGAGTGAAACACAAAAGAATGCTCTCAGCAACAAGCTATAGTGAAAAACAAATTAGGCAGTGACTATGCTAATGTAGTATTAAAATTTGCTTACATTCCCACAAAACAAGAAAATCTTGGAATTACAGCTTCAATTTTGCTCTGTTCTCCTTTATTATTACGGTGTTTGTGATTCAGTTATCCCATGACAATTCTTCACTGCCTTAGCAGCTTTTCAAATACATGTACTACAAAATCACAGCAGATAAAAGCAATGGGGTGAGGTTTCTTGCAAGAAGTAGTCCTTTGGGGATTTTTACACTGCCAAGAGGCAAGACTGAGAAAATTTGGCTTTAGTAGAAAATGGAACTCAAATAAGTAATTTTGCATACAGGTTTAAATCCCTGGCTCTGAATATTAATAGCAAGGAAGCTACTTTACTTTCTGTGTTTATGCTTTAATAATATGTAACATTACAAATACTTGACAGCATTACTGAAGTTGATCCAGCTTCTCCTCCCACACATCCTTTGCAGTATACCTTATCGTTTGTTACTCAGACGTCCCAAGATACTATAAAATGAGAAGTTGGTCTCTGGGTACACAAACACCAAGTTACCTTCAACAGCTGATGGAGGTTCAGGAACCCCGTATTCCCAAAGAGACAAGTAGTGAAGGCCAATAGAAATGTATTCTCCTGCTTGCTTAAGGGAGCAGAATTAAGGCGCAGCCAGACTTGGCCACAACCCAGCTAACTGTGGATGAAGTATTTGGGTTACAGCCTTCCGTCAAAGCTGGTTCTGCAGGGTGCCACAGCAGTGCTGTCCCTCCCTCAGATGCCACTCCAAGGCTGCACAGCTCTGGCTGACACCAGCCCTGCGAGCACGTGTGGCCATCCTTAGGGAGGAACAAGCTTTCAGGAATGCCCCTTCCTCACCTGGTCACTTTCAGTATCCCATGGCAGAGCATGGACTCCACAAAACCCTTTGAAATGCACTCCTTCCCCAGAGCCAGCCCAAGCCCAAGGAACAGCCCCTGCTGCAGCCAGGAATTCCATGGAGACACCATCCTAGGAGGAACCTGATCCTAGATTTTTCTTTGTATGGGTAATTCTCTTCAATTATTCCAGCTGAAAGAGGAGGGCTGGCTAACTTGCTAAGTGAAAAAGGAGATAATGGCTTTGAGGTTCACTGGCCATCCTTGCTTGTGCTATCTCCTGTTTGAAGTAGGAGAGCAGCACCCGGTCTACAAGGAGATGGGGAGGAGGTTTTGGCCTCTTTCTTTGATTTAGCATTAAACCGTTGCATGGCCTTGGGAACTGAGATCCCTGCAGAGGTTTTGGCACTTTAAGGTCTCACTTCCATGAAAAACTTGATTCCTTTATACTGAAATTACAAAATACATATTTCCAGGGACTCCTCTGTGATTTTGCCGCATTTGAACCAGGCTGAGGCTTGGTGTCAGGCTTAGAATTATTCTAGTGATCCGCAAACCAATACACTCTCCTAAGAGCAGGAGAGCACCTCTGTTACTTGTGAGGCAGTCTGGATCACGGAGCTAAAGGAAAATACAGTCTTGGTTACTGATTTTGGCTGAAGAAAACAGCGCCAGGCCAGAAATGAGATGACCTATATATATGCTATAGCTACAGCCTACTGTTTGATAAACATAATCCAAATGGTCTTGGTATGTGGAAGGAAATAGTTTTGGGTTAAAAATACTTTTAGTGAAAAGTTAAAATTCCTGTAGTCAGACATGCACAAGAAATCATAAGGCCTGTGCCTCACTTATCGATGTGGAGGAATCCTAAAAGGATTTTTATAATATTTTGTTCCCTTAAAAATTATTTTATGCTTCAAAATTTATACTTTCTTCCTCAGATGTTTCTATTAAACCCCACTCTAATATTAAAGTCTATTTAAATTATATTTTACTTTTTGAACATTAACTACTTAATATAGACTAGGAGATGTGTAAAACCCAAACCTTCAATTTATAAGCCAAACAATAAACCCACAATTTCTACATTTTGACAAGAGAGACATTCTTTAACTGGAAGTCAATGAAAACTAGTAATGAGGTTTGTTTGGGGTTTTTTGCTTTGTTTGGTTTCAAGTTTTTTTGTTTGGTTGTTTTTTGGGTTATTTTTAATATGAACTAGCACTATAGGAAAAAACTTCTTTCAGTAAGTTAAAAGTATCATGTAGGAAAAAACCATATATTGTTTTGATCAGTAGTGCAAATCACCAGCGAAATGAATCTGATGATCTGCCTGTTTTGGAATATAAACCAAGTATTTCAGAATGGACAGAATGTTGTCTACTGTTGTCATTATGGGATAGCCACTGGCTTTCTGGAAACAGAAGGACTCCAAAGCAAAATATTGGAGACTGCGCTTCAATTTCCCGTACAAAAACATACAACTGATCACAGGGGGAAGAAGAGATGAATACCCTAAAGCTCATCACTCCCTCTCCCCTTCATTACAAAGACAGGGTCTGGGGATCATGGAAAGCATTATACAGTTTGCCTAATTTAGATGATGCTTTGCAGGGGAACATGGGGATTATCTCCTCTTCATGCTGTGTCAGAAGAGCACTACATGTTATAATGTGTCCACATTGAATTGATAAGGAATTGGGAATTAAAATGCAATTATTTCCATGCTCATTTAGTTCTTTTGGTAACATATGAAAATAAGCTGATAAGGAAAAATTGACATTAATTAGGCATTACTAGAAATGCTATTATTTTGAATATAGGGCTTTAAACCACTTATTACCACTGGAATGAATTCCAAATTAAAGCTGTATTTTTAAAGATAACATTATTACTGCTCAAGAAAAAAATCCCCTTCCTGGAGATATTATAGGAGCAATTAGAATTTGCTATTTAAAATATACCGTTACCCTGATCCTAGTTTTGCAAAGTCAGGAAATTTCATGAATATCAACTGTTTAACATTGATCCAAAACCTAAGAAATACTTGTATTTGGGTGTTTAGAGAGCGCCTCATAAAGTGGGCTGATTTCACACTTCTTTCAAAGACAGCAAATAATAGAATCATATAATATCAAGTTGTATTGTGTGTTGGAGAAGCAGGGTTACCTCCCTAGCATCAACTTCCAATATTCATTCCTCCTCAAAATTACTTCCTAAAGACACTGCCACACTGGGCCATTTTCTTTAGCACCATTCATCTGCAAGCCAGGTACAATGTCCTAGATCAATCTGCAAATCTGAGAGCAAAACTGTCTCATAAATGGGGACTTACAAATACCTTTGGACAGGAGAGGTACAGGGGAGCAATAGGAAATGAGAAATGGGAAATTATTAGAATGAAGCAGTGTTATTATTCTGCAAATCTGCTATTTCATATATATCCTTTTCTTGCACCAGGAAGAGTCTAGCTCTGTAGCTGCAGTTGCCATCAATTCATTGCATAAACTCAATGAACTTTATTCAAAATATTATTAATCTTTAAATAGAATTTGTGTAGGAAGTTAATGATATCTTGACTTAGAGCATGTCATTCAGTGTCACTCAATTTTCTTCATAAAGATGAGGCTCACCCCATCAAGCAAACAAGAAAAGACAGTTTATGATTTCTAATACACATAATGCACTCTGTGCAATACACAAAGTCCACAAGCTGTCTTGATAAAACTTGAACAACGCTTCAACACAGATCTTCATATTCCTGCAAATAGCAGGATTTACTCTAATATTTCTAGAAGGGTCCATGAGAGAAGTCCTCAAGGATATTGTACAGCACATATTATATAATGTCTCAGTTAAAATGTAATAATAAATGTGAGGTAAATTGAAAAGGAGGCACAGTGAAGTTAAATCATGGTTGTAAAACACAAGCAGAATTAATTTAAGAATTTGGCTAATGGGCAATTTAGATTGTGAAATGGCCTTTACTCATAGACATTTGTTTAAAAAGAAAAGAGATTGAAGATTTTGCCTAGCAGGTCCTCTGATTATGATTATTAACTGACATTATTATGATCATTATTATCATTGATACTGTTTAGCTTATAAAAAATTTTATACAACATTGGTTTCTAAAAGAGAAATAGACAGAGATGATAGACCACATAAGCTCTATTTGTTTGAGTAATCCCAATTTCAAGTTAAGATTAAACACGTCTGCCAGATAAAATCTAGCATACATTCAAAGATTGCAAAAATCAGGAGAGAAGATTTCTAATACATTAAGCTGGATTTGGATTTTATCCTTTCTGTTGTCATTTGCTAAATATTTAAGACAAGGTAGAATACTGTATTTCAGGACATTGTATGAAAAAAAATAGGTAGTCAAATTTTATGAATTAATAACGATATTAAATATCTAACAAAAAATAACAAGTTACATTTCATCTATGTATTTGCTGCAAGACTGTAAGTGGATTTAAGTGGGAAGTGAGGGTGGGGGAGTGGGGAGAGTCTGAAGACTTCATATTGCCACATAATGCTGATTTAATTTAATCTGAAATGACTGAACTGATTTAAAGACTGCACTAATTAAAACTTGGGTCGGAGCTTGTTTCAACTTTGAAACTTAAGTGATCTGTTTTTTAAATAATTTGAAATCCTCATTCTTTTTCTTTTTGACACCTGATATAATATTCAGACTGAAAACAATGGCCAAAATTCAATTTCCATTTTTCACAAAAACCTTTGTATTCAACTTTAAGGAGTTTTTGGAAAAAATTACTGAAATACAGAAATCAAGATGCAGCTAATAAACAGAAGTTTTTAAATCTATAAAATAAGGAAGTATAAATTTCACATTATTTCAAATAGCATGGATTAGCAGTGCTGTAATTATAGATGAATATTTGAACTGTATGCAAGCTGAAGGGCAGCAATTTTTCCCCTGAAGATTTGTATCTTAAACTAAGTGAATGCTTAAGACAGGCCCTAAAAGTTTCGTGCTGCAGAGAGATACTATTAAAAGAAACCCAAACCCGCCTGTACAATAAAAAGACTTGCATAATAAATAGTCTTGCAATATTGTATGTATTGTACTACACGGAGACCCTCGGTGTCCCCAAGTTGATCAAATGTTATCAAATCTATTTTTGTAAAGCCATTTTAAAATTTCATATTCTAAACGAACCTGGTAACCCCTTCTTCTCTTCAGGTTTTGTACCCTTACACCTTTAGAAAGCTATAGCTTTAAACAGATGAAATTTCCTCCCTAAGTTCCAAATTTTTGTTCAAGAAGAAATGGCATTTGTACAAGAGAACAAAGGAGATGAAGATTTTTAAACTTGATATCAGATATTAACAATTCTAAAAACCAAAACAAAAAAAATGAACTGGTGAAAAAGAAAATAGTAAATTATATGCACAAATAAAACATTTTGCATATGTTTGTATTGAAACAGCATGAGGGCTCAAACAGAAAAAAAAAAAAAAAGAAATTGTGTACTCTGTGAATCTTCTGCGATTTAATTAACCAGAATTTATGCCTTAACAGCATTTGTTAAACTAGGCCTTTACTCTCACTGTTTTTCCACTGACTTAAAATATCAAATGTTTTTGTGATTCTGAGCTTTAGACCTCCCAATATGTGTTTATTTTTTTAAAAAATAGAGCTTCCAGGTTGCATTTATAAAAAACCGAAAATGACAGAACTTATTTCCAAGTAGTTAATTCATTCTGTTAAGCTATTCAGGACCGAGTCCTGACCTAAATTTGTGTATGCTTTCAAGCTTCAACATTATTTTGAATACTTTGAAAGTTTTCATTTAGTCAGTTCTCTACATGGATTTGTTACATAAGGTTCACGGAAAAACAAAAAGAAACAAGAACAAAACACAGAAAATAAACATGGTGCTGAAGATTGACATGTTCAGCAGCCATGCTGTTTTAACTTACCCAGATATGCTTTTCATGAGATGAAGAGAGATGAATGGAAAAAAAAAAGCACATAAATGTTAATGAACATATAGTAGTTCATAAAAAAAATATATGATAGATAAAATAATACCACCATTATAATTAGAAAAATCTTTCTAACTGGTCTTTAAATGCTTTAAAGAACTTCTTGCGAAGAAAAGATGTATCTGTCAAAATGAGATTTTCATTAAACTCATGTTGGCCATTTATTAGCACAGCACATCTTCCACCTACAATACATATTCATGCCAAACTCCTGCAAAAACAGTGAATGTGGAGTAGATTTTCAAATCAACTTGAATAATTTCATAGGGGTTTTTATATAACCTCAAGAATCTTGAAAATCACAAACCTGTGGATTTAAGCAAATTATGGAGACACAGTAAAATTGAGTGGACTACAAACCAAGGTTTACTTTTCTATGTGCACCTTAATATTTCAGCTAAATATTTCATAAATCATAGATGACCTAGATTTGGTTGGTTTTTGTTAGCCTGTTTTTTAATATGTAGATTTCATGTACATTGGTGACTAACGTTTGCAATGGCTATTTATGCCATGTAGCATTTTAATTTTGGCAGTCATACTAACACTAGATCAGTAGCAACACTGGTATGAATGATTTGCCCTCTAGGTAACCTATTATTGCCAATATAATGGGTAAAGGATATGTAGGAGAAATTAGGATGCCATTGTTGATTATAAAATTTCTCCAGCATCCTTTAATTGCCATCATAAAAAGAAAATTATACACCTGAATGAAACAGAGATATCTCAAAATATTGTATTTCTATTAACAACTGATTTACAGAGACATAAAAACACTTGGTAGAAATAGCTGTAGAAAACTTGAGGTGACAAAAGCCTGTACTCTGATTAACTAAGAAGAGGTTGCAGTTTTCAGTCAGTTCAGGAAGGCACTGTTTTTGAGAACTTAATTTTTGTTTTCATGTGTGTGAAGCTCAGCAGAACAGCTGGGAGACAGGAGAGAAAGTACCATACAGCAAGGTAAAGGGAAGCAAATGACAAATAGAAAGTTTAAGAAAGGAAAAAATTAAGGAAGGGAGGGACAACAAAGGTATGCAGTAAGTAAAGAACTAGAGAACTGTTCAAAAAATTAACAAATGTGATGGAAGTAGCACTAGAATTGAATATGCATTCATGATTCATGCTCATTTTCTTATGAGCTAACTTTAAAGACTGACTCAAACACCATTGCTGAAAAAGCTTTTAATTTTTAACCTGCTGTAGTATATTGAACCAGAACTCCTACTTGTTACATCTTCCTGTGAGTCCTTTAGGTATGTGTAGAAAGAAGTAAACAGGGGGATTAATTGGCTTGTATGTAATTTTCTCGAAGCCTTAATGAGTTGGCAGTTTGCAGTCACTTGAGGATTACTTACTGGACCTGAAGGCCATTATAGGAGCAGAGGATCAATGGACATTCCATCACTTCCTGACCCTCTTGTGTCAGAATAATAAAATACAGCAGAGAAAAATGGATATTTAACTCTGGGTTTTGCTTTTTTATAAGACAACAAATTTATCACTACTTTATTAAAGAAACACCATTTTCCTTAGAGGTGTATTAATCTAAAGGTTGTGTAGAATTTTTTTCCTCTGCTGTTTTATCTATTCTTCCTTTAAATCCTAATTCTACAGTTAATTGGATGGGATATATGCATCTGCTGGCCATCATTTGTTAGAAAGCCAGCTGCATGCATTAGGGTATATGCAGAAATTTATCCAGAAACTCCAAATTGCAATAGATAGGCTTATATGTGTAGATGAAACTCGCAATGTTCTATATACAAATACTCTTATTTTTATGAGGAA
Organism: Campylorhamphus procurvoides; assembly: GCA_013396655.1. Lineage (NCBI taxonomy): Eukaryota > Metazoa > Chordata > Aves > Passeriformes > Dendrocolaptidae > Campylorhamphus > Campylorhamphus procurvoides. The sequence goes on along the minus strand of WBMV01006674.1, from coordinate 432,391 downwards.
AAGAATTAAAAATATTTGGCAAAGGATAAAAATATTATTTCTAAAAAATACAAGATTTAAAAAAAATATTTTTTCTCATTATTAGAATAATCCAAGTAAGGTTTAATAATCTCTGCAAAATAAATACCCTTTTATCTTTAAATTTTTAATGCTGAAAAGGCTCTGAGTATCAATGTAAGAGCAAGATACATTTTTAACATTGCAAAAGCTTTGACTGACTAACAATTTGAAAGTAAGTGTTCCAGCATTCTAGTAAGTGTTAAAATGTTTGCTAAAGGAATTAAGATTAAAAAGAAATTAATTTTATGTATGTCTCAAAGACTAGACACTGATCCAGACAAGAGGAAACCACACTGCACACAGCAGACAGTCTTAAACAGCATAACAGAACACTGCAGACCTCTCCTTCCTCCATTGAAACGAGAAAATAGGAAAAAAAGCTACTGAACACTGTATTGTTTGCTAGAAAGGGAGGAAGAACTGATGATCAGTTTGAAAGCTACTAACAACATCAGGGTGTTTCTCATAGTTGAAGGAAGGAAAGAAATTAAATGAAAAAACTTGAATTTTCCCGATTCAGAACTTGATGGTGAAAAAGGCTTAAGATTCTTAAGAGCTACTGTTAAAAAAAAGTACCGTATGTTCAGGATATAAGGGTGTTTAATAAGCATTAACTATACAGGAACATTAGACGGATGCCACAGAAAAAAGACCTTAATTAATCCAATTGGATTAAATTTTCTGAAATGTGTGCAATTAAGAAAATCACTAGAAAGAGTTATTTGCATACTGCAGAGGACAGAAATTATTTGCAGTCACAAATACACTACATCAAATTCTAATTGCTATGGCACACATAAAACCTATCTAATTAACATAATTAAAGGGGCATTATGTGGTTCAAAAGCAACTACATGATAACTATGGTGTTTCAAAGTCTTATTCCACAAAATGGTCTACCTAGGCATTTTTTCAAGTTGCTGCGGACAGTGATCTAAAACTTGGATTTGCCCATTAAAAAAAAAAAAAAAATAAAATCAAAGCCCCAGCCTTCTGTTTATCAAATGAACTCATCAACATTTATCTTTTTTTTTCTCTAAGTAGAAAGGAAGAAAAGTCAATTAATCCAATATGGTCTTCTGTTCATATGGATGTTCCTGCTGTTTGACATGTACTTCACTGTAGTCAGGTGAGACGTAACAGCACTACAACTCTCTGCAAGGTTATCGGGCTATGAATACTAAGAATTTCTTTTTACACCATATTTTTACATAGGAGAATTACTTAGGTCTTGATTTTGCAAGTCTTTGTTCATGTATGCAAGCACATGTATGTTTCCTGGCACATCAAGGCTGTTCTGCAATGAATGCAAGGCAGGAGGCTCTATCTGGCAAACAAAAACGTGTAGCTGTGGAGTAAAACTACACGAAAATAGGTACATGGGAAAAAATGGTTTCCTTTTCTTTTCCATGGAAAATACAAACCGCACATTTTAAGCTTGTTTTGGTTATATGGAATTAATAGATTCTTGTCCATAGTCAAATCAAACAAAATTGAAAAAAAGAGTGAAGCTAAAGCTCTGCTCTTGACTCATATTAATAAACTGAGGGATTTATCACCTTCTGGACTGGAATCCTGTCAGCACGATCCAGAAGAGCTGACTTGCTTGTAAATTCTTTTTCATGGAGATAATTTTGTATTTGGGATTGCTGCAGAAGTGATGGCTTAGGCTAATCTCCCACTGTACTATCAGCATGCCCAAGGTCAAAACCACCTCTGTGTGGCAATCTAGGACTACACAGCACTTAAATGTCTCTCAAACCTTGCCTTATGTTGGTGCCTTATGCAGGACAAAACAAACACATCCCATGAAATGTCAGGGATTATGACCAATTATTACATACTTTAGGCAACATACAATATATATACATCTGGTCTTTCTTCAGCTTTTTCCCTTCTTCAGACAGATACTTACTTGCTGCTACTTTGTGTATTGTCACAGATCAAATCAAACATTACAACCAAAAGGGATATATACTCCTGGCATTCAGAGCTATACTACAGTGTGCAGAGACAAACCAAAACTCTTTAGAGCTGTATTTACCACCAAGTGAGGCTTCTGGGTAAGGGCAATTTGACATCACGCCTAAGCAAAACTGTGGACAAGGAGAAAACAACTGATGTTCATTAGGACAGTTATAGTGAACACAACTCTATTTGTTGATAGTATTTCAAATTTGGCTAAGTTCATTGTTAAAGACTATTTTCATAAAAGGGTCCAATGTATGGTATTTAAGTGAAAAGGGCAGTAAAACATTAATACAGCTTCTGTTAAGTGTCTTAATTTGTTATTTGAGATGAGGTCAGTGTAGACATGCATTTTTAAGGGGACTACAGTTTATTTTAGGCAGAGTGTTACCTACTCATTTTCTGAGGTATGGATTGTCTTGTGGGACACACACTGATCAACTGCTGTTCCAGAGGACACTGAGCCTCTACCTGAAGCTTTTGCAAACCTTTATGAGTTGCCATGGAAATGGGACTGACCTGAACTTCCTGTGCTGGGTCCTGCCTTGGGTTATCATGACAACTCTGAGTGAATGCCAAGGCCAGGTACTTGTGCACAGTTCACACAACACCCACAAATGATGATGTTATGAACATCTGTACACACAGTCCGAGAGAACTGGTAGGTGGAGTCAGCTACAAATTTCAGAATTGGAAATTAAGTAACTGTTTTCTACAGAGAGATGGGTTAATCACTAGGAAAGAAAATACTAAGAGAAAAGTTTAGGTCTTCAGCTTGTGATGGGTGCCTTCTAGAGAGCATATCTTAATCTAAATGTATGGCCTAGGTGAGTGCAAATTATTTGAATCCTTCTTTTACTCAGATAAATGCAATGGTGACAGAGGGCTGTAAAGCCTTAAAGATCACAGTTGCCTGTCTCAAAACACTGTCAAGGCCACAGAAGGAACTTGTCATAAGATAAGCTACCACAGTAGGAACTTGAGACAAGCACAGACAGGAGAAATTTGCAACAGGAAGGCAGTAATTCCAGCCTTGCAGAAGTGAGATCTGTTTAGCACATCCTGATTAATGCATCCAGACAAAAATTGTGGCAAACCGTGGCAAAGGAAGCAACTGCTGATACACATGCCACCCCAAGTTATGGGAACATCTGTATGGATATCTGGAACTTGGACTGTAGAAAGGTGGTACCCCAGAAGAATGACTCTGGGACCTCCACCACTGAGAAGGCCAAGTTGAAGAAGGACCAACAGGATGCTGCCAGATCCAGGGGTGGGGACTACCTTCTGCATGATCTCTCTCTCTCCTTCCTGCCCTCCCCTCCCTCAACCCTGCTTTCCTATTTCTTTCTATCTCTCTACCTCACATTTACTGTTAAATAAAATCCATATTATTGACTAAGGCATATAGTCTTGTTTGCACCTTATTTCGGTCACACGTATCTCTCACTAATCAGATCATAACACAAATATCTGTATCATTAATACTTCTAGTCCTACGCTGTGACTTTTCTTGAAGAAGTTACTCATTAGACAAACAAGCTCTAAGAGTCAGGCAAAAGGCAGAAGACAATACATATAAAATATTAACAGCTCTTATACAGAACAAGGGAAGTGGAATATAAAGGCTAATTTAAATAATAAAAATGCAATGCATTACTCTTTGCCACAATCCGACATAACTTATTTTCACCAAATAATGGAATAACACTCTAAACACTTTAAATACCTTCATCTTTTGGCTTCTAGTTCTGTATGCTCAATTTACAAATAGTAAGACCTAAAATATTTCAATGTTAATTAGAGCTGTCATATATTTAATGTCTGAGAATAAATACCTATGGATGAGTCAGGCAACTCTTAAATTCATCTTTTCAGATTATTTTAAGAAATGTTGGGTATAATCTTAAAATTCTACACAGCTTCCTTAATTTCTCTTTGATGCCTTAGGAATAAAACTTGTTCCTAATAAATCCGCTGTAATAACCAAATGTTGGATGAATTGTTTCTTGTTTGAGGTTTATAAATGTCTGGCATATCATTGAGACAAACTGTTAATTACATTTTAATGATGTCTAAGTAGTCAATTGAAACTGAAAGAAATTTTACATCTAAATAGCATCTTCTAAGCAAGAAGAAGGGAAACTTTGAATTTTGGTTAATGACATTATAATCACCAGAGAGAGAACTGGTCTCCAGAATTAGCATATTCTCTCATTAAACTTTTCAGAGTGAAATGTATTATTCAGTACTCTAATCTATGCATGGAAATTGTGCTAAAATACTACAACACACTTCAGTGTGTTTGTAACTCCATGAGTTCAGAGCAGAATCAATGCACACCCTTGCTACTGGGGGAGAAGGTAGGCAGGACATCTGATGGAACTTTAGTACCTACTGGCTGCAAGAGCTGACAATTTGAAACGCTGGGCATCTTCATCCCTGGGGTAGAAGCATTCTTGTGGAATTACTGATGAAGTTCAATACATTGAAGAATGCAAAATTGGAATGCAGAATTTTAACTATTTCTCTTTAGAGATTAATTAAACTGAAAGAAATACTACGGATATCATTTTAACAGGAATCCATCCTTTTACAATAACTCCTATCCAAACTAAATTAAAGCTAATAGCAAAGTCTGGTGAAGCTCATGAGTAGTATCACAGTCCTCCTGTGTTGATCACAGTAATGAATTAGACCTTTGTTTCACATCAAGGGGAGAATCCTTGCTTTCCTGCACCAGAACTACCACTGAACTGGAAGGGATGTTTGCTGAGCTGTTAACAGGGTTGAAAGCCATTTCACTTGCATGTATAAAAGAGAAACACAACTACAGTATGTGGTATTTTCCCCGTTTTATGGAAAAAAGAACTGGCTCTGGCACCAGAATTTTGAGGTATTTGCGGTTGGTTTTTGGTTTGTTTTTTTGTTTTGCCTTTTTTTGGGGGGGGAGTGGTGGTGTTCTTTGATTTTTATTTTTGTTTGGTATTTTTTGGGTCTTTTTTGGTAGTGGTTTTGGTTTTTATTTTTTTAAAGGAAGTAACAAAGGCAGCATAAGTAAAGCTCTCAGATATAAAATGTAATATAAAGTAGTGTTTCCTTGCTTTAGCCTATCCTTTAATGATCCTATTGGCGAGTTCTGACTCTTTTGGAGTTTTATGTCCTAATCTAAATTAGCCACAGAAATCCTTACAAAGTGAATCGTTCTTTTCTGTGTTCCAGTGACTGTGCTTACTGTCTCTGCAGCATTTGTAGAGTGGTTTTGTTCAGCAGTAAAAAGGAATCAATTGTTTGGACTTAAATCTTACTCCTACATCATGAGATGGAAAACGATTCTCATACTTCTCTTATTACCTCTTATAAAGATTTCATACGCATCACCACCACCATTAACGTTACACAGCATAGTATTCTCAATTGCACTACACAGATAGCAATCTTGCAGCTAATCCCACAGGGAATTATGCATTGTTAAGTGTTGGCAGAAAGGGATCTGACCTGCTGAGACAAACTTTTCATTTAAATGACTTCTGAACAGTTTCAGCTTAATACTTTCTAAGGTAAGATGTGCAAATACATGACAGATACTCAAGAGCTGTCTGGACACAATCCTGTGCCATGTGCTCTAGGATGACTCTGCTTGAGCAGGGAGGTTGGACCAGATGACCCACTGTCGGCCCTTCCAACCTTCCCCATTCTGTAACTCTGTGACTGCATTTCTTACAAGGAGGTATTCTCTTACACTCTATTGATAGCTTGGCACTCTAATGACTACTCTAATTCAGTGGAATTTCATGTATTTCTCTAACACAATATGTTACATTTTTTCTCATATTATGGTTCCTCTACTACTATATAACATATGTAAATATAAACATATATATATATAAACTAGCAATGTATGCTAATCTTTCTCTGATAGTAAATTAAGAGGAATCTTAAAAGAAGTTTTGAGGATTATAAGGTGAGAAACTACGAAGATAGGCAAACCTAAAAGGAACAGGGGGAAAAAATTAAGTATCTTCATGACATATTTATAGAACATATATTTAGAATAAATACACGCAGTTCAGACTAAGTGAATAGTCACAGTCACAAAGGAAAGGTTCCTTTCCTTCTAACAGAGAACATTTTGATTATATCTAACCCATAAAGAACAAGGACAGACAGACACAGGAGAAAAAAAGGAAAGACTTGAAAAGCAGAAAGCATGGGGAAGTCTGATTGTGTGAGATTAGACAGAACATTAATAACAGATTACCTGTACACTTATTATTTCTATACCCAAAACTTGGTAGGCAATCCCATATATGAAGTAGTTGTGTTGTGTATGCAGTTGTATGTGTCAAGTCATATGTTGTTTTACCCACTTAAGGAACTAACACATAAGAAAGTGAACAAAGACATTTATCCCTTCAAAGTGATTTCAATACTTTGGTACATCCAATCCTCAGAACTGGAAGATACATAGGGACTTGAAAAAAAGGACCCTGAAATTTCAATTATATTCTTTATGAATGCTAATGATGGCTCAAAGATACCTTCTAGGTTTACTAAAAAAAGCATAGTAACATCCTCTACATCCATACATGTCTAAATTACTAATTAGCAATAAAAATCTATCGATAAGAAATACAGGGACAAGACTCATCAACTGTAATATCCTTGTGAATGTTATTGTGAGTTTCTTCATTGAATTAAAAATTTTTCTTCCCTCTCAGCTAGCACAATGACCACTTCTCTAATTGCTAAATTGAGGCTGATTGAAATGGAATGCTTACATTTGCACATTACATGGATGTGTACATTTAAAGTTATATTTCATTAAGGGCTTGATAAGAAAGTAGTGATTAAAAATATTTTACATAAAAATTTAAGGAGAAGTTCAAACATTATCCCTAGATTCTTTGGATTAGACTTGCAAATTTTCTTGAAACTCTGTCAAGGAATATTAAAAGACTAAAAGAAACATGAAAAATTGGGAAATTTTAAAAATGAGGCTTTCGGAATCCAAGTAATAGCAGTAAAGTTAATGGTTATGGACAAAAAATGTTTGTTTCCAGAATGAATTTGTAAAGTCATTTTTAAGTACTATCTTTTTTCTCTGACACCCTCTAATTACTCTGGAACTGCAACACTGACAAAAACTTTCTTTTGTGTTTGTAGCCTTATCTTACTAGTTCTCCATAGCTCCTGGCAGCTGCTATGAGCCAGTGTACTGTTTTTACAAGAAAGTGCATCAAAGACAGCATTAAACTATTATATAATTGATGCAAACAAAAAGCTAGGTTTCCATTTGCTGACAGGCAAAAAGAAAGTGAAGCTGCTAGGGTTTATGGGGAGCGTTTGACCTCTATAAACAGAAATGACATTGTGTTCTACAGATAATACAAACAATTCTTTTTTAACTTTCTGAAAAAAAATCTACATAGTGAATCATTCAACACCTGCCTAATATTTTAAGAATTGCATGGTAGGCAAAAGGCACAGAATTAATGACATGTGAAATACAAAAATGTCTCTTTCTCACAAATTTATGCTCTTTCGCAAATGAAACAATATTGAAATTGACAGACTATGAATATTTTATGTGCAGCTTTAAAAACTTTTAGACTGGGAAAAAACCTACTCTTCGTGCTAAAATGCCATAGTGGACGGTCTTGCTTCTTGTTACATGTCTGCATAAAACTGACACAAATCCTGACATTTTAATCAACTTTGAGCCAAACAAAGTCACATAAAAAAGGTACTCACTTTTTCTTTAGTCTTCTGTCCTTTTCTGCTTGGGTTCCAAGTTTGCCTAAGCCCAGAGATTCCTGAGCTGCTGCCTCTGTTTCCATGTAACCTCCTGGAAAATGAAAAAAACAAACCCCCACGGTATATTCCCATATCTCTTTCCCAGTTGCTCCCCTCTTCAACCCTTCAGTGCCCCTCCCACCCACAACCATCACCTATGTTTACTTCCTCAGCCGTGACATCTGGTGTTTATGGAGAACATCTATCACCTACAGAAGTAAATTCTGACAAGCGTTTACTACATGGAAAAGAGTAGAAGGGGAGTTAAAAAGTAGTTTCCTCCTCCTTACATTTAACAGAAATGTATGAGAAAAGCACCCTGATCTCCTTTGCCTGTTTTATCTTTGCCTCCTAAGGTTCAGTCTCATGGTGCTAAGTAAGCAATGCTCTCACCACTTTTTAATCTTAGTTGAGAAATGTACAAATGGAATTGCATTCTCAAGAGCTGTCTCATTACTAGTGCCATAATACAGCATCACTGAATGTAGTAGTGCTAAAGTCTCCATTTTGCTTTTATATAGAGTCTTTTAGAATCTTTGATGTTGTTATCCCTGCCAACTCATAGAGATGACACAAAGTATCAGAGAAGTAAAAAGCCTCCTACCTCTCCCTGGAGGTGTCTTGTAGGCACCTAAAGCCGGTCAAAATCATGGGAACTTGAATAAGTTACATAGAGTGAGAAGGGGAGCTTGCAGTAAGCAAGGACACGTGGATCAAAATAAAATTGTATTATAAACTAAGGCCATGACTTGTGATCCATGCTGATCATACAATTTGTCCACTAACATGACTTTCCTAGTGCAGAAGATGTTCTGACTTTTCTGCTGCCTGGATTCAAGGAAGAAGAGATGTGCCAGTACAATCTTCTGGCCCTGGCTTCAGACTGTCTGCTCATTCCCACATGCAATATGTACAGACAGAGGTGCTGCAGCACTTCTTTGAAGGCTGCTTTCCTCCTGTGCTCCTGTTCAGGAGGTGTGTAACTGGCACATGGAGGAGGACAACAGTATGGTAAAATATGGATGCTTCACTCCATTTGAAAATGGCAATTTCTTACTTCTCAGCTAATGGATAGCAAACAAGTGTAGAGCAGACACTGGCATAATAAGAATGCACAAAATAAATTCAAATATTCTATTCTGATTCATTGATTTGTTGATTTTAACCATAAAATAATGCACAAACATTATGCAGAGAAATAGCATCAGATTTTACAAGTCAAATTTACATTCACCTCAACTGAGTGAGAACAAACCCCACTGCTGCATCATGTTTATGACATTAACTTGGAAAAACTTGGTTTAAAGCTGTTCTTTTAAAGCAGGTATTGTTTTAGCACTCCTGTTTGTTTACATAGATTTTTATTTTTTTTATTAAGACACTACTTCTGCAAGTCTCACAATGAAAATAATGCAAATGCATCTCACAAATGCAGAGAACATGAATGTATGCCTTTCTTTACTTCATGTGCGTTTCCAAGTTTTACAGAAACTCATGCAAGGCTTCTTGCTGACTCTGGAATAAGTTTTTGATTCAGCAAACTACTCTAACAATATATCACACCTTTCTTGAGAGAGCAGTCTCACTATGTTGGGTAGAGATGGTATGAGTGCATGCAATGAGAGTTTATTATAGGTTGGAGAGTATTTTTGGCATAACGCATTTCTCCATAAGACAAAGGCATCTGGCCCTTTGAAAAACTAAGGGTACCTCGTATTGGATGGTGCCACAGTAAAGGTTTCCTAACAAGCTGACCTTTCATATGCCATGCAGATCAGCTTGCCTGAGCAGGTCTAGAAATCCCTGGAATGTATTTTGTTTGGTTTAGGTCCAGAATATTTAAAATGTAACATCAGAAGGATACATAAGTGTCTAGTGTGGTGTTTGCCACGTGAGAAGACTGGATAAGTTTAAAATCAAATTAATAAAGAAAGAAAGAAAAGACACTTGTGCTCCCCATAGTATTCCTTTCCCCTTCTTCAATAATTTAAGGAAACTCGAAAAATCTAGAAATCTTGAATCTTAATTCTAAAAAGGATTTCCTAGGGCATGAATTTGCCTTTGAACAATAATCCTAATCGTTTAGCAAAGATGGTAAAAGCAGCAAATAATAAAATAGCAAAATTCTGGCAAACTTAGTAGTTGAAAACTAATAATTTCAGAGTTTTGCAAGGAATGCAGAGCAAGGAAGTATTTTGCGAGACAGTCTGGCTCTGTTGGAGTTAGTGATACAACTCTGGAGGTTCCAATATTTTTTCTTAAATAACGGAATATAAATATGAGCAATTCAAGAAAAGGTATTTTCCATATTAAAAAATATAATAAGCATATGTCTATATCAAAATGAAGTGTTTAATTTAAGTAAAGAAATAAGTTACCTACTTTACTGATTTTGCATTACAAATTTATCTTATGAAAATCACACAGATATTCTACAATGCAGTAGAGATAAGACTTGCTATCTAAATTTCTTTGACATAGTATCTTACTATAAATAGAATTACTAATTATATCGCTGCACAGATAGCAAACCTGTCATGCAATTGAGTCAAGTACTACCATGATTGCCATTTTTAAAATTTCATTGTCCCTTCCAACTCACTATATTCTGTGATACTGCCATTGAATGGAAGTGGCCACTCAAAATATCATTTTCTTATGGTATGTTAAAAATTAAGATAAGAAAAACTGCTTTATAATTCAGCTGCTCAATGTCCGTTCAATTTTTAAAACTATTTTGCTCCTACTTTTTAGTTAGTTAACAGTCCTACAATTCATCTAGGTTTGTAAACCTAGTTTGCTTAATTAAAATGTGCGTTATCCTGAAATCTTTGCAGCTGAGCTAAAGGATGGAAGCCAAAAAAAGGTAATATAATTGCAAATCACTAATATCTTTTAACAATTTCATGACTTCATCTTGGGAATTAAAAATACATATATCCAATTCTATTTATGTGTTCTTAATTATGGTGGGTATTATTAAGAAATTAATCTACTGCCAGATTACATTGTTCCTGAGATAAACTTTAAAGTTATTTCATTTTTGTTCCACATTGCAAGGAACTGCAGGGAACATGAACACATTTATTACATCTTTGTCCTCTGTGTTCCTGAGTTACTGTGAAATCATAGATTATTATGCATAAACCATCAGTATCAATAAAAAGGGGTTTATGGAATGTAAATGTGAATTAATAACATCTAACTTTAGACGCAGTCTCAAGTTATAAAATTCTCCATCAATGCAGACAGTGACATGCAGGTGTATTTGAGAGACCTGTTTAATAGATTCTCAATTAAAAGACTGAATAAATCACTTTTATTCATCCCATAGTGAGAAAAGAAAAAAAAGGGAATTCAAATTGCAATTAGAAATTTGGTTGGATTTTTTTCAAGAACACAAAGTTTTCACAGGCAGAGAGGAAGAAGGTTGGAGTATAAATGAAGAATGCTCCGTTACTTGATTTTACTCTCATACTTTGACCTTAATATTATGTTTTTTCTATTCCATACTATTTCAGCGATGAGCTTGTTAGTTATGATAAGGACATGTTTTAATATGAATGTAGGTTTTTAATTTCAGGCTTGCCTATTGCTTAAGTGTTTACAATTCATGCACAGCCTTAAAATTCTTTTACAAGTGTTATGTGGTCATGATGGCAGTAAAAATTTAGTGCCTCACAAATTCATACTATGTGACATCTTCATGATGAGGAAAGAGGTAGTACTTCAGTTTTATTGACACATCTATTCCAACTTGATACTAGTGTTGGCATCTGTACATATCAAAATACCCTGTAGAAATAGGCAGAGGAAAATTTTCGCCATGAATGAAACAGACTAAGGTCTTGGCAAGGGGAAAAGGGCAGAAGTAGTGATGCCTTTGAGCACCATAACTAACTCAAAGAGTATATAGTGAGGACATTCAGCAATAGGCACCAGAGGGCATCTATTGACACACTGAAATCTGAAAAGCAGCTCCACTTCCAAGGACCTTCCATATCACACAGGTACTGCTGTTAAGTGGTTTATTACCTGTTAGAGAGGTTTCTCACGTCCTCTTTATTTGGTTATTCAAGAATACATTGTTAGTATTTTTACCCTAATTCAACACACTATTGAAGCAGCAGAGTCAGTGAAGACTAGTAGTTTGTTCCAGAACCCTCCTTTCATTTGCATTAAACTCATAGCAAACTCTTGACAAATATAATTGCTGATAACAATGAAATGTAATGGCAAATTTGTGCCAGACGAAACAGAAAAATGAGCAAATTGGAAACTGACCAAAAAAAAGAGGCAAAATTAAAGATGGAAAAATAACTGTGAAATGGTGACCTTAGCTTGTTATCACTAATTCCTTACTGAGCTGTCCAAGTCGAGCCTTCTCTTTTTTACCGAACAAACGTCCTATTGAAGACTTGATTCCTTTCTTCTTGGGAGCTTTGTGCAAGGAGTCCTGACTGCTGCTGACACTGCCAAGACCAATGCTTTCTGGCTCCAATGAAGCAGGCAAACTACTACAAAATGATAGTAAAGAAATAGAATTGATAACGTGTCAGCATTTTCAGGTAATTTTTTACTTTCTTTTGAGCATCTCTGCAAACAAATTAATTGGTTATAATTTAGTGATAATCTCCCCAAAAGTGAAACAATCACATCTTTAAATTATCAGGCACATAAAGAGCAACAAGATCAGATTTTCTCCATCAGGCAAAGCTGAAAATATTTGCTAAGAAAAACTGATGAAAAAATACAGTAATCAGCCTGCTGCTTTCCTTTCTAGGATTTGCAGTATTATTATTTCTAGTAGTCATCAAAACTGTGCCTCAAAACAGAAATGCCCAGCATGTACTTTAGCACTGACAGACATTTTCAAGGTCATGCAGGAGTAAAAGGGTAAAGCTTTCCAGCCCATGGCATGGGAACCAGGGAAGAAGTGTGCTCATTTTGGAATAGTTAAACAACATGATTTGAAAACAATATTATGTGGTAAAACTGTGAAGTGCCAATTCATGTTACAAACATCTTACCTTCTGGCATCATTGTGGTATGAAGAAGGAAGGGTATGAGTCATTCTGATAGCTCTAGGTGTTGGAGGAGGAGAAGTTTCACATTTGATTGTGGCTTTATCTTCACGCCCATCTTCTTCAACGACTGCAATCTGGGGGAGGGAGACTCCATTGAGAACAGATTAGCTTTTCAAGAATGTTTCAACATAAGATGCATGAATTTATCAAACGAACTGAAGCATGTATGGTTTCAAGTGCAATTTTTTGAGCAAATTGTAAAGGTTCTTATTTTTGAAAGATGCTGCTGGGAATGAACAATTGCCTAAATACAGCAATTTAAAGTACATATTTGGAAGAAAGGAGAACACGCTTGTAGAAGTTCATTCCTTTTATGCCAAAAAGGTTGACACAGTGACGGTCTAAACATGAAGATAACCTAGGTGTAAAATGGGTCTCTTGAATTAATCAGGATTATTCAAGTCAATAAAGTTTCTCAGGGATGTAAGAGAGAAGGTAGACAAGGTAAATACAGGCATAAACATGACCACTCTTTCCACAGTGTGTTAACAGACTAGTCAGTATGCTTGAAGATAAGCATGGAAAAAAAGGAATTTTGTCATAGCATTTAAGTATTTATCTTACATCCTGTCTTCTGTCATATAAAGATAGATCTCATAATCAGAGCCAAATGTGTAAATAATTTTTTATTGCTCCAGAAGATTTCAAGGAATCTGACTTTGGTTCCTCCAGTAAGAAGACTGGTCAAAATACATTTGAAGTTCATTCTTTTGTGTCCAGAATTTTTTTAAATAAGTATTCTTTTAGGTTTGTGCTGTAGAGGCTACTACTCCAATGTATCACTGGTGGGCCTTGATTCTGTGGCTTAGCTGTGACCCCTACACACCTTTTCAAGTAGGATTAGACTGATAGTTCAGATATTGGATGAAAAGGAGAGGAGGGTATGCAGTTGTTGGCAAGAGACTGAGTTATCTACATAGCAGAGGAATATGACAAACGTGCTTTCCCAAACTTAAAAATAACCCCACTATCATACCTTTCTCCGATGCTTCCTTAGGTCGCTTGGCTTAGATTGGTAACACAAGCAGCAACAACAAAAAAAGAATTATTAGTAAATCACACTCAAGCATAATAAAATGCCACACATTTGTTGGTCTCACATTCAGAAGTGAGAAATAGAGATTTCTTTAATTTAATACTATCCATAATACATATTAATTATACCATATACTTGGAGTAATAACATAATGTCTAAAAAATATGTAATTTTTTTCACCTAAAAATTAGACTCTCCTACAATTTCATAAACTCACCAAATAATTGGATATTGTAAACTTACAGCAACACTTTCTATTTTTTGAGTTTTCATATAAATATTTATATATAAATATATATTTATCCCCAGCAGAGATTTTTTTTAAAGTTTTATCTAATATTACAAATATATTGGTGTTGCACCAAGTAAAATCACAAAATATCACCAAATACTGCAAATACTGTGCAAAATTTATTTACTGTGTGGATCTGGGCTGTGGAAATACATGTATCACTGCTTCTCCAGAAAACTAATACAGGGCTCTAGAGACCAGGACTCTACATAACTGTTCTCAACTCAAAGTGTTCACTGGGAGAATGTCTGAAAGGCTTGTGCCTGTCCCCAGCTAGTAGGAAGGAGATACTCAACAATGAACTCGCACTTAAACAGTGCAGGGCAGAAGTGTCCTGAAATGGTTGATGAAGGTGAGCAAAGCTGCAGGCTGTGCTGATGAGCACACTATAGGCTGCTGCTTTTACTGCTTCTGGTATGTCTAGAGTTCAACTGCAGCTCCTACAGACACGTCCATCTGAGTTTTAGCATGGTTAGAGCTGGATGCCAGTGAGACCATGGCAACCTGAAGTGCAGAGGCTGTGCTGTCATTTTGTGTTTGAATCTGATGAACCTACTGACCCAAAGCTACAGTGTCCAAATCAAAGCAACCAGGCAGTGCAGGTGTCTGCTGGAGGACCAGTCTAACCATTGCCATTCATCTGTAGCCAGATTGTTTAGTTTAAACGTCTGGGGAAATGAAGCCAAACTGCATATTTGTGAAGGTGCTCCTCTAGAACAATGTGTGCAATCAATATTTTCCTTTCTGCTGTTCAGCAGTGGGAACTGGGGGCAGCAAAGAATCAGTCACAACTGCCTGCCCCAACCTCCTGTCTGCTGTCCTTAGCTCCCAAGAAGGCAGCAAACAACATACTAAATTGAGGGAGCAAACACCATACTAAACTGGGAGATAATTAAACTGTATATGAGTAGTTGCCATTTCCGAGGAAAAGGGAATACTTGGCTAGATGATCATTGACAAAAGTCCCTACTCCCAGCTGAGAATGAACAGCCAGGTTCCATTCCCAGCTGCTCTTAGCAACCTTTTCTGCCAGGAGAGTTAATTTCTGCATTCTGGTTAAGAACAAAGTTATTTTTCCCTCTGATGAGAGGCTCCACAGGGAACCAGTGCTGCTTCTTCCCAGGAATGGACCACAAGGGGACACTGGGGGCATTACAATTATCAGAGAGAAATCAAATAAAAATGGGCTTACACATACCCTGTTCTACTCCCTATATATGGAGATTAGCAGAGTAGGTTGCTTTGATTCTCTCCTAGTGCTTAAAGGGATTAATGCACTCAGGCTCCAAACTGGTTTGTAGCTCACACTGAACACTAAACTCTGCGTCTGTACTTGGATCAGTATCAGAGTTGTGCATCTTGAATATGTTGACACATACTTCCTTTAAATACTTCCACTGCTTCTTTTTGTCTAGGATCAAAATTCATTTTTTTGCAAATCCCTTTTCAAATCAAACCAGGCATGTTTGAATGTGCCCTCCAAGATAATGTTAGAAATGCTTTGCATGGTAATTTCATGGCTTGATATCTATGTGTGTTCTCCTTATAATGTTGAAATATATCAGTTAAATGAATTATTAATACTTATGAAGTACATATTTCAAGTGCATGATATACTGTCATGAAGAATACATACAAAATGCTGCAAGTATAAATGAGTATACCAAATAAAATATATATACAAATGATCATATATACAAAGCAGTGGAAGCTCTTAATATCTTCCAGGTAGTTTCTGAAGGTTTAAACTCAGCAATAGTCCCACAGACTACTGTGTAATAACAGTATCACTTCAGAGCTTTCCATTAGTAAACCTTTTATACATATAGGTTGATTACGATAATTGCAGTGATCAGTGGCCCTTGATCCTCATATCATTATGTCCCTGGTGAATTATGCAATGCTCAAACCCACTATAACAAAGCCCCAAACCACCCAGACGTCCAATATGCTAAATAATTTGCTATCTGTGAATGTATGATGAAGAGGTGAATAAAGAATCAGCGACGAGCCAGTCATATAGTGAAGAGATTAAGTACTTAATACGAGAAATATCACACCAAAGAAAATTGTTTGCCCAGCAATCAACAAAATTGTCGTCACAGTTTCTTACCAGTGTCATAACCCCCATTCTGTCCATCTCCCTGGCTGGGCTGCGAGGGGTGAGTTTAGGAGTGGAGTGTCCGCTGGGAGGAGATGAGCTTGCAAGTGATGATGCTGTCACTGAGCCAGTAATAGAGGTACCTTGGTGCACTCTGGCTAGATTTAAGCCTTCCAGACTCACGCTGGCCACTCGGTTCTCTATCTCTTCAGCACGCAGTTCTGTCGACTCTTTCTCTTCTTGAATTAACCTTATTAAGTAAAAGAAGAATATGGCTGTATTTCTCTCTTCATATGCCCAAAGCAAAACTAAAAACTGTCTCCTTTCAAATGAGATTTCAAAGCAAGAGAAAACAAAGACGAATATCATAGATCAACCAAAAAATAATATTGGAAAGGGTATTTTCTTAATCATCAGATTTATAAAATTATTTTTCTTAACTTCTCCACCCTCAGGATCAATTTGAAGAACATGCCCAAGAGCAAGATTTGAGGTGTGACATTTCAGGAAGATTGCTTCCTTTGCAAAGGTGTAGGGTAGGGAGGTTAACAGTCCCATTTACTACAGATAACTACTTCCAATCTTATGTTGGCTTCATCTGATTTTCTTTTGCTAAAGCACAAACACAAACTGAGAGTCAAAAGAAATTGGGCCTTTAAGAAGGGAATTGCTATAATAATCCATATTAATAGAACAAAAGAACATGTAAACCAAATGGTTTCATTCCTACAATTTGACGAAAAAATGATAGCTCCTTCTAAAGCACTTTAGTGGTTTTAAGTGAATTTCATTAAAATATCTTGCTTGTTACCAAGCACTGTAAACTTCTTAAACATCTATCACCTCAATAGGATGTTTTCATTGCGTTAAGTTTTTGGTTTTAATTCTGATTGCACCTAGAATGGAAAAATGTCTTTAAAATCAAACATTTGTTTGTTAAGTCCTCTGCCCATAAACCCATATTAGGAGTAGTCTGTTTCTGCCATGAGGAGGAAAAAGTATGAAGGATCTAGGTTAAATGAGAGAATACAAAGTTTTGGGACGCTGAAAACGTGAGCCAGGCTTTTCAGAGCGAAATGAAATAAGTACAATAAATAGAACCATGTTACATTAAAAACAGAAACCTAAAAATTTCTGTGCTGTGATAAATTTTCTTCCCTAAAATCCATTTCAGGATTTTATTGCACAAAATTCTTATTGAAATAAGTCATCCACAGCTCCCTGAATTGGTCACAATGCTGACTTCTTTGTAACAATATAAAATATGGATAAGTTTCTCACTTTTATCTACACTGTTTTAAGGAATTTACCTGGCCAACAGCAATAGCAACACCATATCTCTGAGACTCTGTCTTGACAGGTGTAATAAAAGGTTTGAGAAAAAAAATCCTATCTGAATGAAGACATTCTGGGACTAGTGAAAAAGCAAAGCTGTAGATTTACAACAAAAAGTTTCCCCTGAAAAGTTATTCAAATTCAATATACTCCAATAGAGTTCTCCCTTGAAATTAACCTTGATCAGAGAAAGACAGATTTGGCAAAACATAATCAATTTGGGTTTGATTATATTTTAAACCACAATATTTCTGTTAATAATACTACCAAAAAGTCCCTAATAAATTTAAAAACATTTCTATAAAAACAATCCCTAATGAGAGGATGTTTTTCATACACCAAGCTTTTTTAAAGTTGCCCTTTGCAAAAAATATGCTTTAAGGAATGCTTTAAGTCTAAAATACAGTTTCATTCATAAAAATCTCTTAATTAAAATATGTAATTTGATTCTCTATACCTTCACTAAATTTGCACAGAAATTATTAAGATACCTTCTATTTGCTACCTATTTCCAAGAATTCCAATCCAACTTGGAGCATGAAAAATCATATTCTGTGTCTATAGAGAAAGTCAAAACCATGTATTAGAAAACAGGGCTTATATTAAATGTAAAATACAGATAGTTACCAGAAGAAAACATGAAGAGCACTGAAATCAAATATTTCTGATAGGAGGTTGTTACTGAGTAAGTAGAGTCATGCATAACAGTGAAAAAGACCTTGAAAAGAGGACTGTGAACAACAGCCTGTCAAATCTGCTATGTGTTAGCCTTCTCTAACTTATTTCTCTTTAATTAGCCAACACTTCTCCACTTGGAACATTTTTTGAAAGAAATTTAAATGGCTAGGAAAGAAAGATGCCATTGTTGTCTTCACGTGATCAATATTCTCCTCTGGAAAGCAGACACATGACTGATTCTTTAAATGTACAAGTGGTTTCCTAACTGCTCCAAGCACTAAAGAAAGCTTGAAGCTGTAATCAGAAGTGCATCCCAGCTGGTTCAGGCTACATACCTGATTTCCTTATTGATTGCATCTAGCTGCTCCTGAAGCATCATGGCCAGAGTCTGGGCGTCAGAATGGCCGCTTGGTGACAGTAGGTCCATGGAGCTGAAAAGTGTTTCTCTATCGTCATCATCGATGTCAGACATCTCAGTATCACTTTCAAATGGATGGCTGCTCAAAACACCGATCTGCTGGGTCCTATTCCACTCGTGATCTCCAAGTGATTTTACCTGAGAAGGATTTAGTACGTATATGGCTTATGTTAGGGCAAACAACTGCAAAGTCAAACTTCTGAAAAACGGGAAAGGAAAGTAATTAGCATTTAAAAATACTTATTCAGTGATTAACTCTCCATTAATGCCTGCAATATTACTGAAAATGACAAAGTATTTTCACATAACTGCAAATGGTGTATACAATTACTATCAGGAAAATTTACAGAAAAAGACACACAGAAAAGACAGATAGTCAAGTTTGGTGGGTGGTTTTCATTCCTGTTGTTTTGTTCTGGAACCCCCCTCTCCCAAACTTAAGCTGTAAGCTTAACAGGCTGAAACACATTCTACTATCAGGGAACATATGAAAAGAAATTGGGGATTAACCTTTGGTTCATCTCTGCGTACTCCCATCCGGCCTCTTCTGGGTCGCCTTATCACTTTAGTTGACCGATAGTCAGACTGGCTATCAACCAGTGAGCCCACCGAGTACCTCAGCTCTGCTGATGTGTCAAGGTGAGGCCTATAAATAAAATCACATAAGTGGGCTGAGAGAGTAATAGGAGTAAAAACAAAAACACAATGACCTTTACTCTAGGAACACAGATTTCTTGGTTTAAACAAATTATTACATATCACATAATAAATGAGAAAACCACATCACAAAATATGATTTAAAAACGAAAACTTGAAATCATATTATGAGAAAACTAAGGAAGAAAACAAACTCTTTGATGTTTTCTAAAATGAAAGACATGCATAGAAAAACTCACCACTCAAAACTTTAACAAGAAAAAAGATTTCAGGATGATTAGAACTGATGGCTGAATGTACTATCCTGTGTATTTTCCTTCCATTATTCTCCTGAATAAATATGCCTGAGGTGAGTGTAAGCATATTACATGTACGTGAGTGAGCATATTGATAATGCTTTCCTGTCATAACTCTGTGCTCTACATTATGAAAGTATGAGTGAACTACCTCCGATATTTAACATCGGTTAGGAATTATTAATCTTTATTTGATGACACTTTTCAGAGTTTTTCCTATAGTCCTTGAAGATCTTGGGATATTTTGGTGAGGCGTATATTGGATGACTTCAGCATATCTTTTGCTGGCTGCAAACAATGGTCCCTGGCCTTTCTGTCCTTTGTCAAACAGCAGCAGCAAAAGTTCCCCGCATGGTGAAATAGAAACATCCTAACCATGGGCCATGTAGCCAAGTCAGAAGAGCAAAGGCTCCATGCACTATTTGGGCATTCAACCACAGGAGCAGAGACCTGAGCAATTTCTGTTTCTTAACACATCAGCAATCTCCACATAAAAATATATGAACAGCATGATCACAGTAAAAAAAAAATTAAATGTAACACCCCCCTTCCCCCTGCCAAGAGGGCACTGTCTGCTTTTACCTTCTGTGTACAGTAATTGCCTATACAGAACTTTGTTCTGGTAACTGATAATATTTGGCACTTGTGGAGCAAAGTGGAAAAACAAAAGAAACAATCCAGGTTCCAGTCTCTGGCTGCAGATATTTATCTGCTGATCAGCTTATTTTGCTGAAAGCACAAACTCCTGGCAACGCAGAACTGAAACTGGGCTGAGAAAAGGAAATATTTAATGCTGATAGCTTCCTATGCCTGAGTGGACTGGTAGATTTATGGGGTGAGGTTACAGAGGGGAAAGTATATTGTTTAGCAGAACCTGCTGAATTCTCAAGACATTTAGATAACTTATCAAGTTCAAACAGCCCCTTGACAAGGGCAAATCAGCTCGTATTTACAGAGCACAAGCTAATGATACTCATCTACCCAGCAAGGAGGGCTGTGTTCACGAAGGATGGCTGCTCCAAAACTAAATCTGCTGTTTGCTGCAGCAGCTCAGTAGCCTGTGTCCTGGCAAGCACTCTCAAAAAAGTGTTGTGTGTGCCTGTAGTCACACTCCTGAAGGAACAAAAGTATCTAACCATAACAAGCATCACATTCTGAATTTCACTGATTTACACTGCTCTGTTATAGAAAAATATGATTCCAAGAGACAGTAAAAGGTTGAAGCAGAAACCATATCCAGGTACTGAACAAGATGTCTGAGGACAACAATTGGCAGGCAATAGCTGATGGAAGAAAAAAAAATCTATGGAACAAGAATAACTTCAGATGATTAAAGTGCTCCCAATTTAGCCTTAGTCCATGAGCTTTGGCTGGCAGGTGTGCTGGCAGGTTTTAAAAGGGAAAATGTTGCTTATTATGAAAACAGCACATGGTATACAATTATCAATAAAGTAAAAATTTTATGGCATTTGTCTCACTGTTGCTTCCGTATTGATTTTATGCCAAAAAGAGGCATAATGCTTAATATCCTATTACGATATTTTCAGATCTCTCTGAATACTGCCTGCATCTTTAGCTGAAGTTCTGTGGCCTTTTGCTACACACTAAACACAGCAGAGCTATGTTCTGCTAATAAAAAAAAAATTAGATATAATTGATAGAATAAATATGACCATAAATATTCTGATCAATTTCAGCATTAAAGATGATAGTTCAAAGTTTATTTTTTAGGTCTGGTGAAAATGTTGTCTATTTGGATATATTTTTCAAAACACTTCATAATTTAAAAGTCTTTCTTTAATGTCAGCAATATTTCAGTGTATACTCACTGATATAAGGCCCTGTTTGCCTATGAAAAAAAGTGAAAAGCAACAGTAATAAAAATTGCACAGATTTTTACATTTTTAAAGAAATGCATGACTACATGTGTGGTTTGAACACATCCCTGTTGTAAAGGCTTGACACTTATATTCTATTCCAACTCAAAGTGAGGAAACGTTTGCCATGAAATATTACCTTGACAAGGTGGGTTCAATTAAAGAACCAGTCCTCAATTTCATTTGATCCAATTCAGATCTTAGTTTCTCAATTTCTTCGGCAAGTCTTTCCTGGAAATAAGAATAGTAAGATTTACTTGTGATACAAAATACATTTCCTTTACGAGACATTGCTCTCATAAAGCTAAACAAGTAAGAAAAGGTACACTGAATGTAACACTGACTATAATAAGAAAAGGCAGCTCACTTGAGTCTCGTTACTGCCAATAAGATGTACGTGTCAAGATGAGGTTATATAGCACTCTACTGTTTCACCAGTAGCTGGAAGTGTTGGTAGGCCACGTTTGTCCTTTTTACCTCTTATAAAGTTAGGAAAAGAAGAACCAGCACTGATCTGTGCACTGT
Source organism: Campylorhamphus procurvoides (assembly GCA_013396655.1). Lineage (NCBI taxonomy): Eukaryota > Metazoa > Chordata > Aves > Passeriformes > Dendrocolaptidae > Campylorhamphus > Campylorhamphus procurvoides. Next base: position 410,265 of record WBMV01006674.1, on the reverse strand, counting down.
GCCAGGCATAGTTCAGCCTCTGACATGCCATTTGCCCTTTAGAGACAGAGATTAACAGTTGGATTCAATGATCTCCAAGATCATCTTTTCCAGCCTAAGTGATTCTATGAGACTATGAGATTGCATACCGGCCTTAATATTTACTGACAGAGACTCAGGGACAACTACATTTTAGGTGATTTGTTGAACTGCAGCTATACATCTCTCTGCTGTCAAGTTGATGGAACTCTAGTATGAGTTGCTGGTGAAAAATCAGAGTGTGCTACAAAAACTGGATTTTTGGAACTTACTAAAAAAATTATCAGTTACACTACTATTAGGGAAAAAATCACTGTTCTCAAATAGTACAAATAATTATCATCTACTAATAAAATGAAATCAAAGAATTTGAAAAGAAATTAAGAAAGAACATGGTATGAAGATATAACACTGCTGTTCCTACAGTTTAAAGTGTTCAGTATTACAAAATCCTAGGAAGGATAGGGATCTTCACTTAAGTAATATCAGATTTGATAATTATTAATACTGAATTGTTATTATGAATGAAATATTATTATATTGTTTTTACACTATTTCTTAATTGAACAGAATTACCAAGATGACTAGTTCTCGAAACATGTGCCATTTATTTAGAGATTATTATCTGCTGTTATATCTGTGAAATTGCTTCATCAGTTTCTTCGTCAAAGTGGAACAAATAAACCCTTCAAAGTGGGAAACTTAGAAGCTCTTAGGTCAGAGTATGCAATAATAGGACAAAGGATAATGGCTTTAAACTGAAAGAGGGTAGGTTTTATTTATTAGGAAGAAATTCTTTACTGTGAGGGTGGTGAGGAACTGGAGCAAGTCATCTTTTTGGGGACTTGAATCTTGCTGCCTTTGTACAGATTATGTAAATGAAAATAACAATGTTTTTGAATGCCTTGAAGGTCTTGCTTTTTGGAAGCCATATGATATATTTATATTACTACCAATTGCTTTTAAGTGGATTTGATACATTGCAAAAACACTTCTGTGAAACTGAGTACGGATACGCTTCTGTATCCTACTGTGCTCAAGGCAAAAATAACTTTAAAACAAAATCCCAGTATGTAGTATTGGAACAAATACTTATAATCAATTTGATTCACCACACAGTATTAGGGGCTAATTTACAGTGAATGAAGAAAGGCCACTTTCAGCTATATTTGGCATAATGCCACTGCATCTGTTAAGAAGAATTGCATCAAATCAAGAAATTACATTCTTCACTATGAAAGTGCAACCGGCTATGCTTACATTTGTGTTAAACAAGACTTTTTCAGAATTAAAACTGATAGAACCAAAACTCTGGGGCCAGTGAAATCAATATGAATTTTGGTATTGACTTCCTCAGGCTAGGATATCAACCATGAATTTAGCTCAGAACAATTGTTAGAGACCTTCTAAGGCTACTTATGGCAACTGAGTAATTAAAGGAATTATCATTGATGTCAGGAAGATTTTACATGACATTTAAATAATTAATATACCATATATGTATTTCCAAATAACATATATATTGATAAATACAGGTAAAATCACAACGTTCTGTAGTACCTTGTCATGTAAGGACTCTTCCAGATTTTTTCTGAAACTTTCAGATTCTTGAATCAAAACATTCTAGAAATAAAAAAAGCAAAAAAAAAAACAAAACAAGACATTAGAGATATGCTAATAGAGCAGATATCACTATACACATGTAGTCTTCATGTACAAGTTCATATATGCTCCACTTTAAAATTCTTTAATGCTTCAGTTTTAGTATATATTAAATTTTAAATGCTGGAAAGAATTCAACTGTGTAGGATCAGGTGTTTCCTAGAACAGCAAAAACTTTGCATCTTTGTTCAGCTGAGCAACTGTCTCACTCTCAGACAACCACTTCTCCCATCTTCTTTTTTTGGCAAGCCTATTTCTTGCTCCGTACAACATTTTATTTCAAGGATGCAAACCTGAAGTATATCATCTGAGAGATTCTGAAATACCCTTCCGAAAAACACTGAAACATACCCCTCAGATCAGACTGAAGGTGAATAAGTAGAAGAGGGAGGGATTAAAGAGGGTAAAAATAAAGGTCAAGGTCTTTGAATTTTGCAAGACCACTTTGTTTCCCATCATGGAAAACCTGCAAATAAACTTCCCTCTCCAAGGGTAGATGCTCCTTCGTCTGTGGTGACAGCATTTTACGCTTCCCAGAGGAAGGGAGGTAAAGTGAGCCGGTTAAAAATGAAATGACAACACATCTGAAATGAGATCATTCCTCGGTCCATGTCCACTTTTTCTCATTGCCTCATGCCCTGCCATGCACTGGTCCTTTACAAGTTCTTCATCAGATTTTTGGATGATAAAACTGGGACTCAGAATATTCAACATACTCGCAGTACTTCTGGAAAGACACTTGAGCGCACCCTTGAATTAGGAGTTGAATGTGTACATTAGACCATATCTGTGGTAATGTTTGGTAATACAAAATCAGCATGATGCCTCCATTCTGATAAAAGTAGGACATACAGAGAAATGTTTATTAAGATAAACTATACTGGTCTTTGCACTGTACCTTTTCTTCAAGTGCTGCCATTCTCTCTTTTAAGTGCAGTTGCAGACGCTCATTGGATTCTGTCAAAAGTCTGTCTACGGTATCCGATAATCTTTTGTTGTGCTCCTCATTCATTTTTTCTCTTTGCCTTGCCTTTAATGTAGAAGAGACAGATTGGCAGGGCCCAAAATAACCAGCACAGACTGGCATCATTCAAAAATAATAACAAAAAATGGTAGCTGTAACCATCTAAAAGAATTCCACTGGAAATGTAATTACAGTTATTGATTAACACACATTCATTTTTGTAATAGCAGAGTACTTGCAGCACTACAATTAGATGTAAAATAGTATATGAAGATGGTTAAGTGGGAAGATGCTGCCATCACTGTTATATATAAAACATTTATCAGTGGGTAGATTTGGATGCTGGAGTGCATATTGTAGCACTATACCGACAAACTAAACAAAAAGTCCACAGAAGCTGTCTGCAATACACATACTCTTTGAAGTTCCTGATTCTTCTCTTCAAGTTGAGCTTCTAAGTGTCTCATACGCTCCTCAATGTTTCCATGCCTTTCTTCTGCCTGTAAAAAAATAGAAATACTGTTTCTGTAATTTAAGTGGCTTTGGAAGTTTTTACCTCAGTAAAGTTTAAACAAAACATAAAGCAAGCTACTACTAACTGCAAACTTAGTTTTCCAAAAATAAACTTTATTTAAACAGGCAGCTGAACAGCATTGCTTGAAATGTGTCAGCTACAAAGGCCTGTTACATCCAAGCATCAGCAAAACATTGGAGTTATTTATGAGCAATGAAATCAGCCAAATGTAACATGCAGACTGTGCATGGTTTGAACACAAACCTGCCATCGTAAAATTGTAAGCTCCTGAAGCACTGAACTGCACGATGGTTGATTATCAATTAAAAAAAAAAAAGTTAAAGAAAATGAAAACAACTCAGATGGATTCTATTTAGCAATAGAAAGTAAAGTCCAGTAGGACTACCTTCCTACGTATGGAGATCATTTCTTGTAGTTTAGCTTCCATAACATATTGATAATCATCAGATGAGGTAGAAGAGGTTGGATCAGACTAACAAGTCAAGGAAAAGGAGAGGGACAAAATTGAAAAATCAGAACTAAAGACACTGACACTGAACAGAACACAGCACAGAATGCTTAAAAGAAAAGTGTGACTGAAAATTCAATACTTTTAACTGGTGGATTTTTACATGGAATAAACTACACTGATACTTGGTGAATAAGATGCAGTTGATGTGGAGAAACTGAAAATAATGGAATGCTAAAAAAGCTATCAACCTACACATGGAGGTTTAAGGTTAGTGATGGCTGGCTGATGACATATTACTACAGAGTGGATTCAAAGCAATACTGTCTATTCTAATGTTTTTTTCTTTTAGTTGATTTTTTTTTTTAAATTATGGTAAACTGAACACCAGAACAGGACTCTCAGTAGCCAACATCAGAAACGCCTTTATAATTCTTCTATCATTTTCTAGTAATGAAAACAATGCATAAATACTAAAATAATGGATCGGTCAGTTACACCACTATGCAATGTCATGGTACCTTCCCTAATTTCTAGAAAACAGAAAGAATGTCAAAAGAGACAAGGCTCAAGCTTTCGTATTCCATTATAGAATACACTACATAAAGCCCTTTCATCCAAATAAACAATAAAGTTTTCATCCCTTTGAAAGGATCCACCCTGGTGGACCTCTTTGGAAGATCAAGGTCATCAGATAAAAGAAGAACCTATAAATAAAAATGCATTAATAATAATAATGAAAATTTTCTACTGAGTATAGAAGTGGTAATCCAACCAAAGATTCATTACTATTTCTGAGAGAACTTGACCTTAATTAGGTAATTTGTTGCAAAACATGAATATTCACATTATTGTCATATAAAACAAGCCTATGTTATCATCCAAAGTTTAAAAAAGCCCTTAAAGAATGGGAAATGCTATATTGGTTTTGTTGCTATAGAAACAGGAATGTGCATAAGGAGTACAGACAGTGCTACTGATGACTGAGTTGTGAGCTTGTGCTTGTCAAATACTATTTCACTGTCAGATTTACCCTCTCTCAAAAAGAGATCCTGAACTCCATCTTCAGATGAGCAAACTTTAGTATGTACAAAAAATATACTAATTTTATAACTTTATTTTTCAGTGAGGCTATTTTCCATAGTCTGATATGCTACTGATTTATCAGAACGATTAGGAATAGATACCAAAGTAATTCCAGATTCCATTACTTAAAATGAATCATAACTTAAACTCTGGAGTATTATCAGGACCAAGAGATCATACAGAAAACAAGCCTGTGATCCAAAGATTTATAAATATAAACTGCAGCTTTTGATATGAAGACATCCACATGAGAAAATTCTGCTTTGTAGAAATACAAGAATTCACTCAACTTGAAGTTAAGTATTTTAGAGTAAGTATATTCACAAAACTCATATTTTTGCAAAATTTAAGGGACAGTCTTTGGAAGCAAATTCAATTAAAAAGTGCAGTTATTGTTTCTGATCATGAAACAGGCATAGTGTGGCATATTTGAACTTATTTATTAGCTGAAACCATTTTCTCTATTTATTCTGACTTGGACCAGGGAAAATACCTCTACGATCTTCTTCAACTTATCTTTCAGTTTTATGTATTAGTTGGTTTCAGCACACAAGGGTTAATGCACTACTTCCGCTCCTAGCCGGGTAAATAGAAAGATAGGGCAGAGAAAGTTAAGTCCATGTGATTACAGAACAGCAGACCATGCAACCCCTTCCATGGTGTGACCAAATTTTATCCTGCTTTGTAGAAAATAGAATTTTCCCTTTTTTGAGTCCTGGCTGCACTAATGGTTCACAGCCTTCCCTTAATGCATCTCCAAGGGTCATGAGATGAACTGAAACCATCAAAGCTCTGAGAAGGTTTAAGTAATTCTACCTCTTTTAAAGCCCTTTTCATTGAGGGAGATATAGAATCCATTGGGGGCACCTTTCTACAAAATTAAACTTCTTAGAAGCCTCATTAGCTGACTGCAAATTTTAAAAGCAAGTTACTTAATCTTCACTGCTTCCACACACATAATTGCTGGTTAATGCAAAATACAAAGATAACCAAAGTGATACCTCTAGGTTCAAAGGGATCTCATTTAAGTCTTCCAAAATGTGGTGCTGTCTGTCATAAACTTTCCTTGAAAAGACAGTCTGTCTAATTAACTGTGTAAGTTACCTTTTCTTTTTCTGAAACTAAAAATGAATTTTTTGTCCAAACTGTGCCATACTTTATTCCTTTAGCAGAAAATTGTCTTTTCAATGTATAAAATAATTGTGGTATAGGGTTTAACAAATATTTGGAAGAAGGAAAGGAATAACATTATTGTCAAAATTATGTATGTTATCAGAATTCCTATAGAGAAAATATAATGATGAAAGAACATTATGTTTTCTTAAGATTCTTACAGCTACCTTATTCTGTTGTTTCATAACTTCCTACTGCTTTAATAATTCAGCAAGCTATATGTTCAAGCTATATATAAACCTTTTCACACTATACTTTTCAGTTATTTAACTAGAGTACTAAAATCTTGGTAAGTAAAAAAAGAAATCTTCCTGAACGTGTCTCAGAGTACTTGTACTTCACATTTCAGCATAAAAGGAAACAGAGCTGATCTCCATATTCATCTTCCTTTATATCTCTTTGGTAGGATAGCGAGACTGGGAAATTAATTGAAATTCAATATGCCTTAAAATCAAAAGAAATGTCCTTATTCTAAACACTGCAAATGCATTAGAATATTTTATGTTTCCTTTATTTATCCTTTGTTCTGAAAGTGTTTTTCTGAATTACTTTTAAAGAACAAAATTATTTTATAGCCAAGAGATTAAATAATTAGGCTCAGATACTTGTCTGGCAGAGAGCAAGCATAGGTGTGCAGACCTAGTACCTCCCCTGGGCTCTAATGCTGCTTTGGGATTTTAACCACTGGTTATTACATGACAAATGCTCAAGCAGCCCCTGGAGCGGGGACACCAAAAAGGGTGTCCTCTGTAAGGGCTAGGGAGACAGAAACACAGGTATGTACTCATATCTTCTCTCACTTGCAAAAACTCACCTGCAAAGAGCTTCAGTAATTGCCATGCCTAGCTGGAACATACTCCCAAAAACGAGGGTTTCCACACCTCCCACTGCCCTTTATGCTGAGGCCCCAGCCTAGGTCTCAAAGAGACCCTTCCAGACAAAAAGAGCCCAGCAAGTCAGCTGTTCACTAAGGGATTTGCAAATTCTTCCTGCACAGACTTCTCCAGGCCATACTCTCACAATTGACATATCTGTGGAAGCTACACTCTTCTGTTGTTCATGTATGTTAGTCAGACCCAGACATTCCTACTGGAATAGTGGGAATTGAGAGATTCAGCGGCCTACCATAAAAGTACTGAACGTCTCCATCTCTGCCTTGTAGTTTGAGGCACGAGGCAGAGGTTGAGACACCCGTGCTGGTTAAGTTTCCATTGCAGAATCTTATATGCACATGAGACAGAAGGGACAGCTATGGACTCTGAGGTTCATAAACAGAAGTTGGATTTCTTTCAACTTGTTTTACTAAGAGTTAATTGAGTCAAAAACTTTGTAAAGTGGAATTCATGTGACATTGCTTGGCAGACCTTACCATACATTCTTCTTTTTAATGTAAGACTTGCATGCCTATTTGCTAGTACTCTGTACAGGAGGATTAGTAAGACACATAGTGCAGTATTCAGCAACTAGCATCTAAAGCATTTAGCCAGAACATTCAGTTATAAATAAATTTGGAAAATTGTGCATTTTAAACTGGATTAAAAACATGTATGGGCACAAACTAATAATGTCTGACACCTATGAGAAATCAGCATGAGTCTTAATGCTCACTTTGCACTCTGCCATGAAATAACAAAGAAACGGCCAGTATAAACTAGTAACAGACAGATAAACTTTCCATTGAGGGAATACCAAAGCAGCTTATGTGCTCTCTAACCCCATTAAAACTCTGCTGATGTTCCTGCTGCTAATGTGGCCACAACAAAAAAAAAAGATGCTTTCCCATCATCTGTTAGTGTTGGCACTGCATATTTTCTAGGTCTTTGCATCTTAGTTGAGAAAAAAAATCCAATTTCAGATATAGAAAGCACCTGTATAATACAGGTGCCAGAATCTTTCTTCCTTGTGCTGAGCTGCAGGAACAAATCTAAACTTTTCTAGTGGCACAAGCCAATTTCCCCTGTTTTGAGACCATGACTTTTGAACACCTGCAGTCTCCAGATTTTCTACTGTCTTCTTACGGCACGCATTCTTCTGGCTACTTTTGGAATAAGGGATCTATGCAAGCAGAAATAACGTATTATTGAACTGAGCTATGCAATTGAACGTGAAATATGTGACCATGGTGACTGAGTCACAACAGCTCACAAAGTTACCAGCTACTTCCTCACGAGTCACAATTTAAGTTGTTACAAATGTGACAAAATGCATTGGCTTAAGTCTCCCCTTCTTTCTAAGTCCCAGTCTTTCAGTGACTATACATTCACACACACTTTCCCCTCCTTTGTTTCCCCACTACTTTCTACATCTCCTAATTTTACTAAGGAATTCTTTCCACTTAGCTTTATCAAATTTATTTCTTTCATTTCTTCCTCCTATCAGGGCAAAATCTCCTAGGAAAAGGGAAGCCCAATAAGAGGGGTTTTTTTAGAAGACAGGAATGTGTTGCAAATGTAAAGTTTTCTTCCCTCCTCATCGAAGATATTTTTTTTTTTGATCTACAAGAGGATTTAGCAACTTCTTTCTCCAGATAATACATCATCTTTTCTCTCTCCCTTGTTCTGAGAGAGGTTATTGTATAAACCACATACACTCCTTGCAGGGGAACTTCTTTCTCCTCCTTGGATCCTTTCCATGGCAGAGTTTCTCATTTTCCTTTTTCACAACATCTTCCCTGCTTAAAACAAACCACATCCTCACATTGTCACAAAACAAGCATTGTGTCTCACTGGCCTTCAATTCTCAAGTCATTTTTTCTCACCTTTAAAATTAACTGAAGGTGTTACACTGCTAAATGTGGTTTATTATGATTATGGTTTCCTCTTCTCCACCTCAGTGCTTTTCTAATGCAGCTGAAAAGCACAGTTGGTATTTCTGGTGACCTGTATATTGAAATGATGGAGTAAAATGCCGACTGCTGTCTAGTGATCAGAGAAGTGCACAAGGGGTGAGAGATACAAGTGGGAGTGAATGAATGGAAGTAGATAGATTCTGGTTGTCTCTACTAGACCCTCCTTGAATACAGGCAAGGAGAAACTCTGTTTGACAGACTAACCATGTGAAGATTCTGGATGCTCCAACATCTCTCCTCCTGAGGAAAATGAACACTTTGCAGGATAAAGAAAGGTGTAGTTAATACTGAAGGAAGGTTCTTTTTACCAGGAACTGCTTCTTCTCCAAGGCAGGCAAACAGACCAATACTGTGAGAGTGTGTAGAAGGTGGCTCAATGAGTCATGGCAATCTAAAACTTGGGATACATGCTGAGAGCTGTGCTACTTGTCATGACCAGACAGATACCAGTGTGATGGCCAGGCAGGACAGCACAGTATATGGGATCATGCTGTTCCAGGTTAGTCTGCCACAGGCTGACTAACCTTCCAGTTGCTCACCCAATGGGCAGAACACAGTGAAAACAAAGCCAAAGAAAAGTTCAAATGATTCATGTTAACTTATGGGTACTTATCCGGGTTCACTGTATAGTCCAAATTTTTGGAAGGTCACTCCTTATGGACTAGTTTGGGCATGGAAAAGCAGCAAAAAGACATTCACTAGCTTATATACATAACCCCTTCCCCCCAAACAGCTAATTTTAACAACTGACATGGTAGGAGGATTTCAATCTATATCCTTCTTCTACAGAATTCCAACCCAGATTTATTATAAGCCAGAGTAAAACAACTGAATGCAGAACTGCAACATGCATCTTTTAAATCTGAGGGGGGAAAATTTCCCAGCCAAATCCAGAATATATTTTTTCTATCTTCACATGTGAGTAATTTCTCTTATACTTTAACCACAGTGAAGCAGCCATAATTTCCAGTTAACCTATACAATTTTCCTTTAAAATACATGTAAAGTATGTTAGGCTTAACTCACCTCTTTGGTATGATTGTAACCTCATTAATCTCAGAGAAGCCACTTTCATTGAGGTAGTACTGAAGCAAGGAGAACCAATTTGGGTTTGTTTTTTTTTTAGCAGCACAGAAAGACTAGCTCACTGGGGAGTCATCTTTTACTTAGCATACACAGATGTTGCAGTGATCACATTGCTCAGGTAGACAGACTTTGGGTAGCCTGAAGTCAGATAATTTGAATCCTACTGACAACATGCATAAAGTTCAACCAAGGCAAAATTAATAAAGCATTATTCAGTCCCTTAGGTAGGACTTGCAGCTTTCACTGAAGAGCCAGTGTGGTAAGACCACACCAGCTAACTAATTTAAAACTACGTAAGTAAGCTGCAGTAGCTACAGCACTGTCCTTGGTTCTGAGCTACATTTATATGATTCATGAAAAGTACTTGTCTTTACACTTCAGAGCCATCAAACCAGTACTTAAATAAGCTCTACAGTTTGCAAAGACATTGTATATGAGATACATAAATCACAGCCATTTTTAGCCTATTTTTTAGCCTATTGTCCAAATTAAGACCTTCTTCATCATGTCATGTATTCCAAGGCAGCACAATTTTAAACAAAGATGTCTTCAGGTTTTTATGTAATCACTGAGAAATGAACAGAACCAGCATTACAATCTAACATACTTCTCAGAGTTGCCTGCTTGGCAAATACTTTGATCAATTACATCAAAGTGAAATGGGGTGGAGCATCAGCTCTGTTCACAGCTCTCTAGCCACATCCCATGAAATAATGTAAAAAGACAAACAGAGATGTATATTGCAGCTTTATGGTCACAATAACAACAGTATCTCATGGAAGTCCCTGTGTGTTCTGCACAGTTGAAATGGGATTTCTTCTTACAATATTTGTCATTAATGTTCAAGGAAAATGCAGTTGCAAGAAAAGACATGCTTGAGACTGCAAAATACTTACTGATGGCTAATTGCTGAAGAACTTATTCAGGAAAAATCCTCTTAAAACAGAAAACAGTATTTTTAAGCTACTGAGGGCATTAGAATATGTGATTATTTGCTGAATCAGAAACAACTCAAAAATTGTTAAAATGCCAAGGGGTTTCTCTTATCTGCACCTGAGTTTTTATTAAAATGCCATGATATTTATTTGGTATTTCATTTAGCTCTTTTTGTTGAATTATTCTTGACTTTCTTCCAACTCCCCCCTCCCCCAGTTTTTGGTCTTTCTTTCAGATTCCCACCCATTCATGTAAACCTAAAGTGGACAGCACAAAATGTTGATTACTGATCTTGCCTTAATAAAACAGTTCCCACCTAAATCTCCCCAAAAGCCTTCCTTTCTTTCTTTGTTTCTACTTCTTAACTAAATTACTTAAAAATCAGACTTTATTAATGAGCTGTTCAGCATTTAAGGCTTTACTATAAATGGGCAAACATGAAAATTGAAAAAAATCCATCAAATTTAAAAATAGCTCAGCACATAAATAATTAGAAGCATTCCTTGGCAAAAGAGAAAGGAAAGCTTAGATAAATCAGGATTATATGTAAGACAATCTCTTAAATGCATTTTTCTTTATTTGTCTGATTTAAAGAGATGAAGACTAAACTACATTATATGTCCTTATAAAGCTGATAATACTTGAGCCATAGTATTAACTACACACTCATCTGGAAGTATTAGAAGCCAAATATGAAAACCACACTACTGGAAGTTTATCTTTATCTTCTTGCTTCTTTGTAAGATAGCAGCCATATAACAAATTTATCAGAAAAAACTAGCTTGAAGTCCTCTCAGGGTTGCACATTTGTCTTTGCAGATACATGATACAAAGAATAATTCTAAACAAGTCTTGTAAGCATGTACTGCAAGTTGTCTTCTGTTGTGTTGTATGAATGATACCAGCTGTCACCATGATTTGATTTTATAGCACTTACTGCAATGAAAATAGGTGCTTTTCTATATACCTGGTGGATGAAAACACCCAAAAGAACTCAGTACATGTAGGAATGGGGCTTCCCTCACCCTCTCCCCTTAAATTAGAAATTCTTACACAGTAAAATGACTCCTCCTAGGGTAAGTATTTATTGGAAATACATGATTTCTTTGTAAATATAGCCTAGTCTATCTTACAGATAACTACTTTTCCTGCCACCAAAAGGCTAAAAACTACAAAGACGGCACTGAGACCATTCCTGGTTAAAATTGTGGCACATATTTATAAGGAAACGTTTTCCTCTTTCAATTCAGCTTGAAGCTACCTTTGTTTTGTCCTTTAGGAGAGGAATCTGGATGCACATCAGGGTTAAATAATGGGGCTTCTGAAGTGAGAAGTCAGTACCTTAGTCAGAGCTGCAATTCTCTGAGCCAGTTCAGCCTCCACTTCAGGTAAGGTTTCAGCCTTCCTCATTGTCTGCTGCAGCTTCTGCTCAGCCAGCTCTAGACGCTCTTGCAGCTGTCTGTTTTTGTCTTCCAGCTGAAGGCCAAAAACAGATAAACAGGTATAAAAAACAAAATCAAAATTAAGATTTTTCCTTCCCTTTCTAAGGTATCGGTGAAACTCACTAACAGGCAAGGCATCCCACAGCCTGAGAAAGCCTACTGGAGAGGTATTAACTCAAGGATGGAACAATGCAGGCTGCCAGTCTTACTAGTGAGAAGCTCAAGGATCACACTATAGTGAAGAAAAGGAGTTGTAAAATGGCACCAATTAAGATGAAAAAGCTCCCTTTTCAATGCGGTATCAATGTGGTATTATTTACCTGAGCAAAATAATAGCACTGGTGCCAGTAAAATGAGAATTTTCTAAATGGAAATATTGAGCCCATCTGGCAGAAAAGTTTTATGTATGAGCTAAAATGGGAAAGAAGTACAATTTCTACAGGATAGAATTCCCTGAACAAGTTGCCAAACAACTTCTGAAAGAATAACAATCATATATTAGGAAAAATTAAAACTGATATTTCATTCATTTCAACTCAATCTCATTTTACAGAGGTGAAATTGATTACTGTGATAACTATCAAAGAAATAGGAGGACTTTTTATAACTGCAGCATTTTCTGGCCTACTGAGATGCACCACACAATTAAGAATTTTCGAATGCCTTAATGAGTGTTTGCTGCTTTCTTATTCAATCCAGGTAATACAAGAACATAATGAAACAGGGGTGTGATTTTAGATTCTTTTTTAATCATTCAAAAAGGCTTTTCACATTGCAATGCTGCAAATCAACTTTAGGTCTGATCATACCTAAGACTAGTTCTTTTGGTCCCTCCTTTGAATAGGCAGAACTCTGCAGCACAGCATGACTTACATTGGCAGCAATAACAATTCAGATGCATCCACCTTACTTTTCCATTGTTGGGTGGGTTTTTTTTCCCTGACAATTGAAGATGCCTCTTAAATTAGTCTAAGGAAGCTGGCAGTAGTTGGAGAGTTTGAGTTCTGTTGGTTTAATTTCTCTGAAATGGTAGTCACATACATATGTACACACACATACAGAGGCATGTGTGTGTGTAAATATATCTGCACACAATTATAGAAGCAGAGATTATCACATCACAGAGTCTAATTTCCTATATAGCCGTTTAAATTGTTTAAAGACATGCTAGGTGAAAAAGGAGTCAGACTGAGACTGAGTTTGAATTATACAGTATGAATTATATTCATTTCATGTCAGTTTTCAGTTTATATTGTAGTCTTCAAATTACAAAGCAGTGTTTTATGTTCAGTTTACATTCCAATTTTGGAATCACTGTGGAAACAAAGTACCAAGAGAGAAAACTGCTGTCACATTACACACTTGTTAAAAACATATTCACAGACCATTCAGCTTTGTAAAAATTTATTTGCACTCTACTGATACATGGAATTATTAGAATATATCATATGCAAATTTTGATTATTCCCACAGAAGGGAATTTTTTTAGCTCAGACTACTTTTATTTTTAAATAAAACTCCAAATAGTTATGTAAGAAGCAAAAATATTGCATTACTTAAGGTATATCAGTGTTTGTGTTTATCCAATACAGTATCAGAAAACAGTTATTTTTCAACATTGAACGTATACACTGAAATTGTTATTCACAGTTCTAGTAGCTGATATGAAACTTGGAGATGCTGAACAATTTAGATTAACAATTTTAGATTAACTGATCTCTTGATTCAAAATTAACAGATGAACCTAATGAAAATCTGCTACAGTAAATCTGCCCCCTTTCTTGCTTTAATTTTTATTGTGTACAAAGAAAGCAACTGACTAATGCAGGTACCACACCTGACGTAGGATGGCTTCCTTGTTTGCCAGTTCGTTCTCCAGCTTATCATTCATGTCATGTATGGAGGTGGATTCTCTCTGAGCACTGAGGTAGCGCTTCTCCAGCGTAGTTATTCTTTCTTCCATATCTTCCTTTTGTGCCATTGCCTAATGTGACCAAAAAGACCCCATAAAGAACAATGCACTTAAAATGCTACATAATTTTATACCAGTTTAATTTTCATGCTAACAGCAGACAGGGCTGTAAGTTATGCGCAACAGTAAATCTTTAGTTTTAAAGAGAATTTATTTTATTTTATATTTCTTGTAACTACGATATAGTAGTTGTTGAATAGAGGAAACAGAAACAAACTTCACCTTTTTTATACTTTTCTAGTTTCTATATTTTTCATTGCAAAAAATCATAGCAAACAGCTCTCATTTACTTGTTTGCTTCTTAAACAACAGCAAGCTCGATGAGAAAATATAAAAAGTAATTAGTTACATAATAGAACCATAGTACAGTGACATGGGGAAGAAAGGGCATATGCACATTCTTAGTCTTATTCCTGGGTTCTGCTAGAACTTTCATCTGAACTAAATGTAGCAGGCATCCTGTGAAATGTGAAATTTCAGGAAAACAAGTGACCATGACATTGGATTCATAACAAATGGGTATGCTATCCATATATGTTATGGGTAGGACCCCTTTAAAATCTTGAGCTGGTTTTATTCATATTTTAAACGCTGCCTTCACTGAAGTCAATACCTATAATTTACCTAGATTACTAATTTCTCTTCAATTATTTTTGGTGAAAGTAGAAAATTATATTAAAGATGTGTCTAGCTCTTGAGAAGACTTACACATTGCCACATAATCTTTCACCATGAAAATACTTTCTGATTAACATGTCTTACATTATTTTACATTATGAATGCAGTGTTTAAGTGAGATAATTTTTCCAAGACATAGTGATCCTATAAACATATCCAAATAGTTAGTCCTAAAATGGAGCATATTAAGGTGATCTTGAACATTGCTGAAAAAAATAACATAAAACCCAGTAATTAAACAGGTAATTTGTTAAAATACACAGGAAACAAATTTCAATAAATTATCCAAGTTACAGTCCCCTAAACTACCCTCTTCTTATTGCAGATATTTAATTTTGTGCATTGGGATGACTATCTTTTGGGGCTGTATGAAATAATGACAGGCACTTCCACCTTCGCAAATATGTTTCACAATGGATTTTGCACTGGCATTTGGTAATTATTCTACATGCAGCCGTATTAGTGGCCACCTCATTTAGAAAATAAAATAAAAAAGAAAACAAGTAAGCTTGTACCTGGTGTGAGAGAAACAGCAAGTGGCAATCAAGTGCCTGAGAGACTGCAGTATTTATGAAAAGTTAAATAGAGAGGAGATATTGGAATCCCCTAGTGATCTAATGTAGCAGTGCTGGAAAAGGAGAAACACATCATAGCATCACAGAATTGTTAAGGTTGGATCACCAAGTCTCTATGAGCATCAAGTCTTACCATAAACCCAGTACCACCACCATGTCCTCAAGTGTCCTCATGTTTCTTGAACACTTCCAGGGATGGTGACACTGATACTTCCCTGGAGAACTTGTTTCAATGTTTGACCACCCCTTCAGTGGAGAAATGCTTCCCAATATCCAATTAACCCCCACTCCCGGCAAAACTTGAGGCCATTCCTCTCGTCTTGCCACTTGATATCTGGAGAACAGACTGGCTGCAACTTCCTCTCAGGTAATTGTAGAGAGCAATAAGGTCTCCTCTGAGCCTCCTCTTCTCCAGAATAAACAACCCCAGCTCCCTCAGCTGCTCCTCACAGGACTTGTGCTCCAGATCCTTCACCAGCTTTGTTGCCTTCTCTGGACACCCTCCAGCACCTCGGTGTCTTTCTTGTAGTGAGGGGCCCAGAACTGGACATTTGAGGCGTGGTCTCACCAGTGCCAAGTACAGGGGGACAATAATTTTCCTGGTCCTGCTGGCCACACTGTTTCTTATACAGACCAGGATGCCATTGGCCTTCTTGGCCACCTGGGCACACTGCTGGCTCATGTTCAGCTGGCTGTCAGCTACCATCCCCAGGTCCTTCTCCCTGGGCCATTTTCCAGCCACTCTTCAGGCAGCTCGTAGTGCTGCCTGTGGTTGTTGTGACTCAAGTGCAGGACCAGCACTTTGCCTTATTGAAACTCATTCCATCGGCCTCAGCCCACTTATCCAGCCTGTCCAAATCCCTCTGTAGAACCTTCCTGCCCTCCAGCAGATCAACACTCCTGCCCAGCTTGGTGTCATCTCCAAACTGACTGAGGATGCCTTCAATCCTCTCATCTAGATCATCAATAAAGATATTAAACGGGACTGGGCCCACTACCAAATCCTAGGGGACACCACTGGTGATTGGCCCCACCCTCTGGGTCCAGACATCCATCCAGTTTTTCACCCAGTGAAGACTGTACCCATCCAAGCCACAAACAGCCAGGTTCTCCAGGAGAATGTCATGGGAGACAGTGCCAAAGCCTTTATTAAAGTTCATGTAGGTAACATTCACAGCCTTTGTTTCATCCACTATGCAGGTTATTTTCTCATAGAAGGAGATAAGGTTGGTGAAGCAGGACCTGCCTCTCGTGCTCCTGTCCTGGCTGGGCCTGCCTCCCTGGTTGTCCTGCATGTGCCATGTGATAGCACACAGGATGATGCACTCCATGACCTTCCTGGGCACTGAGGTCAGGCCGACAGACCTGTAGTTCCCTGGATCCTACATCAGTGAGAACTAGCGTTTGTAACAATAAAAATTATATAGTACTCAAAGGAGGCAGAGTAAGAAGACAGGAAAAGACTCCGATCCTGTGCCAAGCATCAGAAATTGTGAAGGAATGTTTCTCCCAGAATAATAGAAATAAAAGGTTAAATATATGCATACAAATTCATATACATACACACATATACATAAATCCATATGAAATACCTATATTATAGGAAGCAGTGTAACAGAAAGATAACTAATACTTACTAAAAGAGATTCTAGAAGCCAACCATCCAGATATATTGAGAACTGCCTAAGAGACGATACTGTGGAGAATGCTAAGTAGCACCACAAATTAACAAAGAGGAAAGGGAAGGAAAATTAAATTGCTTTTTCATTTATTGAGAGAAAAGAATAGATTTCTTGTGCTATTTCTTAATTTTGTGTCTCTTGTGTTTAAGGGCTTTCATCAGTGCTCGAATTTGGCTTCCCATATACATTGGTCTCTATCAGTTTGTAGGGAGTATCACAGAAACAACAACCAAGAAACAAACGTGGTGAATTTCTTACCTCTCTAATATCTCTCTGATATTTACTGTTCATTTCCTCTGTTTTAATGAGTTCCTTTCTTGTGGTCTCTGCTTCCTGCTCTACCTCTCCTACCCGGGAAGACAGTGCAGCCAAACGTTCCTTCATTTGTGCCATTTCATAGTTTTGCTTTTCCAGTAGTTCCTGAAGTTCAACAACTTGACTGGCTTCATCATTTGAGTCTATGGAGCCATTTGATAGGCGCTGTTAACAGAGAAGTGACATTATTGATTACTTATATTTTAACATGGACTTCAACTAGAGAATTTCTAAAACAAAGATTGTTTTAAAAACTACCGAAGTAACTAGGAAGGCAAAAACATATGTTCATCATAGATAAAAGAGGTATAGTTATAAAAATATAGCAAATGATTAATTCATAACAATGAATTCTAGAATGTAGCATCATATAGAAATGTAAACACTTGCATCAAGAGCAGAATACTATACAAAAAAAGCTTTACTTTGACATTGACTATTTGAGTACAGATTACAACACTACTCCTAAAAAGCACCAAATTGCATGCATTCATCTTAGCTAAACTTACAAAGCGTTTTAACTTAAATTCCATGTAATTGACAAAATAGGCCACACTGCAGACAGGAAATAACACTAATAAATCACAAAGTCACTGAATCAGAAAGTGCTTTCAGTCTGGACAGCATACTGGTTAGGTCTACATTAGAAACAAGTTCTGCTGAAGTAATTTACGTGCTGCTGAAAGCCCTGGTATGAATACAGTTAGAAAGAAAACAAAGCCAAAACTAAATAACCCTAACATTCCAGAATGCACACTGCATTTTGAATATGATCCCAGGAATATAATTTATATTGCAAATAAATGATTTCAGAATAGAAGTGTCCAAAAATACAGAAATCTTCTCACAAATTCAAAGAACATTACTTCATTTAGTGGCTTTAACAACATTCTTCTTTTTGAATGAACCATAAAATGAACCCAGATCCACCTGCTCTGCTGTGGATCATTGAACAAAATTACTTTACTCTAAAATTCATGACATCAAATAACTTAGTTCCAGAGTTGTATTCTTTATACTAGTTAATTATATTATAGATATTTTATGTTACCTGCTGAACCATCATTGACTTACTTTAAAGACACCACAGTAAAATGGTTTCAGCAAAGCTAAAAACTTTTTTACACTTAGTTTGATGTTTGGAAAGTTTTCAATTCGTTTACTTGAATAAAACCCCTATTAACTTGTAGCAGTCACAAATGTAAACAAAATAGTACTCAAACAGGATAAAAAAAGTCAAGCCATCACACTTTATTCCATTTTGAAAATTTTTGGAAGCTGGAGTTTGGTTTTGGTTTTTTTTGTTTGGTTGGTTGTTGTTTGTTTTGTTTTTGGGGTTTTTTTTGTTGGTTTCTTTGTTTTCTTGGTATATTGCCACATCAGATGAATAACTGAGAAATCACAGTCCATACTAAGGGTTTCAGAGATACTCTTCATAACAAAAGCCTCTACAGCCACCCAAATATAGCGAGCAAAACAGGAGGAGAAACAGAAAGGATGGAATAATTGTCAAGTAAATCTGATGGTAGTAACTACAATGGCACACTGCAGGGGAAGTCAAAGTTCAAAAAATATCCCATAGGACTGAAAGTCATAAAGGGTAATATGGATTACACAAGAAATGCCTGGGGAAAGAAAAAAAAAAGAAAAATCTTTGAATTTCTAAGGTCTGTGAAAATAAGGGAGGAAACTAAATGTTCCCTACCACTGAACAGTATGAAAAGGAAACCAATATTCCTAGTATCTGTTTTTCTTTCTTTCAAAATCCAGGAAGTACAGCAAGAAGACAATCTGCCACTTGTATAGCAGTATCAGCAGGGAGAAAGACAGCAGAGCGGAGCACTACACATAACTATAAATCCGTCCTATATTGCTGGTCGTCTCTCTGCCATGAGATAATAAAAGCAAAACCAGCTGCAGACTGGTTTACTAGTAAAAACCAAAAACAAGGGTAAAAGGAACACCATGAGAAAGTGTGAATTAAGACTAACACAGAATACTGTAGCCTCTGTTAATCCAATTCATATTGCCCTTTCAATTAAACCCTAGCAATGAATATACTGAAGGCAAACTGATTGGAGGTACATTTACAGATTTAAAAAAAAAAAAAAGAGCAAGGACACCAGACTACAGCAGTTATCAACAGAAATGGTAAAATTGTCCCAGATTAGATAGTAACGTTCTTCTTGATTTTGTAGAAATAACTTTACATTCAACTACATATAGTGTATGTATATACATGAGAACCTAATTTTTGAAGACAAATCCCAAGAACAGTAGAAAGCACCTCCAGGTGATATTTTCTCTCCAGCTGTAAAACATCTGACACAAATATGTTTGGTCTAAATACTAATGGCTAGTAATTAATTATGTATTTGGTACTAGAATTTAACCTTAGAGAGTGGTGAGAAGAAAAGCAATAATGTCTCATAGGATTATCTCAACAATCTATAGCAGAGATAGGACTTAATAACTTGGCAGAACTCCTCATCTGTGCTTCTTAGTTTTGGTAGTACAAGCACAGGTCATTCACATGATGCACAGGTGCATAAGTATTCTGAAGCTCTGTCTAACCATGAGGTACCTTTTAAAAGTAATTTTAAAATTCAAGAGTCTGGTCTTTCAGAATTCCTAAAGCAAATTAGTAGTTCTATATTGTAAGCATGGGGTTGTGTGGTTGAGGTTTTGTGTGGAAGTTTTTCTTTTAACCCTAAAATTGTGTGCCTTATTTCTACTCTTTACTAAGATGCTCTCTCAATTCTTTTTTAAGGAATACTAGCAAGTTCATTGCACTATAAATCCTTAGTGTCAAAATTGAGATCCTTAACAGGTTCGTAAGTCAGTATAACATCACTGTTGTTTTTGAGAGCTCATACTGAACAAACTGCTCTCAGGCTCTTCTAATGTCCATGTGGCTGGCTACCTTCAGCAAATACCATAACCCAGATGATTTCTGACATGTTACACTAGAATCATGTCAGAATGCAGTCATCTTTAAAAACATGAAAACTTTTGTAAAAAACACTCAATTAGACGTATATTTTTATTGATAAACAACATAAAATCTAACATTAAAATGCCTTTTCAGAAGTCTGCATGTAGTACGTTCTATCTGCTAACTATGAGAAGGTTCATTTGCCCATATAAATACTGTAAATGTATGTAAACAAAGAATGAAGGATTATGCAAGTTCTCTCTTAACCCTATAATGTGCATTAGGACCTTCTTTTTTTTGGGGGGGGGGCAGTATGAGGTTTGACAGGAAAACAACCTAAAGCATACATTACAAATAGAGTGATGGATACAAGCTAAGGCTAGTTAGCTGTCCAAACCAAACTATACATGCAGACTCAACCCTCACTTGCCTTGACTAACTCCTTTTTCTTCATAGCCTCCCCATCCTACCATTAAAAATAACTGTCTCAGCAACTCCTTGCAGTGTATCATCCAGCAAAGGTCAGTCAGCTAGCACAGTGTTTGATATATAAAATTCCCCTGCAAAATTACTCTTTTAAAGCTATGTTTTAACAGGCTTAATATGGAATAATATATAGGAGCTTCTATTGGACAAAAAAGAAAGAAAGCTCATATAACCAAAAGACAAATTAATTTATATGAAACAGACAGAGTTGATTTCTTGAAAAATTAAAAACCTAAGAGGTCTACTGAATTTTTGTTTAAACCATGCATAAGTAACACAGCTTCTCAGTAAAACAAATTCCTTATACCAGGATTGAGCAGTAAGTATCAAGTCTTTCAAACATACTAAGCTATTAAGCAGAACAGTACTTACAAGACATTTGCCTAGATACTTTCTGAGAAAATATTGCATACTCTCATAAACTTATTCCTTAAATTTATGAAGCCTTCTAATCCCAGCTGCAGCTTTTATCCATGTTTCCTTTCACTCTGAAAACTCCTCCCTTCCCCAGGTGCGTCAAGCCATCAATCTTCATTAAGTCCCCCCTCAGTACATGCTTCTTTAATTAGGTTTATCAATATTAATCCACAAAGAGGCAATTAGAAAGCCCAAAAGACATCTACACTGAAAGCAAACCCACCATCCGTCTATCAAATATATTTTGTGTCTGAAGTCTATTATTTCTCTAATTTAAAATGTGCACACTTTGGGGCGAGGATCACTATTTTTTATATATCACTCCCACTACTTTTGATACATCATTCATTATGACTTCACTCAGAAAACAGACAAACAATATGTTCTTACAGCAAGCTTAAGTTACAAACACTCCTTTGATGATTGGTGTTCAACCACTATTAATTCCTCTTTTTAAATGGTTCTTCTGAGGCTCCATATGTCCTGGTTTCACTCCTTTCTCTCCCATTCCGCTGTGCTACCAGTTGAAAGGAAACATTTTTTTTTAATTTCTTAATTCAAAGCAAAGAAGTGCATGGGATATAAATTAAGAAGTAAAAACTGAAACTTGAAATTTTCTGCAGTTTTCTATTAATCACATGAAGGGATCAGAAAATCCAAAAATAATCAAGTCCAAAAATGGAACTGATTCTGGCAATTGCTCTGAAAGACACTTGTTACTTTTATTAACTGCATTTGATTTGTACTCTGAACATTTTAGCACCCGTGTTTGCCTTGGCAAAATACTTCTTTGTTCCAACAGGATACAATGTCTACAATTGTTTTCACAGATTTTAGTATTTATAGCCAACTGGCATTTGATTTAATCATTGTAGTTTGTTAGTGTTATGAGAAGGAAAAATGTGATTCTTAAATAAGCTGAATGTGACTGCCTGAGGTATATTACAAAGCAAAACAGTCCCAGTTGTTTAGTCCTTGTAAAAACTAATTATATACAGTTCTGAGTTCCTCATAAAATGTAACATTATTTATTTAGTGGAACAAGGTCTCTGTTGCACCAAAAATACCAGATTCTTTTACCTATCCTGGTGTACATATATATATATATGTTTCCATCTGATTGTAATATTGTTCTGAAGGGGAGGGAATAACTGTGCTGGTGAAACTGCCCTTCCTATGGGGAGGACTAATGTGATATGCTGGTTAGAAAAAGTACATAAACACACATAACTACTTAAGGAGTTTAATGGTACAGTTATGGAACTTGACGCCTAAGGGTTTCTTTGATTTTTGATTTTTTAATTTTATAGATGTTAGAAATTATTGTAGATCTAATGTACTAGTAGTATAACTTCAGTAGCTGAATGTTTATACATACTAACCCCATCCTATATCAACCCCTTAGAATTCCAGTAGCTGTTTAGTCTTTATTTCAAGGTAGAATTACAGAAAAGCACCACGAAGCCTGTACCACAAGATAAAGATAGGGACAGAAGGACTTCCAAATCTGAAGCTTTGGAAGGCCTCCAAGGACCTGACATGCTGTGAAGAAGAAGATGAAGGAAGAGTCCTGAGACCCCAGACCCAATTCCTAACAGGGTGTGCCGAGGGTAGAATGGGGCAGGACTGGGGGAAATAACAGAATGGGATTGGATGGACACTATTATAAAATCTTGTAATGAGGGTCGAAAGGGGTTTTTTCCTGTGTGAATGTATTCCTGGAGCCTGTTTGGCTCATTAAAGCTCCTGCTCACTTATCTCCTACTGAAGTTGCCTGAGGTTTTTTTCCTCACTCCTTAAGGCAACAGAATAAAGAAGAGTATCCTTAGTACCCAGGCTTCATAGGGACATATGAACTATTAAAAATACATAAATAAAGGCACAAAATAGGACTAAACAGGCTTTGTCTTTTACTAGTAATTACAGGCTGCAGTTTAAAAATGTCAGCAATAAAGTTTAAAAATAGAAACAGGGTGCTTACAAGGAGAAACACGCCAATTTACACTGCACTTAAATACTTAGCTTTCATGTCTACAGTGTAACTGAAATCCATACTGAAGTGGATTTGTCAAGCATGAAACTTCCTATACATACATGGCATCTTTGAGGATAAAAACAGTCATCCGCCAGGCCAATTAATCTCTGATAAAACTCCATTAACTTCAGAGGAATTACAGTAATGATTTTTTACATGTTTGAAAAATGTGACACAGAATTTAGGAATATTCTCCTATATGAGATGGAAATAAGCAAGATATAATTAAAACTGAAAGGGATACTTTAATGGTGGACATCTAAGGTGTACAAACATCAGTAGGTCCATTGTTTTCCAAAGCAACTTCAACCCTTCCCAGTTTGCATATGATCATTTCTGAAAATACTCTATTTTACTTAGCAATTCAATTTGCATGGTTCTTACAGAACCTCAAATAAATGCCAGTATGAAATAATGAGTTTATTTGGAAACAAACTACTTATTCATAGTATCTTATTTTGGGGGCATTCAGCAAGCACCACTTTAAAGTTAAAGCAAGAAATGACAGTACACTCTACTTCCTATTAACATCTGACACTCATTCTTTTTTCTTGCTCCAACTACATATGGTTGATTGAGCATAAGACTCAGACAAAGGTTCAGGCATCCCAATAGGTCTTTAAATATGCCAACCTAAATTGTTTTTATTAGAAAGCATAGAAGTTTTACAGACATAATATTCTAGAAGCACTTAATAAAAAAAATTGTTAGTAATGTATTACTTTGGCTTTCATTCCTCTCATTAATGTTTAAATATGCAGATTTCTTAAAGGATGGATAATCTTATTTCCACTTAGTTCTGCTTATAAGTAATGGAACCCAATGGCTCATATCAGAAGACATAGCTTGCAAAGAAAGTGGAAAACTAGAGATTTTCAGCTAAGCAGTGTGGTTGTATTTAAAAGCATATGTGAGCAGGTTGTTCAGTTTATCAAAATTTCACAGATGTGTCTGTGAGTAAAATTTTGCAAAGAAGAGGAAAGTAGCTGAACA
The DNA here is from genome assembly GCA_013396655.1 of Campylorhamphus procurvoides. Lineage (NCBI taxonomy): Eukaryota > Metazoa > Chordata > Aves > Passeriformes > Dendrocolaptidae > Campylorhamphus > Campylorhamphus procurvoides. Next base: position 385,979 of record WBMV01006674.1, on the reverse strand, counting down.
GTATTTCTTTATGTTTCTCAACCACATAGATTACTCAAAGTACACACATAAGATAAACCACAAAACATGTAAAATTAATCCTTGCATTGCAAGTGAACCCTTGTAAATTGCATTGACTATAAGTAATGATAAGTTCTACTTTTTTTAAGTATGATTTATGCCACTCTTCATCATATGGCATTAGGCAAAAATTCCCAGTTAGAGATCCAAGCAGCAGCTCTACTCATTGCAGCTGTCTGCCAAACTTTACATTATACCTTCATTTTAATTCAAGAATTCTGAAGCAAGAGAGGAAGACACTCAACTTGGTTTTTATCAATCTGAAAACCAAGGATGAGAAGAAAACATTGTTTCTAAATCAGTTCCTATCTTTTTTTTTTCTCTTTCAGCCGTAAGCAGCAAATACTTGGACCGAATTCTGTATACCTATTTCCTACTGCAAGAGCGCTAAGTAAAATGCTCTTCACTTCTCTCTATACGAGCATGACTCTCCATAAGAGTCTCTCATCAGCACAAAGGAAAATTCCTTTTTTCTAGTTTTTAGATGTCTTGTCATCTTCCTACAGTCTATTTTTGCAGCAATGTTTGCATATATGCTCTTTCATATATATGTGCCACTACACCTTACCCTTCTGCATGTAACATACAAATGATCACTCCGCAGCACATAGTGCCCTTAATTGTAGCATTATGAAAAAAATGCCAAGAAAGCTTTGTTACAAGTTATGGTCTAACTGAATATGCTATCAAAGAGCAAGGACCTACCCATTAGCATTTCCATTTAAAGAAGTTAATTTTTTGATACTGATTTCAGCAGGCAGACAATACTCTAAAAGGATGCCCCATAAAATATTCACATTACTAAAATCTTATGCCTAATTATTTATCAAACTGACTGTGTTTGATTTAATGAAAACTAACATTTTATACCTTCTCATGAACCTTTTGCCCTGGCTCCATTCCTTCAATATGTTCTGATTCAGCAGCCCCTTCACCAGCTGCCATTTTCCTTTGAATGTGCGCATTTTGTTCGCGCAAAGCTATGATCTGCAAAACAAAGAAAAATAAGTGGTCAATATATGTATAAGAAACCAGAAAACCACTGAGCAGGTAATTTGTTAAATCTATTAACAATTCAGTGCTATGCTGGCAATTTGGATCATTTGCAAAACTATGTCTGTACCTGCAGAGAGGTTTAAAACCCAAACATATGAATGATGTCTAAAGGCCATTAAGAATACAAAGGAATCTATAAATGACGCAATAAGCAGCACTGTCTTGTCTCCTATCCTTAGTTTTTGCTAGGATACTTTTTCTTTTTTAACTTGAAAGATGAAAGAGTAGTTAGCCATTCATTTTTTTAATACTCTGAGAAAAAGACTCATTCCTTTATATAGATTTCAATGGATGTCAAACTGGTGTCATAGGAAAACAGTACCAAAAGGCTATGAATCAAAACCAAGTAAATCAAAGTGCTAGTTTCCTGTCAGCTTCCCATCTGTTAGCAACAGAAACATACGTTTTACATGGTTTTTGTTAAGAAAAACATGTACATTAACATCCTCCACTGTGCTGTGTTGACTATTTTAGCACATATACAAGTAGATTTTATTGTATTTAAATTATTGGTTATTTGTTGCTAGTGTCTCTAAAAGTCCTATGCAGCAACCAGAAAATAAGCTGCTTCTCTCTGACTTTGCAGCTTACTCACAGGCAATACACAGGAGGGAAAGGTTCAAGTCCTAAAATTTTTTTACACAGTATACTAGGATAAGTTGGGAGATCTGACTAATATAAAACATATATTTTGTTCAATTCGACAGTTAGATCTCTCTGTACTGTTCTGTTTTCATGAACACATACAGGAAATTATTTACTTAATGGATAACCTTTTCTATTAAATACAGTAGAACACTGGTAGGATGTTTAGATGACATTTTTGGAAAGCTGGNCTTATTATATATATACTATATATAAATATTTATTTTAATAAATGAATGAATATATTTATTTTAATAAATACATTTTAATAAATATACTGAAAAATTGAGTTTAAAATGTGGGGGTTTTCCAATGTGTTTTTTAAGTTATGTTTAAGTGCTGATTGCAAGGATTATTTGAATCTCTCTGACCAACATTTGAAATCTCAGGGACACACCACTTCAAACAACTTTTCCTTAATATCAATTTTGAGAACTGTTGTAATATGAGTCAGGCTGATTCACTGCTCACTAAATTCCAAGTTACAGCCCTTGCAGAAGTCATGTGACTCCTACTGATTTCAGTGCTGTGACTAAACTTAAGGTGCAGCACTTCACCCAAGGCAATTATATGAAACTATAAGTGTCGGAATAAAACTGTCTGACAAAACCTGTGTCTTTTGGGGTTGTGCAGATACTCTGACCTTTAAAATATTTTGCTTAAATGAGAGAATTATGTCTGTCTTATATAACAGAAAAAGATTTGTATGATCTCATTAGCATAGACTAGCTTTGTACATATTAATCAGTAATTTAATAATTATGGGGTTTTTTCTCAATAGCTTTACTCATTTCTTTTTCTTTAATGCAAATCCTTAGCAGGCCTTCAGCTCATTAGGCATGCTGTTTAAACCTATTCCAAAACAGTTTATTTTTTCTTAGCCTCTACCACCACTTTCCAAGTAAGAAAATACATAAATTTAAAAAAGAAATCAATTATCCCTTCAAGGTAAAAGGCAGGTAAAAGAATACAATATTATCAGGTATCATTATTTGGAAGGATTTGCTGGAATTTTTAATGTTTGGGAACAATCCCTTTTCCAAAAATCCATCACCATTAAACCTTCTTGTTTCAGTGATTTTATCACTGTACTGAATGCACAGCAGATATACACAGGAACAATACAGAGTTTGAAGTTTGGCATGTCTTAAAAGTTTCAGCTCCACGGAAGTCATCAGATAACAGGTCTAAATTGTGAAGAACCACACAGCTAACTTGTTTTCATACTTGTTCTATTCTTGATGTAAAGAACATATTAAGGTAGAATTAATGCTCCTAAGTGAGCATGGAAACTCTCCAGTGTCTTACAAATAAAGATGAATTTTTGCTTTTCACAATGAAAGAAGTTTTTCATTGTTATCATACCTCTTTTTATTACTTACTTATTTCTTACCTAACTTTCAATAATACACAAACTATTTGCAAATGTGCTAATTCAATCACTGAACCATTTGTGTAACTTTTTAAAAAGGTTGCCAAAACAAGGCACAAGGGATGATGATGATGAAATAAGTGAAGGTGANGAAAATAAGCTGCTTCTCTCTGACTTTGCAGCTTACTCACAGGCAATACACAGGAGGGAAAGGTTCAAGTCCTAAAATATTTTACACAGTATACTAGGATAAGTTGGGAGATCTGACTAATATAAAACATATATTTTGTTCAATTCGACAGTTAGATCTCTCTGTACTGTTCTGTTTTCATGAACACATACAGGAAATTATTTACTTAATGGATAACCTTTTCTATTAAATACAGTAGAACACTGGTAGGATGTTTAGATGACATTTTTGGAAAGCTGGTGTAAATTTAAAGGCTTCTGTCATTGTACTGTGTCTTCACAGACCCTGAATCAGAAACACCCTAAAAGACTGTCCTGTCTTAGAATACAAAACCATGGAGTAGGAGGGAAGATTTAAGGCAGTACTACCTGTTAAGTGTGTGCAGCGGCCGAGATTTTGTGGGACATTTAATTTAGTTCTAATTCATATTAAAATATATTTTAATAAATATAGTATATATATATATATATATATATATGTGTTGTGGTTAAGAACT
>WBMV01006674.1:186223-381475 GCA_013396655.1 Campylorhamphus procurvoides | reverse complement strand
TTTTTTGGGAAGTAGCCAAGAGGACCTTTTATACTATTTTGCCTTGTCATTTGGGGGTGGAAGGGTTTGTTGCAGACTGTTGTTGTATATATACATATATATATATATGTGTTGTGGTTAAGAACTGTTATTTTTTTTTTCCTTTACATATATTTTTCCTAATTAAAGTTCTGTTCTCTAAATTTAAAAGAGAGGGATTATTTATTGGCCAACATAGATATCTTAGTTCTCCTTTGAACTGAGACACTAATTCAATCACTGAACCATTTGTGTAACTTTTTAAAAAGGTTGCCAAAACAAGGCACAAGGGATGATGATGATGAAATAAGTGAAGGTGAAGACAGGGATAACTCTAAATTTTTTCCTAGGTAGGCTCTTAATCTTCTTCAATTTTAATGATTATTACAAAAGCAGACATTAATAATATCAGAGATGTAAGTAAGAAAATGATTGTTCAATGTGGATAAAATTCAGTAATACTATTTTTGAGAAATGCCTATTTGTTCTATTGATGCTTATATGTTTATGATATCCAGCTTCAAATATCTATTACAAAATACGTCCACAGACAGCTTTTTAAGCACCTACATAGTATCTACCTCTCTAAGGTTAAATTCTTAAAGGATTGCATGCTAAGTTCTTTTTAAAAAAGGAAAAGGTAATATTCTTGAGAATGGCAACATAGCTGCTGAAAACAAACCAAAACAATCCACCCTCAAGAGAGATTAATAGAAAGTAAATGTGGATAAATATTTACTATTGTTACACCCAAATCTGGACAATCAACCTAAACATTCAAGTCCAAATAATACCTTCTAAAGTATGATCAAACATATAATGTATTTTTTCCTTACCAGCTACTAACTGGGCACCTCAAAGGATGAGATTCCATTTACAAAATCGCAGACATTACTTTCCTATTTAGCACACTTGACATGGAGCACAGCAGCACCTTTCAATGTGCCTCTAAACAAGAGTGCAAAATTTCAAGCCTCTCCATAGTTAAGTCTAAAGATAGCTTCCTGTCACAAGTCTAAATTTGTCTCCCTGGGTTTTTGTCCAAGTCAGCAGAACAGAAATGCTCTTTCTTTTTTTTTTTCTTGATTGAGAAAAATGAAGCAATCATTGTCAGTTTAAGACTAAAATGTAGAGTATTACTTTTCTAGTTGGGCCTTTCTAACTTTCGTAGCTTAAGCCCATGAAAGTACGCTTAACCTGAAGAGTTCCTTTGGCTTGTTCTCTTCTCAAAAGGCACATTGATCTTACTTTTGTATGTTAATTTTATAACTGGCAAGTGACATCAAAACTTTAACGGATTTCCATTGTTTTAGATTCTGGCTTCCAGATGTCAAAGGTACTTTGAAACACGTGGCACAATTTCTAGAGTCCTACTCTGTCATAACAATTTTGAACAAAACTTTACACAACTTCTTCTGTTTTGTCTCAACTCTGAAATAATTTCAATATTCCTAAAGCCCATCTTTTAGAATTGCAATTTTGGTAAATATTCCCACTACAATACCTACATAAAAGCCCTCAAAAATCTTAGCAGAATTTGTGTCCATTATAGACAGCACTGAACACTTTTTAGGAAGTTAGGATTCAACAATTCAGATTCAAAATCTGAACTGGTCTCCAATTCTATAAATGGTCAGAGCTACATATCATGCCTATACACTTAACAGTCTGAATCCAGGTGCTAAGGGAATATGAATTTCCAACATTAGAATACAACACAGAACAGAATAAGAATACATAAGCCAGAACTGATTTAAAGAAGTACGTGACAGAACCATACCCATCAGCCATGCTGGTGAAAATCAAAATCTAGTAAGACAACAATGTCATAATGAATACAGGTAACACGAGACTATAAATCAGTACGCAATAGCATAAATTCCATCTGTTTAGCGAGGGAAACAGTCTGATTACTAACCACAGTAGGATGGACATTAAGATATAAAAATGAAAGAAATAAAATATTCACATTGTAGTTGAATAAACACCTGCAACCCTGTAAAGGACAACCAAAAAGGAAAGGAAAAATTAGCACACAAAAATGGCAAAATGTGAACTAGGCTTAGCCGACAAAATCAAAATAAACCGGAACACAGAGGCTATACTTGAAGAGCAATGGATATATTCACAACACAAAGTCTCTCATGAGATAGAAAAAGAATCAGGAAAAGCATTACTCTACATGTTTATTTTGGGTATATTGCTAATTAATTAATTAAAAATTATTTGAGAGGTGTGAGATCAGAATTCATTTCTAAATACATAAAATCGTAAATGACTGTATACCTCAGCTGCTGAAACTTGAGTGGCGTTTCTTACCTCATTACAGTTTCAGGTAATTAGCTTTACTAGGAATACTTAATATAGTTTTCTATATAGTGATAGGACAAGGGGAGATGCCCTTAAGCTGAAGGAGGACAGGTTTAATTAAATATTAAGAAGAAGTTCTTGACTTCTTATGAAGTTCCAGTGCATCACCACTTTATGAACAGGTTGCCCATACAGACTGTGAACTTCCCATCCCTGGAGGTGTTCAAGGGCATGTTGGATAAGGCTCTGAGCAACCTGGTCTAGCAGAGGACATTCCTGCCTGTGCTAGGGGAGTTGGAACTAGATGATCCTTAAGGTCTCTTCCAACCCAAAGCTTTCTATGATTCTGTGATTCTACAACAGCAATGAAAAGGAACTACAAGCTCATTAGCGGTAATACTATTAACTTTTATTAGCATTGCCTACATCGGATCCATTTTTAATTATGTGCTTGGTCTGTGCAGAGTCATGCCATTCAAAAATCTCATATGTTGACAGAACTTTGACCGTCTCTTTACTGCTGTACACAAATCTTGAGTATCAACAAGCTATTATGATATTTCCTCAGAGCAGTAAGTGTCTCACTGCAAAGCACCCTTATGGTTCAGAGACATGTGATGTTTTGGCTGCTTTCTGCCCTGGGTTTTGATGCTCTGGGCCTTTTTCTGAGCACATACTAAAAGAAAGATGGCTGCTACTTTGCAACCAGATATGTGAGAAAAAAGCGGGACTAATTTCTGATTTTCTTGATCAAATTCAAGACCATGAAGAAAGTAGCACACAATCTAAAAAAGACAAGAAACTTGTCAGAAATCCTTGTTTAGATATAATAGACATAAATACATGAGAAAATATTTCTCTGTTCAAATACAAGTGGAAATTTCTCAGGGTTGGTGGAAAGGTATTAAATGCATTCCTTTTTCTGTTATGAATCATGGTGACATTTGGTCCATAAGTAGCACTGGCGACTTTGGGAAGGAAGAATGATAACTTTAGACAGGAAGAATGATTTTGTAGTTGAAAACTCAGATGGGTTCAGGATCTGAAACTCTCAGATCATTACTGCTGATGGTGTTACCTGATAAGACTTGGGGTGAATGAGAGAATATTGACCAGTTAGGCACCACAAAAAATAATGCCCTCACCACTAGGCTTTCCCTGCAAGTGATCTGACACCTTCAGGGAGAAGCTGTTGTTACTATCAATGTTTGTAATATACTGTAAAATACAAAGAGAGAATTCTGGGTACTTTTTCTACTCAAAGCAATTTCCTTGTCCCCAGTGCTGCTAATCTGTAAAAAGTGATCACTACATATCCGACCCCAGCACAGCACATGGTCTACATACAGAAAAAATGTAGTTTCAAGCATTTTGCATCCTGTATGACCCAGTGACTTAGGGCAGAATTAGAATAACTGAACTGAAAACTTTGAATTTATCTGGCTGACACACTGCAGCATAACTGAATAGCCAAAGTGTTGACTACTTAGATTAAATGTTTAGCTGATTTCTCCTATAAATGCTGGGAGAGGAACAGCACCAGTAGGTCATCTGTGTCAAAAATAGGTGGGATTAACACCATGAGTCTATTTCCTCTTTGACTGAATGGAAAACGGACTAGAGGACCCCATTATAATGGCTTAGTTAAAGCTAAATACATACCAACAAAGAACTGAAGAAATTCCAGAAATAACGCAAATTATGAAGTAAAAAGCATTTCTATAATACACACTAACCTGGTCCTCCCACTTCTCAGACACAGTGAGGAAAACTGTTCCAGTTATCTTGTGCATGCATACAGTACAGTACAGAGAGAAAAAATGCTTTCAAAAGTGTATGGCCTATTTGTAGGCAAAATAAAATCCTATTCTAATTTCAAAAATAGTTACATAATCAATTTATCTATTATCTTCTTCTTTACTGTTTTGCTATTTAAATTGTATCTGAAACCATTTGCCAGTAATGGATTTAAATGTCATTACTGTAAGCATCTTGACATAATTTTGCTTTTCATTGAATAAATGACAGTATATAGAGATATAAGGGTATTTAATTTAATTAACAAACATTTCAGGCCTAATATTTACAGAGGTTTCTTTTAATATTTAAAACAGATTATTATGATTTTTCCAGTTTGAATTTATTTAATGCATCATTAAATTGGTTTAGAACAAGATAAATATACTGTTTAGTTGTTAATAGAGGCTCCAAACAGGCATATAAATGTTGAACTCTCTTCTAAAACCAGGAAGAACCTGGATTACTTAAAAAAATTAAGGCTTCAGGAAAAACAATTATTTTAAGCTTCTGAAAAGCTGTTTTTCATAAACTTGTCCTACTTTAAACCACTGAATTTGCTTCTGTGATCTTCCAACATTGAAACAAAGCTGTCCCAGGCAATTAAACTCACTGATTTTTCTGGTTTTCACTTTTCTGCTGCTGACAGATCTAGAAGAACTTTTGTTTAACCAACTCTTACTAAGGTGTTTCTTTTTACATGTACAGAATGCTACACCAAATTTCTTGTGACTATATTGTGCCACCCACTGATCTTGCTTTAATTTTTTCATGGGTAGTTGTGTTAAGCTTTAAGAAATTCCTATAATTTTATATGGTAAATATTGTGTAGCACAGAAAGTAAAGGATGCTTAGAGACTGAGGTGATTTCCTTCTGTTTCCTTTAAATCTTGATTCATAAATATAAGTGTAGCCTTTTCCAGTTATATTTCTAACTTGTATTAAACTCAACACAGCCTTTCAGAAACCACTGTTTAGAGAGATGAGAGATATTTAAATACGATAATTGAAATTGCTTTAATTGTACAATAAATTTGTCATTATCAATATTATATTTTAGCTATAGAGCCAAATATGCACATTCTTTTGCTCCACATTTTAAAATGTACCTTTTGGAAGGAATTATAATGGTAATCAGCATTTTATATTATCAGGATCTTGTATAAACAATACACTGTGTTTCTTTCACTCTTTGGTGGACTACAAACACAGCACAGAATGCACACCAAGTTGGGCAGGAGTGTTAATCTGCTGGAAGGCAGGAAGGTTCTGCGGAGGGATCTGGACAAGTTGGATCAATGGGCTGATGCCAATGGAATGAGGCTCAACAAGCAAAGTGCCAAGTCCTGCACGTGGGTCACAACTCTGGGCTTGGGGCAGAGTGTTTGGCGGTGATTGACTGCAGCTAAACATGAACCATCAGTGTGCCCAGGTGGCCAAGAATGCCAATGGCATCCTGGCCTGTATCAGAAATAGTGTGGCCAGCAGGATTAGACAAGGGATTGTCCATCTGTATTCAGTGCTGGTGGTGCTGAACCTTGAATCCTGTGCTCAGTTTGATGCCCCTTAAAGAAAAAACAACACTGAGGTGCTGGAGCGTGTCCAGAGGATGCAACAAAGCTGGTGAAGTGCACCAGTCTGATGAGGAGCAGCTGAGGGAGCTGGAAATTTTTAACCTGGAGAAAAGGAGGCTTGGGGGGATATTATCAGTCTACAGCTATCTGAGAGGAGGTTGGGTTAGGGTTGGGTGTCAGTCTTTTCTGCCAGGACAACAACAGGACAACAGGAAATGGCCTCAACTTGCACCAGGAGAGGTTTAGATTGGATATTGGGAGAATATCTCCACTGAAAGGGTGGTCAGGCATTTGAACATGCTGTCCAGGGAAGTGGAGGAGTCATCAACCCTGGAAGTATTTAAAAGATGTGTAGATGTGACACCTGGGGACATGGTTTAGCGATGGACTTGGTAGTGCTGAGTTTGAGGTTGGACTCTATAACTTTGGAGGTCTTTTCCAGCCTTAAGGATTCTATGATTGTATAATTCCATGAATGGCTGCTGAAAATTGTAAGAACAGGACTTACACAAAAACTTAAAATATGTAAAAAAATTAATTTTAATTGTATTTCTCCATGAGTAAAAGGAATATTTTAATAATCGTATTTAAAAGATACTATCCATATTTAATTAGAATCCCACTGGATAGTTTCAGCTTTTACTGTAATTTGAATGACTGAGTTAGGGTGTGACAGATTCAGCTGCAGCACTCTAAATCAACTGTGCCTCCAGTCTGAGTTTATCAGCAGAATATCAGAAGCAGCATGAGTAAGCGTCCAGGAATTTCTCATCATGATCTTCGACTTCAACAGTTTCATAAGACCACCAAAGTGTTTCTGAAAACTAGGGCACATGTGACTCAAACGCCTTCTCAGCATTCTTTACTAGACAACAGCAGATGAAACTCTAAGATTCACAAACTTGCCTGATTATGTAAATTCCCTCTCATCTACTTAAGTAGATAACTTCAATAGATGGGATAAAGAAGGGACTAAGACAAAACCAGATATATTTGCTTTCCCAGCAGAAAAGCAAATTCAGAATTTTGGAGCTATCTGTTTGTAAATTAAATTAATAAATACACATGGAAAAGTGAGTTGTTGGCTTCTGGTGGTGGAGTGGGATCTTTTTTCCTAGAGTGGTAGCTAAAATCTCGGTATGTTTTATTATCATGATCAAATGAACTGCAAAGGACTGATGACCGACACAGCATTTGAGAGAGTGAGCGCCAAGATGCTCTTCAGGCTATCATAAATACACATTCTGATTTCATAAACAAAACTCATAGATGCACACAAAGTCTTTTGAAACAATAGATAAAAATGAATCTCCATGAAGATGACTTTAGTTTTGTAATGCTTTACTATTCCCATTCAACAATGCAGGTTCTGAGCTTTTCAACCAGTTATATTTAAAGAGCAAATATGGACTTCAGGCTTTATTTTCACAACAGGTAGGAGCTTAAATACCTATGGACCATACAGTATTGCAACCAGCATTAGCCACACATCCAGGGAACAAAATAAAAGAAAAAAGCCTTTTCAGATTGAAAAAAATAAATTTGGAAGGCAGAGAATGAAACCATCAGCCCTAACCATGCACTCTGGGCTCACTTTGGGAGAAGAAAAAAGTTTTGGGTTTTTTGGTGTTTTTTGTTTGTTTTGTTTGTGTGTTTTAAATTTAGCATTTTGTCTTCTTCAACTATGTAAATCAAAAATAATCAGTCACATTTGCAAGTAGGGCTTTTTATCACTCTGAAAATTTATTTGTAAAATAAGTGTTCGTATCTGGCTGATAACCTCAGCTAGGTCAACTTTCTGCTTGCCTAGATTTTACTGTATTTTATTGCCATTTAATGGTGAGCTTTCAAGAAACTTTACACAACTGAGTCCCTTAAAACCTGTCCTGACATGTCAAGAAAAATACTACTTTATTCAAGGAAAAAAACTGTAGGAGTTATGAGTAGTACATATTTTCAACATATTTATATCACGAATTCTTCTCTTTTTCCCTTTTTGAGATTGCTGACCTTTTATGATTATTGCTGTTTAGCTTTTATTGCTATGCAGAAATAATAATTAAGGTGAAATCATCCTTGTGACGAACCCTTTACAACCCTTGGAGATCAGACAGTAGTAGAAAATCAGAATAATAAATCTTGTACATTTGGGGTAGGTAGTACACTGAGCTCCAGCTGTTGGTTACATACCTTCTATGGTTTAAGTAAGCCTTTACCCTGAATGCTCAGAGTTCTGTCAATGAAAGCTAAAACCTCTTGCTTCTACAGCTTCTGGTATTTTTTGCTTATTTTACTCTTAAAATCTTGACATTGGCATTGCTCTTTGCACCACTGCTTGCATGGTGGCTAGCACTTTCAAACCCTGCTTTCACTGAAGTGCAAATAATGAACGAAAACATACAAAAATGACTGGAAATACTCTGAATCTGGGGCAGATTCATAATATTTAATGGAAAACATGAAAACGCTAACCACATGGTCTTTTACTGTTGATGGTCTGTGCTTATGATAACTATTGACAGGTCCTGGCTGTTTTATTGGCATGCCTAGAGGTCACTTCTGTTTGTGACAAGGGCACTGTGGTCCAGGGGCAGCACCCGGCACCAACCCATTGCAGGACACCATCACTGAGCACCGCGCCTACATAATCAGCAGTCATTTTTACACTTTCAAAGTAGTAATACAGTAACATTTTAGACTGGTAATAAGGCAGTAGGGTTTATTAGTCTCCTTTGCTTCATTATGAATTCTGGATCAAATTTTTACTGTGTAAATACCTGTCTTGTGCTATTATGTATAGTCTAGAGCACACACTATTTATTTCATGGCAGCACTTTGTAAACAGGAGTAATTTAAAGCAATTGTGCAGGCGCTGTTATGAAAAAGACTATCTGTCAAGATATTTCATAGAAGATTGCCAGGTGCATTTCAGTACCTTTTCTGCAGAAAACCTTATCTAAGTAAACAAAAAAAAGAAAGAACAGGCTTTTATAAAGACTAGCACCATGGAAAAATAATAACAAATATCAATTACACGGTTGCATTATAGTGTGTGTTTGACACCTGCTGACTAATTTCTCTTGCTGCCTTTTTTTTTTCCTATCCAAGCTCAACAAGATAGTAGCAAAATTATTGTTCTTTCACTATTACTCTCACATAGACACTAGTAATGCATCAAAACCAGTATTAAGAAGCTCTAGAGTTCATTGGTAGTACTGGGTCTGATTTCCAGCTGGTCAGACCTGAGGATGGACTTGGCGGAATCATTAAAATATTCATTCTTTTCAACAAGATAGAAGTTACTGAAACACAAAGTGCGCACGTATATATAATATATATGATAATATATACACAGATATTTTGTTTATATAATTAAATACACCCTGTGTATGTAATTATTTATGGATATATATATCGGTTTATACATACAAACTTAGTTTTAGTATCCAGGACATTGTCCATAAATAAAATAATGTGCCTTTAGGGGTTTATGTAGCTGCTCTTAGTACATGAGCATTTAATTGAAAAGTACCCCTATTTAAGGTATATAAATTAGTTTGAAAAACCGGGCTCAGGTTGAAATGAAGGGTTTAGCTATTTGCACTCCAAATTCATTTTCCTCTTCTGGTTACATTAATATATTTCCCCATGGGCAAAAACAGTCTTCCTCAAATGAAATTTTGTATTCTTTGTCTGCATATTATCACCAAAAGACTTTGAGATTTATTCCACCGGACATGTCTGTTATGAAAACCACTATTCTGCATGTGTAGTCAGTTTTATTATATTTTCCTATACAGTGTATCTGTATTAAAATCACCATCTGTGTTACTGATTGTAGAAAACATTAAAATACAACAGATAGATAGGATATGAGAAATATCCAGAAAGGACATGAACCTTACCCCAGAACTATAATTAAACAATATCAAAGCCCTGATATGCATGTCCAAACTCAAGAAATCCCAACTTAAATCTAATTCCCAGTCTGTTGAAACTGAAGCACAGTAAAGTGAATTAAAGTCTATTTCAAATATTAAATTAAATGTATCCATTTAATTTTCATCAAGATCTTAATATTTTTCAGTGACATTCTTACCGGGAGTAATTTTTGTCCAGATTTCTCCAGTGAAAATCAAGGATATGGGCCTCACTGATAAAAAAATTATCTATATTTTAATGATAAAGAACACTTCTTGTAAGTAGAATATCTAAAATAACGATTTTATTCTAGGATTACTGCAGAAAGGAATCCAATATGATAGCCAATTTCTAATACAATGGAATTATACATATGCTTTCTTTTTTTCTTCCTTTTTGTAACCATGTATTCTACATGATTAAAGGTGTCCCAACTACACTCTCCAGGTGCAATGCCAAGGAAGCAAGTTCAATTTTTAGACTGAACCAAGGAAATCAAGCCCACTAATTCAACCTATACATTGATAGTCCCTAATTAATTAAGATTATTTATTATCTTCTAATTTTGACATTTCCTAATCGAACCCAAAATATTTCTTACATTTTTGGATTTCAAAATTATTTCTATATTTATTTCTATTGTGGGCCTATGATGGGTAGTGGCTTGCACTAAATTAAAAAAAAATATTTAAGATATCTTGGTAGTCTAGAGCTGCATGTGCACTGTTGTGCTGAGGTGATGAAATGTGAGTATACAAATGACACATTTTCTGGTTCATATGTTAATGGGAATATTGATTAATAAATACGAATGTCCTGAAGATCGAAGTTGATTTTATTGACTCATGTCAACAATGAAATATTTCATTCAAATACAGCATGTAAGGCCTATTCATATATTTAAAAATTTATTATGAAGAGTAATAGGCAAAAAGATACTGTGACTTTATTATACTATTTAAAATCTGGTTTGAGGGCTAGTAGATAACCTTAACAAATCATCTAATATTTAACAAATACACACAAAATTGCATAATCATTCCAAAGAGGCATATTGAATAAATGTTAAAGCAATGTATTATTCCAGCAGATTAAAACCAAAGGATAATGAGTATGTCTTGCATTTTCATCAAGACAGACGTGCAAAAAGATTGTTAACAGTAAAGTAACAACAAGTTTAATTCTTGCAATGAAACCATCTTGATCCACTTGAACATTTTATTTGACAAATGTCAAATGACCCCAAATAGGATACAGACAGAAAGACAAGCAGCTATGCTCTTAAACCTGAATTCACACCTCCACTGCCAGATAAAATGGCATCCATTTCAAAGCTTATGAATCCCAAAATAATATATCAAAGAGAAATGATATATTCTTTCTGATGTCTCATGAAAGACATTCTGTGAATACTGTGAGCTAATTAAACACCAGACATTAAAATTTTCACGGATATACTTTGTACAAGTCATAGTGAGCTCTACAATGCGTACCAGCTAACCATACTTTTAAATATATGCTATGTTCTTTACTTGAGCAAGCTTGCGAGTTTAAAGTAAGGCACTTGCTAACACAACCTTATGAAACCAAGTCTGGGGAGAATTTCATTCCATTGATTTGTTAAGCTCCCTAAAAAGACTGCCAAATAGATGACATTAAACCCAAAATAAAATTATCCTGGTGTCTAATCTCTTGTGACTATGAACAATCCCTAAGTTAACCATACACAAATAACCTTCCAATTTCATTAATCTCTTGGAATTTTCAGTGTGTTGGGAAATGTTTGTGAAATATGCTCAGCCACACATCTGGCTCATGCCATCCCTGTGTTCTTCTCTCAGCTTATATTTCCTTGGCTATTATGCCGTCTCCTCATTCTCCCTTTTTTCTGCTTTAGGTGAGGAATAAGTGGTAAATAAGAAGCCCACAAAACCTGTGCTAGAAACTCAAGAGCTTTCCTGCTCTGTAATTCTCTGGGATAAAGTAGAGAAGATATAAAAGATCTGTTTACAGATCTGTTAAAGATCTGTTTACAGATCTTACAGACATCTTCAGTTTCACAGAGCTCTGTCATATAATGATATATTTGTTTGCTCTTGTGCAGAAATGTCAGGCATATTCTGGCATCCCTCTTTTCTGATGAATATAGAACATTGTACAGACCCTGAAACTAACCCAAATAGCACACCCTGATGAGAAAACTGTATATACAGAAAACTGTATATACGTGCTGATCTATTGCAGAACAGTTGTGTTATGTAATAAACCCTGAACACTGTGTCCTACAGTTATTTGAGCTCAGGACCTCATGGAGGGCACTGTCGCTTCCTCCCTTGCCTGCAGCCCCAACTTCTCTTCCATTGAAAAGCCAGGCCAGGAGCTGGGCTGAGGGCACATGTACCTAGTATTTAACTGCCAAGCATGGAGCAATGACACAATGAGCACCCTAGGATTCATAGCAGCAGGGTTTGGGCAGTGCCCCAGAACAACCACTGTGTGACACACTGCCCCTGAGCAGAGGCCATTACAAACATCAGCTATCAAAAATGATGTAATTTAGCCAAGTCCATCTATCAATACTTAAAAAGTCACCCATTGCAATCATGAATTCTATTGGATTGCATCCTACCTTTTCTGCTGTAGAAACAGCTAACCAGTCACCCCAGCTGAACCTTGACACTCTTAGGAGCAAGAATATTCAAAAAGGAGCAGATTAACCTGAGTTGTGTGAGACTCACACTTTGCAGAGCTTCCATGACAATAAAAGAAGTAATTGATGCCCAACACATGACAATGTACTACCTTGGCTTTACAATAATTCTTTCCGTTCCACAGCTATATAAGCAATAGACACCATGAGGCAAACTTATATTACAAGTGCAGTGGAGCAGGAATTTTTTGCAGCAGTATTTTTTTACAACAAAATGGAATCCTGGTCCTTTACTGGAGCTCTGTTGGGAGCATAGTAATGCAGTAATAATTACAGTAGAAATGTGCAATAAAAGCACTCCAATATAAATGCGAAGATGGAATATATTAAATTAACAAATATATATTTATATTTCTGCAGCAATCTAAATTGCAATTAAGATTCAGCCACATTTTTAAATTCAAAGAGAAATTCAGCTTCACCCCAAAGACAGAAGTTTGAAGACTTAGGCCACAGGTATTACAAAAATGAGAATATAAAATTTAAACAAAAGAATTGTATGAATGTTGTCACAGAATTCCTATCTAGGTTTCTTATTTTTACATTACAGTAGTAGAATCTAATTTGTTTTCATAAAGAGCAACCTATAAAAGAGATGCTTTTAAAATACACACACGAATATATTGGATTAGGTTTATGCTCATTTTGATGAAGATGCTAATTCAATGGAAATTTTGTGCTGCAAGGTTTAAAGGAAAGTGGTAATTTTTAATCTCCAGTCATCATTTATTCAGTGGTAAAACAATGCATTAAATCACCCATGTTTCTGATCATGGAGAACCAAGGTTTCATTAAATCAAATACTTCTGTCAGACATAAAAATGAAGTAGTTTTGAAGAGATTTGTAAAATACATTTCTAACATAGATATGTTTGCTTTTTTAATGTATATTTAAACAATTGCTTCATAACTGCACAGCAAACTTTGGGGGAAGACTAGAGAATGAGAAAGTAGCAAATCACAGTTTGAGATTGCTTTTTTTACCTTTTGTCATGTTCCTTTAAGCATTATTTTACTAAACTTAAATTTTTCTTTTCTTTAAGTTCAATTAAGAGTTTATAGCAGTTTAAGAGCAATGTATGCATGCTTATTGATATATAGGGATGTCTCATTGAAAAAAACTGAGAGGTGCAAACAATCTCAGGCTGTTTTATGAGTAACTGAAGTAGAACAAAACTCAACTCTTCCATGATAAATCTGTGACCCTGGGATTTACTCTAGTCACAAATCTTTATATAACAAATCTCATAAAAAACTTAGAAGTAAATAAAATGAACAAGTCATTAGCCATGACAAAAGGTTCTAAGAAAAATATCATAATTGCAGTGACAATATTTAATAGACAGAATTTATCATTTTGGTGCAACAATCTGACTCTTCTCTCAACAACAGTTAAACTCTGAAGTACCCTAACCATTCACATCTGGCTTAGAATACATTTAAAATAAAACCAGAAAGCAACAATTGTCTTTATGACGTGATATTAAAAGAACATAAAAAATATAGAGAAAAAATGCATACAAGTTATCAAACACTCAATATCAAGTATTTTATTAAAACTATTAACCACACTGGCTTTGTGAAGGAATAAAAATCTCTCTTTAGATAAGTTTTTCCTTAAGCACTCCATGAACACATAAGCACAGACTATGAACCCTTTCTTACTAACTGTTTTTTTCTAAAGAATGCATAGGAGACATTCAATTTAGATGAAAGTCAGTGCAAAATGGGAACATGACAAAATGGGAACATTTTAGCATTTGTTACAGGTGGCCACATGCTAAATGGAGGGGAAAGAGAACAAAGAATTTCAGGATGTCTTTTGAAAACACCCTGAGACATCTGGGCAGCAACACAATTCTGCTCTGTACAACCATTTCAGTGAAGACCAAAGTTGGTGAACTTATTTAATATAGATTACTATGTTGCCAACACTGCTCTGTGCCCAACACATAAATAGGCCTAAGTCACTAGGATTTTTGCATAAAAATACTAATATCTGCAAAACCATTAGCTGCCATCATGGTAGAAAATCTCTGTTCTTTTAAGAGTCAAAACTGGAAAATTTTTCACTCTGGTAGAAGTTCATGGAAATTGTATTGAAACACCACTTTTGTAAGTGCAATAGTGATGTTCACCTCAAGTATATCAATAGAAATTATTCTTCTTCAGTTACTATCCTGAAAACTCATTGACTTTTAGACCTATTCTGCCCTGAATTTTAGCGAAACATGAATTTAGCGAAAAAAAGTGACGGCAATGAAAAATCAGCCCTGCTGCCCTCAATATCCACAAAGAATTTTAGTGCTTTTTCCCTCTGAGAACTTAGATTAGAATTAATTGAGGACATAGAATGAAGTAGATATAGCAACTTAACTATTTCTTTTGCTTAGTTATTCTTTACTTTACAAAAAACTAGGCAACAGAGGATGTAGTGCTGCTGTAGTAATTTTCAACCTCCTCAGCTGCCATGCTAATTTAAATTTGTAGAGAAATAAAATAATGACGGGGACCATGCAGTATAAGAAATACCCACGAAAAATACTATCATTTTGCATCATTGCCACATTTAAAACTTAAGGGCAACAAAGACTTTCTGCAGATTTAACATTTAACAAGATGGCTAAGGTTGGAGGTAGAGCAAAAAGCAATTACAGATAGCACATAATAAATACATTTCAAATCAAGATATTTTTAATTATGTGCAATTTTGCAGGAAATACATATATTGCTACATTTTCATAGAGATTTAAAAATAAAGTTCAGACCACAAGGAAGATCTCTTCAAAGTTAGATCTGTGTAAATCAATAGCTTAAAAATATTTTATAAAGTAACATGTAGGAAAGAGTTCAGTTACACCATTCTGAGGAAATATGGTAAAAGGAGATATTATAGATGAAGGGTGTCTCAGATTTTTAGAAAAAAAAAAAGCATAGCCCAAGTGATCAGAAATAGATAAAAGCCATCTGCCTGGCCCTCTTCAGAAAGAAAAAAGGTCCCTGAATTTCACCCAGTTTCACTCAGAGTTTTGATATCCATAATTTCTGAATTTCTGATTTATGAAATTCCATGTATTTTATATGTTCAAGAAATGCACCTGCAATTTTTCCCATCAAATTATTCTTTGAACAACACTTGTACTCCAAAAATCACTTTGCACTGTATTTACACACAAAGCCTAAGGACACCAAGAAACTCCTGTAAAAATTTGC
Source organism: Campylorhamphus procurvoides (assembly GCA_013396655.1). Classification (NCBI taxonomy): domain Eukaryota; kingdom Metazoa; phylum Chordata; class Aves; order Passeriformes; family Dendrocolaptidae; genus Campylorhamphus; species Campylorhamphus procurvoides. Next base: position 365,932 of record WBMV01006674.1, on the reverse strand, counting down.
CTTATGCTAACAGTAACTGAAGAAAAACGGGCATAAAAATATGTTTTCACATGTAACCATGAGTAGAAAAGGACACGCCACATTTAACTGTGGTTTCACTTTGAAATACATACATATTAAATATTACAAGATATTTCACTAGCAGTAATGATACAAGAATTGTATCTGCAGCATTTCTCATGGCCAGAGTCAAAACTGTCAGCTGTAACAAATTTTACTGCGTTTTTTACTGTTTTCTTGACCTTCCCTGCACAGCAGAAGTTAGGCAACTAAGGTGGTATTTCAAAGTGAATAAATTTATATTTATATAAATCAATTGTTATATTTTCTGGTGTTTCTGGTGTAGAACATAAACAGTCATAAATTGCAAACCATCCTTTATTTTCAGTGATGTAAAAGATTTATGAATGCTTTAATAGATGCTATAAAAATTAGCATTAGGGCACCCTAATGAATAAACTAACCCACTGTCAGGAAGAAACCCTTTGCCCAAACAAGAGAATGTATGAAGTTATTTGAAGCAGAGATCTATGATCCAAAACTCCTGCAAGATCTGAATGCTCCAGGAATTAAATTTAGCCTCAAAGTTGCGTAAAATTCTGTAGAAGCAAGTGGAAATTGTAACAATAAGGTTTTAAAAGGAAACCTGAGTTTAAAAATATAATCTATGTGCCAGTTGAGAGAAGCAATATAATGTTATTTGGCAATTGGAAACAGTACTGGCAATTTGAACAAATCCGGAGAAGTCCATGGTAGTACAGTGCCATATACACTCAAACTAGTAGCTTCTTTACTTTCATATTCTACACGGACCCAGTGTTTTCTGGCTTCCTAAAGTATATCTTTGAGATAATAAGTGTAATTAAAGCTATATTATTCATGCCACATTTTCTACTAATGAGGAAAGATGGAAAAGTCAGCATATTAATGAGAAACTGTGCTTTGAAGGCCGCTTATCATATGATTCTTATTGATACAGGAAGCTGTTTCAAGGGCTGGATAACTGTTTAAAAGGGGCAGGAGAAAATTTATGTGCAAATTAAGCTCAGCCATTAACCCCCCCAAACACACACACAAAAATGCCACAAAACTTTTTCACAGTAATGTATTAACTATGTATAAAGCTTGATTTTACAAAAAAAAAGCCTTGGGAGAAGGCTCTGAAGGTAATTTTTTTGGAAACTATTTTTTGAAAGTTCTGGGAAACAGTGAAACCTATAAATGGAAATTGCAATAGTTGTTGTTTAACACTGCACATTGCAGCACAAATGGATTTAAAAAGATCACTATGGGTCATGGTCTATAATCTCTGCATCCTTGAACTGTGGAAGCTGACAGCACTTGAGTTCCTGGGAATATATAGCACTAATGACTAATCTTAGTGTGCTGTTTCCACTTGCTGCAGTTTAGCACACTTTTAACAAAGACTCACACTCATAATGATAATAAAGGTATTTCAAAAGCTGTGAACAAAAGTGGTTTTGTCAGTATTTTCAATATTAAAGTTAATTTCCATTAAGATCATAAATGACAAAAATGGGAAGGAAAATTCACATCCCACTTCTCTTGCAAATGAGACTCGTTCTTCTCAAGTTAATGTGTAAAACAGAAGCCAGTTAGCAGAATGTTGTTTGACTTCAAAAATTTTCAGATACTCATTGAAAAACATCACATTTGCCTTGCAAAATGTTCACAGACACTATTGTACTACCGAGCTTTGTTATTGCATGTACCACTTGCAGCTTGTCTAATTGCTAGCTGCAAATTACAACCCTCAGTGACAAAACTATTTGGACAAACCATGGGTGATGTGCAAGAAGATGAAAAACAACTTCATTTTAAAAACACCTAAAGGATAAGCAAAGGTAGCTATGTTTTACAGCAATTTTAACTAAAAACAGGAAGCAAGTTTCTCAGAACATTGTTAGCAGTATCTTCTATTCATCCTAGCTACAACAGACATAATGAACAGGACATCTACCAGTCATGAAAAAGTAAGGGCTTCCAGTGTAAGCAGAAATGAAAAAAAAAACAGTAATTATGGGTATAGCATGTGATAATTGTGAATGAAACCCAAATGTTACAAGGACGGCCATGGAATTTAATTATTGCAGACAGTTATCTTGCCCTTGTCTGCATGAAAACTCACTAACAGCAATTCAGATTGCTGCTCCATATAATGGTCCCTAATCAGCTGCAGCAAAATAAATAGTCAAATAACTTTTTCCCCTAGTAAAATACATATTTAAAGAATTTGCAATACACTCTTTAATAAAACATAAGCTTTAATAAAATATAAGCCCATAAGACCAAAGCCCTACTCTACTATCCTTGTATAATTACATATAAATATTAGCTACACAAGCTAATCTGAATTGCCCCTGGAGTTTAAAGTCAAATGTGTTAGCTTGCACTAAATTATATTAAGTGCTTTGTAAGACTGTGATAACAACTAGAGCTGAAATCAACTTTGCCAGTTACAGATGTTTTCACTCCCTTATATACGTAATATGCTCTTTCAGAGAAAAGTGCTATCTTAACATACACATTTCTGATACTTGTCATATACCTAAACATATTTTGTTTAATCAGGGAACCAATTTACTATCATCATTTTATGCTTAGATACAGCTCTGAATATAGTACACTCTTAGAATAAGTATGCGCAAATGGATATGAAAGAAAAATACTAATTTTCCTGGAAGAACAGACACTGAGAAAGGAATGCAGAAATTACTGAAAAGCATACTCAATTCCCTTGAAAACTTAGAGCATTTATTTTCACATAAAGTACAATAAATTTGTAAAGAACTTTCTTGCCTGTGTATTCCCTGTGGAATCTAGCATAAAACCAGATTTATATACTGCAGTGCTCTAATTAATCTTGTCTTATTCAAACAACTGTGTGAAAACTATCTGAACTCTTGTTCAAATGCATTAACTGAAAATAATCAACTTATTCTCTTCCATATCTCTTCCCATTTTACTCCTTTTTCATTATTATTTAATTGAATGTTCATTTTCCAGCATTAACGGTTCCTTGAAGGAAACTGAAATAACAATATTCAGATTGCACTAATGCTCATGTTATGCTTGACTGATTCAGTGTCCTTCTAAGTGTTTTTACTATCATGTAGACACAAACTTCATACAACATTTCTAAGGATCTGGGGCAAGAAAAGATATGAAGTCCTCTTTCAGTTTAATTTATGTGTGTACGCTTTAATTCCTTAGTATCAAAAAAGTTTCAGTACATTTTTAAGACTCTAAGTAGCAAGGCAATGCTCTAAAGACCTGATCCCATGTCCAGTGAAGTGCACTTGGATTTCGCTTGACTGACCAAAGGGGACTGCTTTCTATTTAATAAAAACTAGGGTGAAAAACAGATTATGCAACACAGTGTAACTGTATATTTTGAACCCAAGTTTCTGGACACTATGAAAGTTAAGATTTAAAGAGGGATCTTATTTTTGAACAGATAAAGCGCAGTTACTTCAGAGAGCAAAGGAACAAATCAAAATATCATTAATAGGTTCATATTTTATTGTATTTATAAAAAATAAGTGCTAATATCTTATTTGAGTATCCTATTTTTAAGAAGTTACTTTAAGGAAGTACCTTTTCTAGCTTTAAATTAGGAAAAAATACTTTAGGAATCTCTGTTCTACATTATTACACATTATTACAGGTAATCTACTTTTCAAGAATTATTTGGTAGTACCTTAAGTTAAGACCTAAGTCTGTGTCTGCTTTCAGTTTCTGCCTTAATCTTGAGTAAAATTACACCAGCAAATGACCATGTCCCAAAACAGTTTTAATCCAACTTGCTCATCTGACTTATTTTTAAGTGTTAGAAGCCCTCATCAGATGGATTGAAAACATGATGGAATTAGTGAAGTCACTGCCAGTCTCCATTATTTATATTTTCTGACCTCAGAATCATCTCTCTAGGGTACAAAATTTCTATATGTCTGTACAGTTTTTTGTTCAATGCAACTGTGTGTTGCTGTTCACCCTTTCAAGCAAAAGAGAAGTTTGCAAACAGGAAAAAAATCCCTTGTCCTAGTTCACAAGAGCTATATGGCACTACAGTTCACCATGATACACTACATTAAAAGGGAAGAGACAAACCTACATTTCAAGGTCATCCATAATCCTTCCTCCATCAGTGTTAACATTTATATAAAGTGTGTATATATATATGTGTGTGTGTGTGTGTATGTGTAGATTTTACTTAATTTTATAGCAAAATGGAAATTCAGGCTATTGAATAGTATCTGATGTATTTGTTGGTTCACTCCTTTTTTACGTCCAATAAGAAATTTAGGAATCTGCCACTAACTCTTGGATTTTGGCTTGCTCACAATGGAATAGAAGAAGGAATAAATCAGTAAACAGAAGGTTGTATTAATCCTACAACCACCTAAACCAAGCCTCACTGAGAAGCTTACTCAGAATGTAATTTATCTTAGCTGTTTGGTTTGGTTTTTTCTGACAGTTTTGAGAAAAGTGACAGGGAACACATGGGACAGAATATTAGAGAAATGTAACCTCAAAAGGGGAGAAAGTGTTTTATGTTACCTCCTGGTTAGCAGCAGCTAGTTCTTCTTCCAGTGCAGAGACTCTTTCTAAAGAAACCCTCAGTCGTTCCCTTACCTAGAAGAAAAATCAAAATATGTGCAGTAACGTAATTTCTATTAAAGATTACATAATCTGCCATATGCTGTACTGTATGCCCTGTCAGTCCATTTGCAGGCATGTGTGTTGTACTTTTCATGAGACATACTGTGTAGTAAACATTTACACCTAATTACAGGAAGACGTAACCCATTAAAATGTCAAATTTTACTGTTGTTCCACAGTCTGCCTATAGTTTTATGGATACACAGCAAATGCAAATATTTTAAGACCACATTAGGCACAAAAATATAACTTTCACAACCATCTTTTGCAAAGGATAAAGAAAAAAACGTTTGCAGATGTTTTAAGTCCACTCCATGGAAGATAACTAATCTGTTTATAGCAACTGAATCAAAAAAATTTGTTGAATAAAATCACTTCCAGCACAGCCTTCAGGCACGCATACTATAGATTTTTTTAATATCATCATGCATTTGTTTCGGTTTTTCAAAAAGTCATAAACAGTGTATACTCTCATAAGCAGAAGAGTCTGCTGTGTTTGCACCAGTCATAATAACCTACTCTGTTCTGAGGACGTTTATGATCTACTCTATTATTATTACTACTACTATTGTAATTATTACCAAAAACTTATTATTGATAATTATTAATTCAATACCTCTGAAGAACATATTTACTGCTGTTTGAGTGTTCAGGCTCAGTGTCAACTCATATAGTGAGAGACAACTTAACTATAACCTGCAATGCAGTTGCAGTCTCCCAGTATGATCAAAGGTAAATCAGACCTGAAGCCATCTCCAGTGCTGCATGTTAACAGTCTCTCCTGACTGTTAAGGGACCCGTGGTAACTCTTCTCCTAATCTACATAACTTCACGAGGAATCTCACATTAAATAACTTTACAACCTGGCTAGTGAGTCAACACTCAGGATATATTTCTATATATCTTCCAGCTACACTGCAGCAATGCTGTTCCACCTGCTGATCCAAGGATGTTTAAGGCTATTTGCAATGTTTGTAGGGTAAGGTACCATCCTCTATTAAACCAAGAGGTGTAGCTGGAAAACAAAGCAAAACAAAAATCAATCTTTCATGTACAATGGAACACTACAGATTTTCAAGTAAGTAACAATTGTTTTCTCACCTTGACAAATACAGGAGATTCATGAAAAGGTTGCAAATGTCCTAATGCTTTCATATTTTTTCCATTGATAAAACTCTTAGTCCAACAAATATTACCTTTCCTTACATACTTCATTTTCCATTACAACTGATTGAAGTGAGACTTTGCAAACAGACTCACTATAGTCCAAGAATGATTTCGACTTTATTAGATGAAAAGTACTCAGCAAAACTGTAACATAGTATGTTCACTAAACTTCAAAATTAATTAAAGATGAAATAGGTATTTAGGAAATGAACACTTAAAAATAAAACTCTTCAGCCTTTCTAACAGATGCAAATACAGTTGCTTATGCTGTCCTTTGAGCTTTTTGTTCCTCTTCACATACTTCAGCTTTATTAAAAAAGTCCAAAATTTGGAAATTTATTTCATGTATTCACATAAATTAACTGAATGCTCTAGGGCAACTATAGTTTTACTGTGCACTAAACAATATTGCTAGCCTTGAGAGAACTGAAATCACAAGTGATTTTCTGAAAGGAGCAAGAGAAAAGCAAGTGGAAGAGTGCTAAGGTATAAGAAACAAATTCTGAAGGTTAAAAAGAATCTTCACCTTTTAGTCCCATTTCTGATTTATTAATTTCCCTCTTCTTTCATCACTATAACACTGAAAATATCAACTGTTAATGTTTTCAAAGATGCATGTTGTAGCTTAAATGGACATCTCCTTTAGGATGTGATAGTCTAATCAATAGCTGAGCTGCAGTAACTGACTGCCTGTTCCTCCTCTTAAGTAAATGGAGTTTACAACATCTTGAAGTGCGGTGATTGAGAGGCAGTGGTAAGAGTGAAAATAACTAAAAATTTTAATGACTGTTTCTACTGTTTTCATACGTCAGAACAGAATACAGTGAAAATATGCAATGGAACCCAAAATATTTTTGCTATTTATTAAATTTTTGTGCTATTTTTCAGCAAAGGTGTATGTTAAAACTTTTAATCATAAAACTTGTTTTCCAAAATGAGCTAAATTACTTCTGGAAAATACCCTCATAAAGCTGCAGATTTATGGTAGCAACCTACAATCACAGTTATTTTATATAATTTCTTTTTTTTCCTTATTCAATACTAACACACTTCGAATCTGTAGAATTACTTTGAAGTATTAGATTTCTTAATGTTATTAATTACTTCCATCTCATTCTATTTTTCATAAAAATACTCACAACAAATGTATAATGTATCCATTATTCTGGTAATACCAGAACAATTTTGTTTTTTATTTTTTATTGGTTTTAGGTTTTTTAGTTGTTTAAATAGTGAAAGCATTTCTTATATCATTTGCCTTTCTTTTTTCCTATTTTTTTGAATCATATTCTGCTTGGAAAACTATTATTACTTCAATTCTTCTACCAACTTCCAAGGTCTCCTTGATGACCTGTTTTCCTATTCATGTGGATGAAAAGTCCAAGGCAGTATGAGTCCACCACCTGGCATTCATATCTTTCTTCTCTCTCTCCTCCTACCATGGCCTCTACCTTCCCACGCGTTCCCCGATCCCTCTGTGGATCCCCAAACTCTCTTTCTGTATCCTGTTTCCCTTTGCATCACCATTTACGTTTTTCGGTAGCTCTCCCCTATCAAAATCCATGCCCTACCAGTGAAGGGTGTAGGCCTGTCTTCGAGAGGCCCAATTTCAACCTCTCTAACCACAGGTGGAGATTGTAGATGACAATTTCTCAATGAAAATCTCAGCTTAGATGTAAACAACACACAGAAAAATTACAGTCATCTTTCTGGCTTCAGTCCTTCTGGCTGTAAGTGCTGCTGAGGGACAAGATGATTGAGAGAAAATTCACAAGACAGCAGTTGTTAAAAATCAGAATAAAATACAATGAATTGCTCATTTTACTTGAAATTTTCACAGGTCTTCTGGAACCTCCATGTATTCAAGGCTAAGTGCCTTTTAAAGGAGAATGCATGTTTAAAAAGAACACATTATAATATGCCTAAAACTGGCATTCACTTTGAATGTTGCTAGAATTTGCTAACCAACTAGGCCACATTACTGAGGACATTGCAGATCCACAAGGAGCTGGAATCAGAAAAATTATCCTTAAACTTTACGCACTGTGGTACTGTATAACTGGATCCTAGTGGGGTTTATAGAGACATTTTAAAGCCTGAAACCCACATTCCTTGTGTTATAACAGCACTCTGATCTGAAGGGGAAATCTGCTCTGGTTTACACAGCGGAAGTCGCAAGCGTATTTCTCATTATAAATTTATTTCTCAGCCAATATACAAATGTATTGCAAAGGATTGTGTATTGAAATACCTCTTCAAATTTATATTTACAGCAAAAAAACCCAAATAGAACCATCCTTATTGCTGAGAGACACGAGGAAGAGTGGTATTCATGGTCACTATGTTGTTAGAGAAGAGAGCTAGAACAAATGCAAACTGTTTCTATCAGATAACTTTTGTTTCTTTCTTTTTAATGTGATGAATGCAAATTAGTGATTAGAATATTATCTTGTTTTCTATTTTCTGAAAGTGAAAGTAAGTGAATAACTATAGTTTATAAGAATTATTTAAGTGGTATTGTGTATATCACTTCAGAAATAACATACTGTTTAAATTTCATATGGTTCTTCAATGTATTTCTATTTTCTTGGGCAAAAGATAGAGATTTACTAAAAAAGGTTTCACAAAGTAAGACTGTCAGATGTCACCTGATGTATCAGAACATGCACCTTTAAAGGACAAATACCTGGAGAATAGAAGGCTCTGGGGATATCTTGTAACACCTTCTAGTACCCCAAGAGGGCTTACAACAAAGCTGGAGAGGGATTTTTTACAAGGACATGTAGTGACTACACAAAGGGGAACGGCTTCAAACTGAAAGAGGGCAGATTTAAATTAGATGTTAGGAAGAATTTCTTTATTGTAAGGGTGGTGAGGCACTGGAACAGGCTGCCCAGAGAAGCTGTGGATGTCCCATCCCAGGGGGGGCTCCAAACTACGTGGTCCAGTGGAAGGTGTCCCTGCCTGTGGCAGGGGGTTAGAACTAGATGACCTTTAAAGTTTCCTCCAACCCAACCATTCTGTGATTTATGATTGCAGTGCCACAGACACAGCAGAAAAGGGTTGATCTCTCCATATCAGAGGGTTGTCCATGTTAGAGCGTGTATCCAACATGCGCCAGGATGACTGGTGTTTTTCTGGATTTTAAATGCAAACACATAATCTTGAAACATAACTTAGTCAATGTTATGTTAGTACTGCTGTCGGTGCAAAATATCACCCATCTTTCTCTGTCTCCTAGCAACTGCTTCCCACTTTTTGCTTGCTGTCAAATTCTTTTCTTCATTCTCTCCAGATCTGCAGCCCATAAAGAACTTTTAAAAAACATTTCCACACTTGAATTGAATCACTATTGTTTTTCATGAATACTCTATGGAATAAAAGCTCTCCTAGTTACCTGCTAATGAATAAAAAGGTAGTGGTAACGTTGACACAAATAGGCTGCTTTTATTTGCAAGCATATTAGGTATACTTTTCTGCCATTAATTAATCTTAAGAGAACCAGTGGTTTTTTGACTTTTAGCTGAGACATCTGGAAGCTGCTTTCCTCTGTGAAGGTCAACCAAGCACTTTTCTTACAACACTGACTGAAAAACTGGGTTTGGAGAGGAAGTTGCTTCAAACAGCTTCTTCTTTCCAAATTCACATTTTAAACGTTAAACCCAAAGTTTGGAGCAAAATAGGAAAAACGTCTGCAGGACAATAAACATGTTCAGACAGATATTAAAAGCCAATTATACCTATAGAATGCCATAAATAATTATTTTTCTATCTTTTATTCTTCCTGAATTGCATATAAAGACTATGCACTTCCTGACTTACTCTATACTCAATCTCTATTCTAACTATGAAGTAAATCTGAGCTTCTACTTTTTATTCAACACTAATGGCACCTAGTAAATATTGTCTTCATTTGCTGTTTTATAAACTATTCCATGTATGCTCATATATAATATCCCAAAATATTTCATAGTGCTGTCTTACATTATCTATACAACTTTTCATTGTATGAAAAACCCCCTAAAGAATGATACCAACTACTTAGCAGCAGTAAGAGTAGTGCTTGGGAACTGTAGCATTGAGAAGGTCAGGGATGAATAAATGAAGAGAGGTTTCCACTTCATGAATACAGCTGCAAATTTCAACTGGCTTGTGCAATAGCAAAGCCTACAAGAAATGTTAAGTCAGAATATCATATCGATCCTAGTCTGGATCACTCCTAACCTCTACTGTTAAAAATTTCAGGTTTTTTAACAATGTTCATTGTTTCTGAGACATAATCTAGCATTTAAGAAAAATAGTCACTGAATTTAACTTTGAACATGATGAAAATCTAGAATTGGTAGCAGAACTGCCCATGTCCGGCGTTTTTATATTTCTAAAAATGTTAGCATAATTAGATATATGATAATTTTTGACATGTATAGTTCTGTCAAATTAAATGTCTAAATAAAATGCAGTCAGTGTAGTATCAATTCCATTTGCTGTGACACAGCTCATCCAAGAAGACACAATGAGATTTCTTTGAGGGACACAAAAGGTGGCAAATATTTATAAACTAAATTAACTTTTTCATTAACTTCATGTCCTGAAGTGAAAATTCTCAGAAAACACACTACATGAAGACTGTTGTTTGGCACTGCTAGGATCTCATAAGGATAATGGAGTAAGATGAGCAGCATACTCCTTCCACCTTCTACTCACTAGGAGATACCTACTGGGTTCAGCCAAACAGGATTGGCTCTCTTGCACGGGAAGCTCGTGACAAGCTTTCATTCTACAAGGCATGAAGGGATGCTGAAGGAGCTGTCAGACCCTGAAATAACTGTCAGTGACAGTCACACTTTCTCAGAATAATGCAATCGTGACTGTAATCTTTCTCTGGCGATTTATTTTCTGGGCAAAAGCTAAAGGCAAAGCTCAGATTTCATGTAATAGATAGACAGCTAGCAGATTTTGTGCAATAAATTAAAGCATAATTTCTGATTCTTATTATACCTATGCAGGCCTTGGTAGAAATTGATATGTTTTATTTTTCACCTTTGATTCCATTTAGTAATTTTCATTGCATTTTGTTATAGTAATGAGGTTGTTTTTGTAGTTCTTGTAATGTGCATGTACCAAACCTTTCATGAGGTAAACCTTTAAGTTTAGTGGCAGAGCTTGTTTCCACACCTTGAGAAGTTTTAGTGTATGACGTGAAATCATGAAAGAAAATTTGCATTCAGGAAGAATGCTAAGATTTCCTTCACATTTTTTTAAGTTTAAAGGGCAAAACTTTTTATGAAAATACTCCATTATGCTTTTCCAAGAATGTAACAGCTAAATTAATAGTTTCAGTGCTAACATTTTTTTGTGAAGAAAAGAAATAAAGTTTGCATTTTCAATTCATATTTTAATTTCACATTTATTTTCAAAGAGTCATAAAACACTTTCAATGCCCTTTTTACAGTTTTTGTTATTCTGCATTGATGAACCTACTTCAGCTCTGCGTGCATTTTTTGATGGGGCAGTGTTCATTTCCTGTGACATCAGTGTATCATATATCATGTTTTCTTGCCTCAGTATTTACTGTCCACAGGCCTTGCTGAACAAAGAAGCAGAGCATGTAGGAGTGAAGCATAACTCACAATACAGTGGCATGAGACACACGTAAGTCAAAGGGAGTGGACTGACTGTATCCAAGAATGCCAAGAGGCTTGATTAGTGCATCATATTAAGGCCTTTTTCATCCTTGAAAATAATGAAATTCCTTGTGAATGGAAAACCCACAAATGTTGTGTCCACCATCATGCAATACAATACATCCTGGGAAGATCCAGGAAAGCGCAAACTGGCCAATATAGGAAAGATTATGGAGCATATCTTCCTGGAAGAGTTTCCAGGCACATAAAGGACAAGATGGTCATTGGAAAGAGCCAGGATGACTTTGACAAAGCCAAGAGATATCTGGCCAACCTTATTGCCTTGCATGATGAGAGATCTGGCTCAACAGACGAGCAGAGAACGGTGAATGTTTTTTTATAAAGGCTCCACTGAGGCTTTCTGCAAGATCTTCCATTTATCTATAGAGAAAATGGTGAGATATGAATTGGTGAAATTGATTCCACAGTGCATATTGGCTGGACTGCAAGGTGCAGAGGTCTGACACGAAGTCCAGTGACACAAAGTCCATGTGGCATCCCACTGCCACAAAAGGAATATCCTCAGGGAATGGGACAAGTAAGAAGTTTTGCAGAAAGACCTAGGGGTGAATAAGGCCAGTACAGTTTGATCAGTGGGTTGGGGGAAGTGATTATTCCCCTCCAGACTTTTGAGGCTGCATCTGGTTTTGGGCTCCCTTGTACAAGAAAGGCACTGACAGACTTCAATGAAGGCCCACCAAGTTGGTCATGGGCTGGAGCATGTGGTATATGAGAGAGGGTGAGAGAGCTAGATCTGGTCAAAGAGAAGAAGGGAACTTTCACGGGAGATGCTGTCTACAACTAGCTGATCAGAAGATGTGAAGGAAACAAATATAGCTTTGGCTTCCAGATGCAGGGATAGGACAAGAGAGAACATGTGCAAGACTCAACAACAGAAATTCCAGATAGGTATTATGGGAAAAAAAAAATTATAATGAAGGTAGTGAAACACCACAATAGATTTTCTGCCTAGAGATGTTCAGAAACTAATGGGACAGGACCCTAAGATACCTGAAACAGTTGGCGCTGCTTCAAGCAGGAGGCTGGGCCAGATGTCTCCTAGGAGGTCCAACCCACACTATTTTACTAGTCCCTGAATAGCTTCAACAAAGCTTTATAGGTGGATTGATATCTTACTTCTGAAGGGTCTGAAACAAATCTAACTTACATAATTTTTCTGTCACCATGCAGAATATATGACTCACATGCCATAAAAAAAAATTTTAGCACATTTCATTGCATGCAGTCTTTTTTACTTTCATTATTTTTGAATAAAAATCACAATAATGCTGACAATGTGTGGTACAATGTGAAAGCATTATATTATCAGGCATCTGGATGACATATAAAATGTTTTTGGTCCAATTATTCTGGAGACACTATAACATAAACACAGAATTTTAGACAGGATTTGTACTTGAAAATAATGTGTACTAGGTTTAATTTATTTTTTTAATGATTTATTAAACTTTACCCTTGATTGATCTTGGAATGGCTTAAAATAAAAATACAATTTATTGTATCAAAATATAAAATGTTCAACACATAGGTGAAGAGCAGGTAGGAAAATGCAATTTTGACCAATCAGTTTTAAAACTTATTTTATAATGTAACAAATCTCCTGTTGACATGATTGCAGATGGCTGATTTTACTACACTGATAAGTATCGTTACCACTGGGACAGGAACCCATTATGTACATAAGATGTGAACCTGTGTCACTCCGAAATTTTTTAATGTGATGAATACCAATTTTTAACATGCTACATTAAAAAAATACAAAAATTCAATTTGCAATAATATAGATCAAAATATTACATTTATCTTCAATTGAAGCCTGTACAGAAATTTTCAAATTAGGATATCAAATAAACTGCATAGTACCTAAACACTAAAACATTCACAAAATTAAATGTGTAGAAGGTATTATTCAGACTTTTGAATAATCAGAATCTCTTTCAAGTTTAGTTCTTATATTTATCCAACACAGTGTCAAAAAGTATAAAAGCTGGAGAGCTTCCTACTCTAGTGTTATCAATGTTTAAAGTGCTGGATAAGAGATCAAATAAACCACATCAATCCTCAAAAGATCTTTTTAATAAGGCAGAATTTTTTAAGTCTTAATGTCATCCAAAAGCTTATTATAATTGCTTCCAGTAGCTAGAAGTCATTATATTCCCTTTTCTAGATTTTTTAAGGAGGCTTTCATGATATGTATCTGAGTAGAAAATATAACAAAAAATATATACCTAAACACATAGTAAGTTTTAATTTGTTCTAAGTTCCTTAAAATGTATTTATTTTTTAATTGAATTTTTAATTTAATTTTGAACCTGGTAATTAACTCAGTATGACTCATAATCCTCATAACCCCTTTATTACCAATGATATATAAATACTACTATGTAACTAGAGTGACCCTTTTCATAAATCTGCCTCTTTTAGTAACAGTTCCTCAAATATAGCCAACTTTCTGAGTATATGTTTGAGTTTAAAAATGTTAAATTTACTCCTGTGAGACCTTTAACTGGTTCTATGCAACACAGCTCATTTGTGCAGTCAATGGTTTCAGAAGCTGTGCTGCACGATGTCATTCCTGCTTACCCAACCATCTCAAACAGAGAAGCAACTCAGCTGCAGCAATGAGCAAATCACCTAAATAGACCCCACAAGGAATGAGGTTCTTTGCTCATGAGCCATGGTTTTCACGTGCTCCCTGCATGTGTAGTTCTGAGGCACTTAACTAATTCAGATACATCACCTCCGGAATATATTTTTCTGTAGACATGAACTAGATTTCTAAATTCATGTAAACAATACTCAAGGTGATAATTCATAGTTGGACAAAGTTTCATTCACACAAAAGAATCTTTTTTCAGCACAGGACACATGAGAAACCCAATGGAAAGTCCCGCTTAATAAGCATGACTTGATGCAGCTATCAGTGGTTTTTATCTTGATTCTGCAGGCCCTTCATTGCCTCTGATAACAAAGGGTCTACTGTGTATTTTAGGTTATGCTACTTGTACTGTGCTTATGTAGGAAAAGCTAAAATGACTTCTGAAATTTAGGAGAAATATGTCAAGTATAGGTGTGATTTGCTTACTTTGAGTAGTCACTGCTACTGCTTACAAAAGATAGCTGAAGTGACCTGAAGTGTATTACAGCTCTTGGTCATAGAGTCTTAGGGATTCCACTGGACATGTGTGAATGCTCTAAGTACAGGACATATTCAAAGTAACAAATAAACAATGACTGTTGTTCTGCTGCGTTATAAGGCATGGTCAAGTAAGACAAAGAGTGTTTTTAGTAAGCTTTTATTCCATACTTTACCTTTTCATCCAAAGCCTTGTGGTGCTCAAAGAGAGATTTCAGAGCTTTGAGGACCTCAACTTCACTGGAAACTCCTGAGGGAGACTGAGCTTGCCGTTTCACCACTGTCATCCTCAGTGACCTTTCGTGTCTTGAGACAAGGCACTCCAAGTGCTCCAGTAACAGCTATTGGATTTGATATAAAACGTTATTAATTTTTTGCACTCAAATACCATGGATATTCTAACTACAAAGTACATGATACTAAATGGTAACCTCATTGTAGGAAAGACTCCTGGAACACTTGACATTTCATGTTTTTAAATCACATGGAATAAATAGAAAAATAGAAAATCTACTTATGATTTCACTTAAAACTCTGCTATGAAAAGCAAGAATAAAAAATGACTCAGCATAGGGTGTGTACTTAACTAAATTTATTATATATTTATAATATTATTTGTGATAGTGATTGATAAACATTGACAATCAAATAATAACTAATGCCATGGGAAAATATTAAACAAGTTTATAATTAATTAAGCCTAACTGTATTATATCTTCAATTTATACTGGAAGTCACTTAACAAAATATATAAAATTGAACAGTATATTTTATTAGATTTTTAAGGCTATTCATGTGAAAAGCCATAGCTCACGTTGTTTGTCATTAGTATGTGCTCTAAAATGTTCTTTGTCTCAGTTGTACTACAAAAATGAAGGCAATTATAAAAGTCCATAAAATAACCTGCAAACAACATATGGTAAAAACATAATTATTTTTCATTATTCTTCTGAGGTTAAATGAAAAAATAAACCAGTTCGTTGATGTTGTATAGAAAATTCCCAATTTGGCTTTACTTTCATAGGGTTACCATTGCTGTCCTCACTGCCTGAACATAAAAGAGAATTGGTCAGCTGTAAGGTTAATCAAGGTAGCTAAGTTAATGAATTATAATGTGTGTTAACTATCAAAGTCATTGAACTCAAAATTTGAAAATTACATGGATAATTGTTTATTATATCTCCTTTGATGTGGTTCTTAATACAGCTTCTGTCAGCAAATATGTATATTTATCTGTAATCCATAATTATTCTCAGTCACATAATGGCCTTTTTTGTTACATGAATTTATAGATGGCAAAATTACAATGCAATCCTATTGGAGCTGTAATATATTGACATTAAGTCAGGAATGAATAGCATTTGGTGTCATCTTTCCTTCAAACATGGTTCTTATGTCTGGACTTGCACCTTGTTATTATGTCACAATAACTGTAATATTCGTAAAAAATATTGAATGCATAAGTAAACAATGTTAATACATTAAGAATTGTAATGACTTCCCACAGTTAAAAAAAGGAGGGTATTTCTATCATTCCTTAATCCAAGTGGTGGCTTGTATTTACCAAAAGCAAATAAACAAGAAATTCACAATCTCTTACACAGCAGATACAGGTAGATTTTTAATTATTGAGTCATCCAAAGTAACACGCAAATTTGAAGAGACCTCTTAATGATAGAGACAGCAGGAATTTCGTATGGAGCTCTAAAAGGTTTGTATCTTAAATGAGATCAGAATAGCATCCAAATATTTACAGAGTATTTCTGTTCATAGGTCTACTTAGATACCTAGTTAATTGTTATAATGAATAGAATTGAATTTCTGAATTTTGGTCTAAATTCTTATATCTTCATGATTTTTCTAGGTCACCTAGTTTATCTGAGAGAGATCTGGTGTAAAGTAAGTCAATAGCTGACTTCTAATTCTACACTCTCTGCCCTATCTCTTCAAAGAGTCTGTGAGACTGCAACATTTCATTCTCTTTGCAGCCTGACTGCCCCACTCCATAGCCTTAGGGTCGCCAGAATCTGACTCTAATCTGTGCTGTGAACTTACAATTTCTCCACAATTATTCTCACTTCCTGGCTGATCCTATTAGAGCCTGGCTTATCCTTCCCTGCTCTCTTTATGCAGAAACTTTTCAATGCATCATAGCTGCCTCTGGGTCAGTCTAAATCCAGTCAAAAGGCTACGAATTCTTGGAGAAACCGGGAAAAAAAAGGAAAATGTTGATTCATTGTTGAGCTTTTAATATGGCTATTCCTTTCATAAGTCTGTAGTTGCTTAATGCTCAAACCAACACCCACTAAACCAGTCCAAAATAACAAAACCTTGGCAACCTTTTTTTTCAGCCTAACTGAGCAAACTTATCATATTTGATTCTTTATTCCCCCAAATTGTTTATCTCCAGACAAATGCTGCAATGATCAGAGACTTCTGAAAGCCTGTATGCAAGTATTAGTTGGAAGGGGAAATAAGAAAATCTGATTTATGAGAAGAAAAATTACTCAATCACAGAATCAGCTAGCTTGGAAAAGATCTCTGAGTCCAACCTTTGACCTAACACCACCATATCAACTAGACCATGGCACTGAGTGCCACATCCAGTCTCTTCTTAAATACCTCCAGGAACAGTGACTTCAGCAGCTTTCTGGGCAGCCCATTCTAATGCCCAATCACTCTCTCTGTAAAGAACTTCTTCCTAATGTCCAACCTAAACCTCCGCCAGCATGGCTTAAGACTCTGCCCTCTTGTCCTGCTGCTGGTTGCCTGGGAGAAGAGATTGACCCCCACCTGGCTACAATCTACGCAGTTGTAGAGAGCAGCCCGAGCCTCTTCTCCCTCANCTTGTCCTGCTGCTGGTTGCCTGGGAGAAGAGATTGACCCCCACCTGGCTACAATCTACGCAGTTGTAGAGAGCAGCACGAGCCTCTTCTCCCTCAGCTGCTCCTCATGGGACTTGTGCTCCAGACTCTTCACCAGCTTTGTCTTTGAACACTCTAGCACCTCAATATCCTTCCTAAACTGAGGGGCCCAGATCTGGACACAGGACTTGAGGTGTGGCCTCACCAGTGCTGAGGACAGGGAGAAAACTACTTCCCTGGTCCTGCTGGCCGCACTATTCCTGACACAGGCCAGGATGCCATTGGCCTTCTTGGCCACCTGGGCACACTGCTGGCTCATGCTCAGTTCCTATCAATCAGAACCCCCACATCCCTTTCTGCCTGGCTGCTCCCCAGACACTCTGTCCCCAGCCTGTAGCGCTGTATGGGGTTGTTGTGGCCAAAGTGGAGTATCTTGCACTTGGCCTTGTTGAACCCCATACCGCAGACTCAGCCCATCTATCCAGCCTGCCCAGGTCCCTCTGCAGAGCCCTCTTGCTCCCCAGCATATCGACACTCCCCCAGACCTTGATGTTATCTGCAAATTTGCTAATCAATCCCCTCATTCAGATCATCAATGAAGTTATTAAACAGGACTGGGGCCCAACACTGATCCCTGGGGGACACCACTAGTGACTGGATGCCAGCTGGATGCAGCCCCATTCACCAGCACACTCTGGGCCCGGCCATCCAGCCAGCTCTTAACTTAGCAGAGAGTGCACCTGTCCAAGCCATGGGCTGCCAGCTTTTCCAGGAATGTGCTATGGGAAACGGTGCCAAAGGCTTTGCTGAAATCCAGATAGACTACATCCACAGCCTTCCCCTCATCCACCAGATGGGTCACCTGGTCATAAAAGGATGTCAGCTTGGTCATGCAGGACCTGCCCCTCCTAAATCCATGATGGATGCATCTGATTCCTTGCTTGTCCTGCAGATGCTGCGTGTTTGCACCCAAGATGATCTTGCTGGGCACTGAAGTCAGGCTGACCAGTCTGTAGTTTTCTGGATCTTCCTTCTGGTCGTTCTTGTGGATGGGTGTCACACTGGCCAATTTACAGTAATCTGGGACCTCCCTGGTGAGCCAGGACTGCTGATAAATGATGCACGGTGGCTTGGTGAGCTCTTCCACCAGCTCCCTCTTCACCCTAGGATGGATCCCATCTGGTCTCATAGAGTTGTGAGGATTCAAGTGGCTCAGCAGGTCACTAACTGCTTCCTCCTGGATTACAGGAGGGCTATTTGGCTCCCTGTCTACCAGCTCAGGAGGCAAGTTGTCCTGAGGACAAGCTGTCTTATTGTTGAAAACTGAGGCAAAGAAGGTGTTAAGTACCTCAGTCTTTCCCTTGTGTTTGGTGACTATGTTCCCCCTCTTGTCAAAAAAAGAATTAAGGACTTCCTTGCCCCTCCTTTTGCTATAAAACCACTTTTTGTTATCCTTAACAGTGCTTTCACCTCTCTAATTTTCTTTCTACATGACCTAACAAGATCTTTAAACATTTCATGAGTTGCCTGCCCTTTTTTTCAAAGGTGATAAATTCTCTTTTCCCCCCTAAATTCCTGCAAAACCTCCCTGCGCAGCCAGACCAGTGGTCTTCCCTGCTAGCTCATCTTTCAGCACATAGGGACAGCCTGCTCCTGCACCTTCAAGATTTCTTTCTTGAAGTATGCCCATCCTTCCTGGACCCCTTTGTTTTTAAGGGCTGTTTCCCAAGGTACTCTCCTAATCAGCATCCTGAATAGGCTGAAGTCTGCACTCTGAAAGTCCAGGATAGAGGTTTTGTTGGTGCCTCTTCTTGATTCACTGAGTATTGAAATCTCCATCATTTCATGGTACCCCAGAAAGTACTCTGACCACCACATCTCCTACCAGCCCTTCTTTGTTAGTAAACAGCAAGTCTAGCAGGGCACCACCACTGGTAGGTTCGTTTATCAGCTGCTACAGGTAGTTATCTGCCGCACACTCCAAGAACCTCCTAGACTTCCTCTTCTCTGCTATACTGAGTTCCCAGCAGACAGGTAGCAGGTTAAAATCACTCACAAGAACAAAGGTGATTTTCAAACAATCACCAGCTGCTTGTAGAATAATTCATCCACCATTCTTTATCCTGGTTGGGTGGTCTATAACAGACCAGGATGTCAGGCTTGTTGGCCTTCCCCCTGATTCTTACTCATAGGCACTCAACCTTATTGTCATTAACCTCAAGTTCTGCAGAGTCAGCAGACTCTCTAACACAGAGAGCCACCTCTCCTATGTCACTTATCTCTTCTGAAGAGCATGTAGCCATCCATTGCAGCACTCCATCCAAATGATGGTGACATGGAATTCACAACATGGAAAATCTTTCATGACAGAAGGAATTATGCCATAACCTATAGCACAAAGATAAATTTAAAAATCTGATATACATCCACAACCTCATTTTGAACTGGTGTAGACAGACAATACCAGTAGGGAATTTGAAGTTAGAATGGACAGAAGGAAGACAAGATCTCTACTAAGCAAAATCAGAATGGAGACTGAAAAGAGTGACGAAGAGACAAAAACAAGTTAAACAAGTTTTCAAACATAAGTGCAGAGTGATGGGAACTCAGAATTTCTAATGCAGTGATTGTGGAGGAGTTTTCTATTTGAGATGAACAGTGCAGCACCCCAGTTCTTTGCAGAGCTGCAGATAAGATATTTAACTTTAGGTTAAGTTACTGGCAAATTAGAAACACATATAATACATAACACTGTGCCAATGATAGTCATCCATTTAATATACACAAAAGGCACATTTGCCTTTAGCTTAGAACTGCCATTTCAGAGGAGAAAGAAACGTGTTCCAATGTCTGCATACATTTCATATTTGTTAAATCAAGTGCAAAATACTGTGCTGCCTATTTTACTGACATACTGTCTTTATTTTAAAGACAGAGAGTGAGACGTCACAGCTAGGGGTCAAAAGAGTCACGGATAACTACCACAGTACTTGTGAACATTTCACACTTTTTCTTTCTGTTCTTATTTACTCAAGCTACTCTGTCTGCAGTCAGTCATTCTTCCAGAAACTACGTCTGAACACTGGAATTTTTCTTACCATCAGGCCTAAGAATGCTCACAGAAGGCATGCTAATACAGGTTTCTGGCTTGTAAAAATTTCTTATTTTTGCTTTTCAACAGAAATGGACTTTATTTCTCCATAAATTCTGTGAGCACTGCTCACAGCAACACTAGCTCAGCAGGGAATACTATTAACCAGGTCCCTTAATGCAACAGGACTCCCAGCCATTCTGAAAGGGAGAAAAACCCCAAGGGTTAGAACATCTGACTGTGACTAAGAACCTGAAGGCAACTCCTTACCCCCTGGTCTGATGAAATGTTAGAATCACAGAACTGTTTAGGCTGGAAAAGACATCTAAATCACCAAGTCCAAATGCTACTGCAGCACTGCCAAGTCCTCCACCAAACCAGGTCCTTGACTGCCACATCTACACGTCTTTTAAATACCTCCAGGGATGGTGACTCCATCATTTCCCTGGGAAGTTTGTTCAAATGCTTGATAACCCTTTTGGTGAAGACATTTTCCCTAATATCCAATCTAAACCTCTCTTGGTGCAACTTGAGGCCATTTCCTCTCATCCCATCATTTGTTACCTGGGAGAAGAGGCTGGCCCCCACTTGGATTCAACCTCCTGTCATGTACTTGTGGAAAGCAACAAGGACCCCTCCCCCCGAAACTCCTTTTCTCCAGGCTAAACAACTCCAGCTTCCTCAGTCACTCCTATAAGATTTGTGCCCCAGACCCTTCTAGTGCTACTTTGGACATGGAACGATACTACTGCTTTATTCAATTTTGCCCAGCTACAATTATATTTAAAAAAGGGATAATAGATTTTCTCTGCTTCCCTGGAAAGAGCAAATGTCAGCTATACTGACAGAACTATGAAGTGTCTCACTGCTACAATGATAGGGGAAGGGATATATAAACAAACAAAAAAAGACATTGAAGATGATAGTGTGTCCACACAATGTTCGACAACTGAAGGAAACCAAAACAACCTGTAGGCATGTTGAGGACTTTCCTCCCCATATACAATCCAAGAATTAACATTCCAAGTATTTGTGAGGACACCGCTAGATTTCATGTTGAAATAACGTTGCAGCAACATTTGTTTAAACTACAAAAGAATTGTAAGAAACAACTTTAGGGATTTCAGTATGTTGCAATTAAACTCTGGCACTAATAGTGATCATGGGCTGCTGAGCATTTCCTGCTCCCTCACGCTGTGTCAAGCTGTTACAGTTGTCAAGCACTCAGAGGGACAGGCAGCTTGCAGAGAAAAGAAGATGATCAACTGCAGCAGGTAGGACAGAATCACCCACGCATCATTGCTACGCTTTTCCTATTGGAGAGCATAAGCTTGACAATGAATTATGAAATAATCTGACAAGTGAGTTTTACTCTTATGTTGGGCAAATTTTAGGATGCTCAAGATGCCATGCTGATAATTGTATTTTACATAAATGTGATGGTTTCTGGGGCTTTGGATTTTTTATAAGCATAAAAAAATATATGAAAATAATGATTCAAGGACTGAAAAATGCTCTAGTGCATATTTTGTGAATGAATGAAGCATCTCTAAAATGTTAATTAGAACTAAATCAACAAGAAAAGATAAAATTGTTAGAGCATACATAGCTTCCTGTATTTCTCAAATCACTTACAAAGCACTTATGGAAGTGATTGATTTCTGTGAAATGGAAATGCATGGTTAAATGTAATGGTATAAACTGCATCAGTGTAGATTATCACCTACTATATAGTATGCTATACTATATCATACCACCATGACTACTTGGACACTGATTTACACATGGAAAAGAAGTTAAAACATTTTTTTTAGGAATGTTTACTCAATAAGTTGATAATGGCATGACTCAGTACAGTTTGCACTATTACAGGACATGGATTTTAAGCAATATAAAATATTTTAACTTGCTTTATTTTCAACAAATCAGTTTGTAGAAAAATAGTTACAGCAGGGTAATAAATGCAGAAATTAAAGATTGATCAGATGGCAATGGAGAGAGAAAGAGAATCATAAATAATGGAATGCAGTGAAAAAACAAAGACAGGGCATTTACTAATATGAGACAGACTTATCTTAAGGGATTCTTTGGAGGAATGGGGTAACCCACTAAGAAGACAATTCTGTTTTGAGGTCCAGCTTAGAATTTCTCACCAGCACAGGCAAAACTGAATTTCCTTTCAGTCTATATTTAGGATGAACATTGTTCAGTGAATCTCCTTCTCTGGTGCAAGCAAAGCAGACAAGTAAAATAAAGAGATACATGGCTGAAGATTATCTCTAAACCCAGTCACGAAACCAGTGATTTTCTTCAGCATTGTTCCACAGTGGCGAAAACCACTTTGTACCTGTGGTTGGCTGGTCTGACCTCCAATAGCTATACTGGTAAATTAATGGTGAAAATGTTTCCTTGAAAGTTACAGCCTAACTACATCATTATGTCCCATGTCTGTCCCTTTGTACAGAAACCAAAACACTAGCAACCTAAAGCCTTAATGAAATCACACATTTGTGAAACAAAGGCAGGAAAGAAAATGTAATAATCAGGATAATGATACAAAGCAATAGAAAAAAAAGAAAAAGGATTTTATAAGAATTATAAATACATATATAGTAACTATCAGACTACACAGATTACCTGAAAACATAGGTATTGATTAACCATATATACATTTACTATCTACTGTTACACTGTCTTCTGTGATAGTTCTTTATTTGAAGGAATAAACACATGAATCTAGAGGATATTTCATAATATTGAGGCAAAAATAATGACATTTACTGTCACTTATATTAGTGAAACAATGCTTTAGCATTTGCTGAACTTCAGGAGACAGCTGCACTTATTTTCATGTGTACAGTGCTTTTAGACTGCAAGAACTCACATTAGTATGTTCAAAAACTAAAATAGAGTGCCTGACACAGTTTCAGCATCTATCAAACTGATGTAATTAAAAGGACCTATAAGAAAATGAGCTAAATAAAGTAGTTAAAACCATACTTTCAAAGATATTCTTAGTTTCCCAACACAATAAAAGGGAATTTGAATCATAAAATATAGGGTGAAGTTCCGATCTACACGTATTATGAGCCTGAAGTACATAATTGAAAATGTTTCATAAACCATTCAATAAGGAATTGAGAAAATAAAATATGAATAAAATCAGATATAAATCCCTATTATTCACTTTAATGAGTGCTTCAGCTTCTAAGGTATGAAGCAAAAGATCTTGACACTCTTTGTTACTGCTGTTTCATTCATGAGCATGGGTTTAATTTTGCTTGTTTCTAAACTGCTAGAACAAAAATATTTCAGACCAATTTATGTAAAAAATTATGCTATATTCAAAAAGTATATGTTTGTCTTCAGTTCTTTTTTGTTGTTGTAGTGAAAAATCCACAATCAGATGAATCCATATCAGTATTACAAGAGATTTTTTTTCAGCTGCCAAACCAACCTCCAAATTTTCTCTTAATAATATTCCTATTTAATAAGTTGATCCTACACACTTTTCCTAATTTTAAAGAATACAGATTGAGACCAAAAAAAAATCTCTCAGTTTTAATTTAGCACAGCTAAAGTAGTACTGTTTTATAATCTCCATTAAATAATATGATACATCACACTGCCTTGTTTTCCAGCTTCAGAAAAGATAATCTCTTTCAACATGCTATAGGTGATCTTTCTAGCTAGAGAATATCCAGAGAAATAACTGTAAGAGTATCTATTAAGGTATTTTTGTACATATTTTCAAAGTCCCATGCAATGGTTTTCCAGAGAGAACCTGTTTGTCTACCTGTCAGCAATGCCACACCAATCAATACTTGTACATACACTCCTGTACTTTCTATTTTGCCTCAAGTACTGACAGATGAAGTTGTCAGCTAAGTTCTTGACATGAAAATATTTATACTGTAATATGTCAGAAAAAGTTAATTATCATAGGCAAAAATACATATTCAACAGTAAAAGGTCAGTAGGAAGCTTTGCTTAAGAATGCTGCTAGAAGGATTGAGTAGGAACTTGATTAAATATTGGGGTAAGGTTTAATCTCTGGTATTTTGGCTGAGCCATGGAGTGTATGGGTCCCTCGAACTGTAATTGCATCATGGTCTCTCTCAAATACATGTCACCATCAGGGTCTATTACTGTAGTTTGGCATAGAGTGGGAAATTGGGATATTTGCTTCTGGTTTTGGGTTTTGTTTGTTTATTTATGTGATTTTCAAACTGCATGAGGCTGTTGCCAGGGAATAAAGAAACACATAGGTGTGGGTCTAGAGTAAAGAAAGTAATTTTCACTTATGACAGCTAGTCATAAGTGAAAATTTAAAGGGCAGCTAGAAGGCTAATGTGTACTCAAAACCTGACAGAATGGCCACTTTCATTTCTTTCTGCTGATCTTCAGCTTGAAGCAGGAGGTACTTCAAACAGTATCTTTATGCTGCTACCCCAGAGAGATGAAAGGTTGGTTAAAAAATTCAGCAGCTGCAATTTGGAAGTGAGCCTCCCCATTTAAAAGTAGTAGGAAGTGCTACTTGGGACAAAAGTGATTGTCATGAATAGTTCCACTATGTGTGCTTACACATGAGCATGCCCTGGGAGGTCAGGTCAGGTAAGCCAGCTCGCCTCTAACCAAGCTAGAGCTGGGTTAAGTGTGAACATGATGGATGAAAGAACCATTAGTTGGACTAACTTTATATATAAGAAGAAACATTTAATTTCCTCACTGAGAAAGTGTATCAGTGGTTCTTCAAATATTATTACTTTATTAGAATCTTTCCTAAATTTACAGAAAAAATTCGGAGCATTTTTTTTTCCTTACAAAAATATAAATGCTGTTTTGCATTAATAACAGATAGATCTCAGTTGGCAAAACTAATGTCATTTGTTGACAATAGATCTCCTAGAAAATCTCTTACTGATTTTTCTTTTACATAACACAAGGAACAGAAGAATGGGTGATCTTTAAGCTTCTTGGTCTCCAAGGAAAATGCCCATGATAGAGACCAGTCTGACTTAGGAGATGACTTGCATTTGAGTCATCTTCCTTTTCTCTCACAGTTGTTTGGCAAGTGACTATCTTTGGCTACTTGGCTGTCTTGGAATCTTTGCTAGTCTGCACTGCTTATATCAGATTCACACTAGGCAGTGATACAATGCAGTTTTAATATGCTAAAGTTGGTGTTCAATGGGCTTTGTAGTGAAATTGATAAAGCATTTTTACATTAAATACTAAAATAACTGACACATATAGAAGTTACTGATAATTTAAGCAGCCTTAGAAAGTTCTTCTAATTTGTAGCTGAGACAGTTTGCTAAAGCTAGAAAATGCAGTGCAAGTCCTACATGCTTCTCCAAACCAATTAATCAATTAATTAATTCTAATTTTATGGGTGTTATTTTGATTGTTAGATTGTTTGATTTGTTAGATTCCCTTCAGAATGAAAATTAGCTAAGGAAAGTTATCTGAACATCAAAGTGCTGTTAGTTTACTAATAGGGTGAAAACAGGAAGAGTTACACAGATGACAGAAGAATTAAATACAGATATGAGCAAATATCCTTGGTGTTCTACCTCTGAGATCTACTTCATATGTTCATTACCAGCCTGACTCCTGTCTAATCTGAGACTACTCCATCTCTCTCCTCACACCTTTCCACAAACACCATAAAGCCTTCTCCACTACCCTCTTCCATTTCCTGATTATCTCTGCCTTTGCCCAGACACTTTTATGTGCAAATTATTTTATTCTGAAAACAGTCCTGTACATCATTTGAGAATTTTCAGAAGGTGCTGTCATATATATTCTTGTTCCCAGACAGAATAACATCTTCTGATTGAAGTAGAACACGATAAATTTAAGGGTGAAATCCCCACTCAGCTGTATGGCAAATGACATTTACTTCAAGGGTCACATGGCTGCATCTAGGCTAAACAACAGACTGCCTGTGGTATGTGTGGCAGCCTTCATTTCGTCCTTATTCAGATCAAATCTAAGGCACAAGGGAAAACTGAGTCTGTTGTAACCTTGCCTTTTGCCTTGATTAGAGACGAAGATATGTGCAGGCTACTTAGGCAGGTCCTGGGGCTTGGAAGGGTGCATGAGTCCTATGTTTTAGAAAACATTTAAACTGAATAACCTTTTTATGTTATATACAAAATCTACTATGTTTGCAATATATCTGGCTAATACTCTCATTTTCTCTGGGACTGCACCACATTAGATATGTCCTGCTGCTTGGAACCTTTAAAGACACATTTGCTTATTAAAATGCTGGAATTTTGTCTTCTTCTTTAGATAAAGATCTAAATTTTTATATAAGTTTACATATACATGATATCCTGAAAAAGGCTCTGCTGTATACTTACTCTTGTGTTGTTTCTTTCAGCTTTTAGTTCTGAAATTTCCTCCTCTTTCTCAAGCAGCTGTTCCCTGCATGCATTTAATTCTTTTGTCAGTGCAGCAAATTCCTGCAGAATAAAATTATATATGAAGTTACTCAACATGTAAGCACTAGAATAATCTAATCCATATGCATTCTAGAGTTTGAGGTTTTGAATAATATTTAGAAATCATCAACACAAACTAAAATAGCAAATGTAAGCTTCAGCATCTACCAAAACCATTTCAAGTCTAGACATATCTAATAAAAAGCAACTACTGATTTAAGTTTAGAAACAAAAGAAGGTTCAAGATGGCAACATCTCCCATACATAAGCTGCCAGAACTGCACCAGAAGAAGAACAGAACTGTCCAATTTCATAGCAACAGAGACACCACATTTCACACATAATGAGGTTCAACTCAACATACCCGCTTAGCGAGTGTTCTTTCCTCTCTGTAAGGCAGCCTTTGCAATATGGCATGGGAGAAAAAAGTTAAGGTATTCACTGATCAAAATCTATCTAATATCAGATCAACATAAATAATATATTCTGTGAAAAAATCTCTACTTGATTTTGAATTTAACTATTAAAATGTCTTTAGGCATTATAGAGAAAGGCTGTGATGACTCAGAACAATATTTATGTTTATTAGTTAGAATGAGTTTCCTATGAATTAACAACCTAAAATGAAACTGGATTTTAAGTTGCTTCCAATGTGAAGTTCTTTATATGCAACTAATAAGTATTCTGAAAAACACATCTTTCTGTTGTCAAAATGTCTATTAAAATGTCTTGATGTTACAACTGCTGTACTCTTCAACAATGCACATAAATTTTTACCTAAACAAAGTGCAGTCATAGAACTGTCATTAATTTCAATAATGAAAAGGTTTCACTCCATATGTGTGTATTTTTGACAGGCACAAGATGTACTAAACTGTAGTGCTTAATTTTATCCTTTACAGCAAAAGGATGCTTCATGTCTCATGAAAATAGTAAAGGATGAAAAGCCTTTAAAATTTGTGAACATGTCTTCAAAAAACCCCCCAAAAAAACCAAAAAAAAGAGATGTCTTGATGAACAGCATTGCAGCATAACAATAATGTATACATATTTTTAAATATTGAGTTAATTTTAGTTTCACCAAAACAGTTAATGCTTAAGAACACCCACCAGCTCCCAAGCAGCGAGTTAAACTGCCCCTCCTAAACAAAGCACTTCAAGAAAAAAACATGTCCAGGTGGTTTATCTTATCAGCGAGTAGGATGAAGCTAAGACTAAATCTACTTATTTAAGACAAAAGCTAGCGATGATCTCAAAAGAGCTTGGTTTGCTGCTTCCGCTCAAGTTGCAGAAACCAGCTTTTATCCGAATTAAAGGGCTGTTCAAAAGAAGTTTGGTGGGTATTTGTAGGCTCATTCTGTTTCAGTCAAGTTTCTGAATAGTTAATGGTATATAGTATTAAATATTAAAAAGTATTCAAACAAATTTCAAGTGATATTCTGACAATACATAACTAAGGGCGAATTTTTTTTTCATGTTTTAGCAACCGGAACTGGATTCACAGTGAACTTCCATGCAAATTGCATGGTACGAAGGAAAGTGTTATTCTGATATCCTCAATCGATTTTGTTTTAGACACCAGCTATTGATCACATGAACCATAAAGTGATGTTTTGTGTCATACTTCCTAATAAGGATATGTTTTTTACATCCTAGTGGTCAGGTACATTTAAGGCTACACAGTAGTATTAAAGCCCTTAGCTTAGCTTTTAGAATGAGATTTAAATTGTAAAACTCCTCCTTCACTTTTCAAAAGTATACCTAAAACTTCTACGTGTAGGTCTAAATCTAGGTTTCAGAAAATGCCATTCTGTAGAGAATTTTGTTTAAAAATCTCCTGTCCTTAAGGTTATAAGGTTCTCAGATTACATGAAAATTTTGAAGCACAAACCCACGCATATTCCTCTTTAGTGCTAAAGGATACAACTCCTGTTACTAATTTACATACACTTTATACATATGGATAAGTGTCTATAATACTTTGACAGTCTCACAGAATAAACTTTATCTATGTAGTACATTGTTGCTATTTCTATTTTCTCATTTCTTTGTATTGTTCCAGCTGGAATTAAAATAGACATTTTGGCATATGCTTGGGCACCCGGATGGGTGACAGGTGGTGGAAAGGATAACAAGTATCATCTGGTGACTTACAAATGGAGTTCCAAACTACAGTAAGGCAAAGCAGTCTGACACCATGCTTTTGTTGCTTTCCTTGTAAACACAGAAAGATAGGAGTTTATCAAATTGTTCATCTTTACTGTGCTAAGGCAAGCCTGCTTCCAGCAGTACAATCCCTAAGGCTTTGGTCAATATAATCACAAATAATCAAGGAATGAAGCTCTTACTAGTTTGCTGAGCAGCACGGAGTTTTTAATTTGGGACATTTTTTTGTCATCAGCCTAAGTTTTAACTTGGTTATAAGCAAATAATTACTCAAAATTCTTATATTCGTATCATCTATTAGCATCTACCTTAGCTGGGCTACCTGTGTCCAGTGTTTTAGACCTTCTTACTTGCATCAGTAACCTGGCTCCTTCAAGCCTTTTAATTACTCAGTTGCTGCTGCTCTCTGAAATTTCTCTGTGCTTTTGACATATCTTCAGTTACCAGCATTTACAGCAAACAGTAACCTCTTCATAAGCCTGGGGCTCAAGTGGACTACTTCGTCTGAAGTACTAGAGACTACTCAGTCATCAAGAGCTTTGAATTCTCTGAATTGAATCATGACAGAAGGAGGGCTTTATTCCTTGTATTTATACCATAAGCCTTTTACAGGGAAAGTCTACAAGTAAAATTGAGTTTGCTCTAGAGCTTTAAAAATTTCTGTCACACCTACTTTGTTGAATTAATAACTAGGATAAAACACAACAGCTTGTTTTTCAACTAGTACTTCCAAAACATAAAAATTATTTAAATATATGCTTTTTATGCAAGGCATCCCTGAGATGCAACCAACACTCATGGAAACAGGTTTTTCCCGCAGGTTCTGCACAAAGCAAAGCATTTTTATTTTTTTAACCATGACATACAGTTATGTAATAAATAACGTGGTGATAATGACCTCTGCTCATGCAATTCCCTCCTACATATACAGGGATCAAGAGAATAGAGTCATCTGGATTTACTGCTTGCAGCAGAAATCTTGCATGGTCAGTGACCATGACAGTCAGTCATACTTTGGGAGCCCCGAAGGTAATATCTGTTGCATAACTAATACGATTTGACAGGCACAACTGCACTCTTAAAGCTTATATAGAAGTTGTGTGGCTATAATGCTAATTAAGAACTGAAGTGAATTAAAACTCTATGAAAATTATTCAGTTGATTGCATTGTTTTTGTACTATACCATGACATCAAGATGTTAACAATTTCTTTTCAGGATAAACAACCTGAGAAAGACCATTGCTTTCCCCCCCGGAATCATCTCGGAGCCTATCTTATCTGCTGTTACTCTTTTAATACTTGGGCTACAACACTAAGACTTGAAAACCAATTCAATAGAAATTTGTAGCCACTGAAAGGACCACTAGGCTTCACAAATAAACAAAAGTCAAGGACTTCCCCTGCTAAAGCAGCTGAAATACAGTTGGAGCAGAGACTGGAGAGTGCCTGGGAGAGAGGGATGCCATTGGGACGGGAAGGCTGGCAGAGCTGCCAGATGTGCTGGCAGCAGGACGGGGCAGGGGAGGCATGTTACAGCTCTCTTACCAATAAATTTCTGCCTGTAGGGAACAGCTCAAGAAATGCTGCTTTCCTTGCTTGTTCCCAGGAAAGGCCTGCAATGTTTATTTTTTTATGACCAAATATGCATAAAACATACATAACTAGTCTCCAAGCTAGGGGTATGCCACAGAAATTATGAGATCTCATAGCTGTGATGCTCAACTGTTCAGTTTACAATCCAGTCCACACTGAATGAAAATGTTGTTTCTCATCATCCCCAGAAAAAAATACAGAAATAAAGTATCAATTTTATAATATTAGTAAAGAAACCCATAAAATTCAGCTTCAAATCTCCTCCTCTGGATTTTCCATCTTTGAACCACAGTTAATGTCAAGAATGAATGAGTGAACTAATCTCTGCACAGAAAAAGAATTGTAGGGTGTTATCATTTTCATTTTACACTCAACATAAGCTATGTAAACAGATTTCCTTTCCTCCAAATTTAGATGGAATTCATTTATAGAAAATCAGTATCTCCTAAAAATCCCTCAGTTTTAACCTTTAATTTTTAATGTTTTCATCCAATCCAACTTTGTGGGAGTAATAAAAAAGGACCTTCTCTCTTTTCTTATTATTCCTTCATTTATAATACTGTTAGAAATTCTCCACACCTTTTAAATGACCAAGTATTTATTTTAGCAATTTTGCCAGAACACAGACTTCATCCTTGCTGGCTCTTATTGACAAGACAAAACACTAAAAAATTCTGAACATAATTCACTGTTTATTATCTTGCTACAGAGGAAACATAGTAATAGTCCTTGATTCTAAACCAGGTTGAATACAAGATTTTCCTCATCCCTGGAAGTGTCCAAGGCCAGACTGGATGGGGTTCTGAGCACTCTGATCTAGTAAAAGGCTCCTGTCTTTGGTGGAGGGTTTGGAACTAGATGGTCTTTAATGTTCCTTCCAACCCAGGCTATGATTCTATGATTTAGACACAGGGGTTTGGTGCCAGTTGTCTCAAATGTTCGTTGTTATATGACTGCTCAAAATCAGAGCCCATTTGCACTCCAGTTTCAGGTCAGAAAACATGGCCCCTGAAATACTACATTGTAACAGGACCCTAGTAAAAAAAGGAAATCTGGATTTCAGGACTAAAATTTTGGTCTCTTTATACTTAAAAAAGCACAACTTTCAAAGTTATAGAGTGGTCTCCAAATTAATTTCTTCAAAAATATCAGAGTAGTTTGCTCTATGATGATGTTTGCATAGCGTGTTTTACGTACTTTTCTGCAAATAAATTTAAGCAAAATTGATTTATTCTCGATTTGACACATTTTTTATGCACTGGTCTTTATTTTTACCATCCCTCCAAGGAAACTGAACACCAGTAGTATATTATACAATAAAAATATGATGTGGGCTGGCCACATCATTTTGAACTACTGTAGCTTCAATATGAACTGAGTGTTTCTTTGACGTGTACCATGCTTGCACAGACAGGGAATAAGGTATTTTTCCTCAGGTGGGATCTTAGTGGCTCTTACAGAGAGTGGCTCTTACAGTGGTTCTTGCAGAGCCACTAATTGTGCTTCAAACCATCAAGGACCTACCAAGACTGATTTGGACTGCTTAGTGGTCTGCATGACATCTAAAATGTGGAAAGCATGGTTAAGAATTAATAATTCTAATGTGTTCACTGAACATAAAATTGGACAAATGGAGAACTGTGACATAGCTTTCCATCAAGAAGGAATTCCTTCCTTAAATACTCACTTGAATCTACATCAGATTTTGAGCTAACTCTTGCAAATATTTAGTTATTCGATCATGCCTTTCTGGGTAGAAGAAATCATTTTAAGCTAGTGGAGTCTCTGTGCATGGCCTGCTACTGTGAATGAATAATTTACTATCACAACTGTGATTCCAGAGTAAGAGAGATATAACTGCTTTTTTGAGGAAAAAAAAAAACAAACCTGAATACTCTTTCAGTACTTTAAAAAAAACCCCAACCAAACAAAAACAAACCCCAAAAAACTTGTTTCTAGAAAAGATCAAATAATAATAATAGAGAACTGAGGATTATAGGACCTATGTTGTAATCTGCCCAATTGTGCTGCTAGAGTACACACTTGCCATGTAAAAATGAATTCCCTCAGATTTTTGAAGTCAATCTCCAGAGCAACGTGAGTATTATCACAATGGCTCAGTTTCTGGCAATGACCTTCTCACACGGGATTACTTCAGGAATAAATCTGACACTACACCAGAATTTTCACTTAAAACTAGGGCAATAATAATATGAATATAATTTATGTGGTTTTCATAGTACAACCACAAGTAATGACACATGTATAACTCTCTAAACAGTGCCAAACAGCCAAAACACAAACTTCTGTTGCATTATTTCCCAAATTAGCTTGGAAAACTGTCACATAAAAATGTAAATTTTACATGATACCAGCTAAAAAGTGCCCAGTTGACATTCCTGGGTTTATCACAGTTGTATTATTTTTAATAGAAAACCACTGAATAAAGTATGTAACCAGATGATTTAATAATATTTTTCTACGTCCTCTCTTTAATTTAGATTTGCTGCTCGGTATTATCTGTTGTGTAGTGATCACTAAAATTAATTCTCCATTAAAATACAGTAATAGTAAATTAGAAGAACAAATAAAAAAGGAATGATAGAATCAGAAACAGAATTTTCTTTATCTAAAACTTCCTGTGTTCTGTGAGACTCTTCAAATTATGAGATGTGAGTTCACAAAAGCTTAAAAAACACAAGATAGTAGATGGCAAAAATTTAATGTTATTTATTTGCTATCCTTAGTATCAAGCCATAAAGCTTGAGGTTTCCATAGGGCTTGGCAGGCTCCATCCATTTTAGAAAAATGCAAATTTAAAAAATTAAAAAATATGGCCTACTTTTTAATATTGCTATTACTATAATGTAGCAAATCCAATTATACCACACTAGAGTCATTCTCTCATATTTATGCACAAGAATGAACTTAGTCTCTTTTCTTCACACTTAAAAAAAGGCAGATGGAAAATTTAAAGGTCTCTTGTTTTGCAGATCATGTAAACTATGTTCAGTTTGGGATAGATATCACGGTGAATGACAGTAACATATTCCGTTACTTTGAAAACAGCACTAATTGTGTCTTTAGAGCTTTGTTCCTGACTGATGGGAACACTGAGGCACAGAGGACCTATAATTCAATTAAACATCTGTTGTACTATTACTGCAAAGGGATGGGATAAAACGTCACTCATATAAACATCTGTAAACATAATAAAGCTGAATTTGTAATTCAGGTGTGTGACTTTTAAACAGATCATAATATTATATACAGTGTAGGATGAAACTGCAGACTGGTTTACAATGCGTATTAATTAGTCATATTTCAGAATGCCTTACTATACACACTGGACTGTATTTTGTAGAAGTGTTACTCATGTGCAACACTGTGGCAGCACACTTTTCAGAAGTGGGATGGAAGTGGGGTTAGTTGGGGCTGTAGTGATTTTTTTCTTCAAATCATGCTACTGAAGTACAGAGCTGAGCAAGCTATATAATAAGGGAAATTACATCATCAGTTTTTATCCATTTAATAATTAATGCCTTTGTTTTAGACATTCATATTTACTTTTTCTAAAAGTACATAGATAATTTGCAGACACAGTTATGTTTTAAACTAGAGCATAGTATTATTTCTAAGTGTATTATAATTTTCAAGACTTTTTTTAACATAACAGATATTTCTACCACTATGCCTTGATTGATCAAATATTGTACTGCATCATGACTGATGACAATTTACTCCTCCACCGTCAGAAATTCATCATCTTTCAACATATAGGAAGAGAAAAATATGATCTCAAACGACAGACTATGTCTAAATTTCAAAATAGTTTTATGGAAAATGGTATTGATTTTATTCCAATTAATCAGTTATCGATTTTTCCAGATATTTAAATATTAAATATGTGAAATGGTCACAGAGCAGTAGAATAAGCACAGAATAAATTGCTACACTGAATTCCAAGACCACAACCTCCCATTGCCAGCAGAGAGTTTTATTTTATGTTTATTATCCTACTTCTTTTTTTTCCCCCCCAAATTAAAATAAACACAAATTCAGAAAGAGAATAAGCCTGGACAATATGCAAATTATTGAAGTGCTTTACAGACTGTACAATGGCTTCAGCACATCAATGCTTACATACAGCTCTCCTTATAAGGCAGATTGAGGTCAGTACATGGCCCTAAGAAATAACCTAAAATAAATTCTGACAGAGAGGATATATGAAGGGTGGACTATAAGAAGCAACATATACTTACCAGTAAACAGAATAGGTCTTTTATTATAATGTTGAATAAGGAAGGCACAACTTATTTTTGTGCCAATTCCAGCTTACTGGTCTAGTTGATTTTTAGCATCTCTGACTCACTTTTCAAACTCAGCTTCTCTAGATTCGATTTGCTTATCCACACAGCAACTTGTTGTTTTCCTCCAGGCAAACTTGACAAAATACAGTGTGACTTTCCTTCTCGTTCATTTTGTGTAACTGTCCTGACACTTGTCTCCTTCTCTTCTTCCTCAGCATTGACTCTGGGTAAATTTTATCCAGGATCACACATTCAGTTATTAATAATCAGTCAACAAGTCTCCTGATTCAGAATACACCCTTCCTTCTACAGAAAAGTATTTTTCCCCTTTCAGAATTTGATGCTAAAAACCTGAAATTAAATAATTTCATATTTTAGATATGCTTAAAAAGTAATATTTTTGGCCAGATTGTCTCTTTTCCAGTTTCCCTTTTTTTCATGAATTTACTCAAACTACAGCAAATGAAGAGGATGAAGAAAATGCAACCATGTTTAATTCTGTTATTTTGAGTAATCTCCAAACTTGAGAGATTAAATCATACTAGTCTAACAACAAAAAAAAAGTTAAAAAGTTGGAGTTCTTCTTTTAATCAGAAGAAGATTTATACAGAATCTAGTCTACTAACTGACTTTATCCACCAACTGATCTCTTCCCTGGCAAGATTAATTGCTAACTGATCCTCGAGTATGCAAATATTAGATTTTCAATATCCAAGCTGGTCGTCCAAGAGTGGCAAGGAGAATAAACTTATTTTTAGCATGTGATTGATCCATCATGGCTACAATACATCTTTTTTGGGTTGAAAGGATCTGCACTTTGAATTCTTTGGTTTTTTTTTTCTATATAGGGCTTCTATAAAGGCAACAGGGAAAGCTACCTCTTCTGGTCTCCCCTGTCCCAGCAGAACTAAAGTTTTAGTGAAAGAAGTAAATAAAATTCCCAAATAAAACTTGTGATCGGGAATCACTTTGGAATTGGTAACACTGGTGTCAATCATCTCACCACACCTGCTCCTTGGAAAAAAATTGTGGAAATAACAAAAACAAATCATTCATAATTAACCCATTCTTCTAGGTGTTAGGGTTCAACTGGAGCAGTATGGGGAGCTTTGCTCTTGGGGAAGACAATAAGACAAATGTCCAGACTCACAATAAAGTTAAATTGCAGCCAAAGAAGTTCAGGACAGCATTAGGAATAACCTCTGTGAGAATAATTAAACAGTAAACCTGGCTGTGCAGGAATTGTGTAAAAACACGCTTTGAGATAACTGTTCATAAGGGTTTATGGTCTTGTTTTAAAGAATGAAGGTGGAATAAATGACATTTGCACCTTTGCAAGATATTTCCTTTTTTTTTTAGTCCATGGCAATAAATTAATATATAGTCTCACTGCTGTGAATTCCACTTTACTTTCTATTTGCGGACCCTTTAACTTGGGTGACTACAGTATATATTGATTTCTATGATGATATTGCATTTGCATGTAGTACTTTCTTGATGTGTCTGCTGTAGATAATTTAAGCCATGGATTTCACTAACTTGCTTTCTGTCTGATAACTGAAAACGTGACTTTTTCTTCATACATTGACTTGCTCTCTTTCCAGTTAGTCCACACAGTTATTTAATATCCACAAGGTACAAATATTTACCTCACCAAGGAATCCCAAGTTTGCTCTTTCCAGCAATCTAATAGAACATTTGGCCCCTTTTTATCATACAATATTAGTAACATTAACATTTTCTCAAACCTTGTTATATATACTGAGATTTTTAACAGCAATCTGTCATTTTGTCTATACTATTGTAATGAAATTTAAAAACTTGAGTGGAGAAAGCAAGATAATTAGTTGCAGATGTTCATCATCAGTAAAAATGATGAATTGGTAATTACTGACATAGACTTTGCCTTGTGGAAAAATATACAATGTAGTTACAGATGGCAAGAACACCAAATTAAGGAATGGCATCTTCTGTATTGGAAATCACACAAGCAACAACAATCTGACTAACATCTGTGCCTCACATATTGAAAATAAAGAATAATAAAAATCTTCAAAACGTTAACATTCAGATATTGGCTCTTTTGTTTTCTTTTGTTTTTTAACAACAGGGTAATTGAGGAAAAACACTTGGAGGTTTTTCAATTCTGAAAATGTAAAGAGTAAACCTATCTTTTCACTGAAAAAAGTTGATAAACACAGTAGCTTTTCCTAAAGGATTTTATTTATTATGAGTCGGCAAAAACATTACAGCCTTTTTGATTTCAGAAAAACAGGACACAATCATAAATATTAATGAAAGGACATTTTCACTGATGTTCAATAATGTGTTGAATTCAAGAAAGGAGAAAAAAATTACAAATTACATTTTCTATACACAGTACTCCTGGGTATGAGTAGTAGTTCCACATACAAGAAAAATGCTGCTAAGCAAGAGCTCTGTGGGACTCCAGTGACTGTGATCAATAAATAAGACATTTACACCACAATATAGCCTCATTAGCTATAAAATGTTTAGCTGCCCATTAAATAGGTGGTCCAGAGGCTGATTCTGCGCAGAGCCCAGGCAATTCACGCACCTTTGTCCACATCTTGTTATTGAGCCCTTAAGCATGTGAGTAGTGCCTATGCAATGCTGGAGAACAGCATTATTACCAGAAGGACAGTACTCCAAAACTGAGACCTAGTCTGTGACTTCTAAGAAGTGGTGAGTTATCTGTTCTGATGACAAATGCATGCACATCCTTGAGTTTTGTTACATGTTTTGCCAGACGCAGCCACATATGCATATGATCACCTCACATAAATATTGCATAATATATGAATGACAAGAAAGCTTTGTTCATTTTTCACATAACATAGATGACTCCACATAACACTATCCATGTTTCTCCATAAAAAGTGAAATTCAGAAATTGACAAACACAGGTATTTATTTATTTTAAAAATTCCATTTAAAATATTTACTACCAGGCTATGTCTGAGAAAGATTTGCTAACTAATCTTCACACACATATTTCAGAAACAGTTGGGCTTATTTGAAGTGTGACTGCCACTTTGAAAACTAAATCAGATTTGCTAATCTGGGTCTAGTGCTCTAAATGAAAGTTACACTTCAAACAACTCTAGTTGCCTTTGAGGTGCTGCAGAGCTCCTGTTTCTGTTTGAAGTTCATTATCCTACTACATTGCTACCAATTCAATGTTACATCTGTCCCCTTTTACTACATTGTGTCTGCTGATAACTAAATAAACACACATGATAATGTTCAAGACAGAGTATATGTGACAGCTTTGAGCTCTTTTGTTCAGGGAAGCTTAGTTTAGGATTACAGTACCACCACAAGATATGATAGAGTCATATGAAGGGGAGAGGAAATAAAGATTACCTTTCTAAGGTAGTGTTTTAGTGAAATACATGCAGATTCACAGATGCACCCAAAAAGATTATTAAATATTTTCATCAGATATGTTTAAATCCCATGCACAGCTAGTCTCAGACTATAACTTAGTCTTTTTATCACTCTGAATTTACAGTAATGTCAAGAAAAATAAAAAAACATGATTTTAATAACACTGATTCTCAGAAACCCTGGTGTATTT
Organism: Campylorhamphus procurvoides; assembly: GCA_013396655.1. NCBI lineage: Eukaryota > Metazoa > Chordata > Aves > Passeriformes > Dendrocolaptidae > Campylorhamphus > Campylorhamphus procurvoides. The sequence goes on along the minus strand of WBMV01006674.1, from coordinate 327,163 downwards.
GCAACAAATAATCCATGCTCATATTATGCCTCCCTTGTGAAACAGAATACATACAGCCTCATTCTTACTGTTGCTATAATAAATCTGCCAGATTCACTGCATAGTAGTACTTCACAAAGTTCCTACATTTTACTGCATTATAATAATTTAATGATTTGTATTTCCCCAATATGATCTCACCCCAAATGTTCAGAACTTGAAAAAAACCCCCAAAACAGAACAAACAACCCCCAAACTAGCTAACATATAAAAATGGTATGTTAAATACATATTTTTTCCCCTGGGCATACTTATTTACACTGTGTTTCCAGAACCAAGACAATTATAAAAATAAGAAGTAAATATCCAAACACAGGCAAACACCAGAAATTGAACAGAAGTGGAACACTTGTTGCACAGCATGATGATAATTGTCAGCTGTTGAAATGTATTATTACTGTAACTTCATAAATCTTCCCAAAGTGTTTTTGCATAACTATTCATTGTCATGCAATATTGCTAAATCAGATAATGCTCTATCTTTCCTAAACTGGCTGATTATATTTCTCATGACAATGCCAAGGCAGCAACCACAATACATTACTAAAGCATGTGCTAAAGCTCAGGGTACTATAACAGTCCACAGTGCATCAAAACCCTACAGCTATATACTCCTCCTTTTGCTCTCATATCACTCCTCCTGAAGCCTGCAGATGCAAAGAAATCAAACTCAATCACAACACTGGAAAAACTTGGAAGGAATCAGCTTGTATAAAGTCAATCCCTAGACCAACCCATCAATTCCTTGAAGCCAATATTTAACTGAAAATCATATGANCTCAATGGGTGATTAACTCTGCGAGTCATAGGGTGTTGTTGAACCGTTGATGGCCCATTAGCAGCCACACCCCCTCAGGCTGGGTGTGAAGGTGCTAACGACTTTCTGAGCTACTGCTGCAAATTGTTCACTGTTTTTGAGGAATGAATAGAGGGGGTAGAATATATAGCTTTAATCACCCCCACACAGTGATAACTGGTCCCTCCTGCTGAACTAGGACAACTTTGGAGGAAAATTTTTACTGTAGCTGAACAGAAAGCCTGTGAGAGCCCACGAGCTTACAGGCACCTCTCACTCACTCAGGCAGTTTTTCCTCCATCTCAAGCCAGAATGACTTACTCCGGTACCTTTCCCATTGCAGTAGCAGTGGATGAGATTATGATGCCATGACATCACTTTAAGTGCTGGCACTTACAAAGGAGAATAAGATTGTTAGGTCTAAGTATCCCCAAAGCAGCCATGAGGGTAGCCCTGTATAAAACTCTCTGTCTGCCCTGATAAACTGATAAGCAATAGATAAAAGCAATTAACTTGCTCAAACATCTTACTCTGTCAGGTTTCTGAATCTGACAACTGGGCAAAAGATGGAGATAATTATGTAAATATCATGAAAGTGTATCTTCTATAGAACAGAAAGCAAATTACAGTAAACAAAATAAAGGAACGTCCCTTCAATCATCAACTATTTGGCATCTCTAAGAAAAAAGAATGCAATCATGTGAGAAAGCTGAGAAAAAAGTGATCACCGTATCCAAGAGGATACTAGAATTCAGTTAGAAGCAAAATTTAGTAGATGACAGTCTTTTCAGTGGTAGTTTAAGGCTGGTGAAACTGAACAGTTACTTGATTGCATAAATTACCAGCAAAACTCTATAGTACTGGTGTTGAAAATTTGCCTTTTAGTTCCTTAGTAAACGGGGAATATTTTTCATAATTGTAGGAAGTATTTCAGAAGAAATGGGACATAACTAAGGCTACTGCTGTAGTAACCTCATGCCACTCATAAGAAAATAAATGTCCTGGTCATAAAAGCAAGATTTTTCAAAACAGGAAGAACATAAATCCTGCAGAAAATGACACCTCACTAGTTCTCCACTCTCTAGGGAATTCATGTGCTTTTCTACTTGTAAAAAAAGCAGTGGAACTTACTTAGGTTTAGTGAAGAAAACTATTACTTACAGCAATCACACTATACTAGACTTTGTAAACTTTGATTTAGAGAAGCAATCCTCTCATTCTAAAGCCCTAAAATCTGTCTCATCACAAAAGGTAATTGCCTATTAATATATTTAGTGTACAGCCATCATAAAAAAAAAATCTTGCATGTATCTGCTTCAGGCAGACATCCAGATTAGTACGTGTAACTTTTTAATTTTTTTAACAAAGGCTGTCACAAGGAGAAATGGAAGAATCCCAGACACAAAACCAAAGTAGAAGCTAACTCCAGAGAGTCTCGCTACAACCCGATGTCTGCATCCTGGCTGCCTGTAAAACACTGTCCCAGTTGCAGTCATGCAGCCCACAACTCAGCCCACCCTCAGCTCTCTCCAAGGTAGCATAGCTATCTCACAGTTTCTCTGTAAACTGCCTGGGGGTAATAAGGCAGGAAAAATCCCTCTCTAGGTGCTAAACCACCTAACAGTTTGGAAAGACAATAAATGTTTCAGTGAACTTGGGCAAGGCACCTTGTAGTGTCTTGACCTGCTTGATGAACTGAAAATTTGATTTTGTCCACCAAAAGGCTTGCTGCCTGCACTATATTTAACATATAATCATCACATTGCTACATGTCTTGAAGGTATCTATACAGGCAGTCATCTGTTTTAGCCCTATTGGAATGTGAGAAAATCAGTTCACATTATAGAACTGAAGAGAACACCTCACAGCACCTCTTGTCCTTCTCATCTTTTTTGAATCAGTTGGTTTTCAATATTCTGCAAAGTTGTGTCTTATCTAATATTTCTATTTCCAGTCTTTCTTATTCAAAACTTACCAAAAATTACCAGTGTTATGAAGAAGCTCTTTTTATTTAAAGTGAAATATCTATGCCTTATTTACTAAGAAAGCAATGTATTCTAACGTGGGAGAGAGTAAATGGACATCTACAAAAAATACAGTTTCTTTAAATTTTTGGGTTATTTTTCAACTGCATTCAGTGGAGAAAAAAACCCCCTACATTAATTAAAATGCAGTGACAACATTTCAGTGTTCATTATCCCCTTTCAGACAAAAAAAACCCAAAAAACCAACCCAAACTGAAAACAAACCTCAAGCACTGCAATCATATCAAAAGACTTTCTTGGACAGAAAAAAATCAAACATGAGAACTGCATGAGGACACTTTGCAAAAATACAGGGAATAAAAAGCTATTCTGATATGCAATTTGCATACATGGACAAGCAAGCACATAACTACTGAAATAGAAATACTTGAAAATATCCTTGTCCTTTGATCATGTTGAGCTTTGCATAAAATTTTATCTTCTGTTTTGCCTCAGGAAGCCAGTCAACTTGATTTGCATTCTTTCTACAAATTATGTGGAGATTTAAAAAATTTGTCTGTTATTAGGTAGCTTATATACAATGGTACGAAGATCTGTGCATGCACTCACCTCTAGATCTTTGGATAAACATCTTAAATTTGAAATATAAATTAAAAGCTTTAATTCTTTTAAGTTATTCTCTGCATCCTCTGTAATAACTGGATAGTATTTAATGGATATCTTTATAAAATATTTAAAAGCAAGTCTTTGTTTTGGTTATCATAGAATTAGTCATGTAATAGAAGGAATTATTTATATGATTGACATCTACTTCACCTTTCCTCTGTGCAGCATCACATTTTTATCTAGCAATGAGATTTCCATATTAGGACTTCTGTATTCCAGCAGACTTGACCAAAAAGGTGAATTTTACAAACTTCAGATTTGTTATCTGAGTGTGATCATCTGGACTTGTTAAGAAAAAATGGAGAGATGCACATACAAATCGCTTAACATTTTCTTTTTGATCCTCCAAGAATATTTGATGCAATTTGTAATATTTCTGATTCTGCGTGATTGATCAATGAACCTCTGCCATGAAATAAAGCTCAGAAAAGACAGACAGGGATGATGAACCCAAGAAGCTCAGGAAAGAATTCTTGAAGTAGCCCCAGCTACCACATAGGAAGCTGAGCTTACCTCAACACCAAGCGGACCAGTGCATGGCCTTATATTGTAGATAAATGGCTGTATCAGTTGAGGGTCAGCTGGTTACGTAAATGGACTTCTCTAAAATAATCAATGGAAAGCATTATTTTCTGGAGCCAGACAGACCAGCTACGAGGGAGCTGTATATGTGGCTCAACCCAACAAATCCAAATACTGAGCAAATAGCAAAAGTGACTCTGAAGAGAGCAACAGCTTTGAGCTGACTTCAACCTATGTGTTCCCTTCCAGCAACCAGGAATGCCCTGTGCCATGACAGCATATAGAGACTGGTAATGGGAATTGTGTTCATTATGTGATATCACTGTACAGTGTGGTTGCTATATTGTGCTTGCATTGTGATTTCAGTATATTATTGTATCCCTTTTCCAAATTAAAATCCCAGATAATGTCAAATATCTTCAAACAAGTAGATTTGGTACTAAACATTAAATCTTCCTCATATGTAATATCTAAAGGAATGTGACTTTGATATTCTGAAAACTCAGCAGTTGAAATTCAACAAGTCTTGGATTTCTTCACTTCCTTAGAAATTGATGATATTATGTAGGCATGAGTGCAGGATGTTAGTTTATGTTGGGGCTCTACTAAAAGGACAGACCATGGAACCACACTGTGGATACAGTCAGAGTTTCAAAGCATCTGATTAAAACTACTGCTCCAAGGGGCTGCAAAATGTTCCCAGAAGTCTCAACTGCATTGGCAAACCTCCCAGGAGTAATGATTCAGACTCAAAAGCTTTTTCCATGAACTGAACTGAATTTCTGTTGAGTTGAAATACGCTTCTATAGTAGCAGTAATGTCATAAATGATTCCCCATAGCTTAAAAGTACCAGGTGGCAACATGGCTAGCACCTACTGCACTATTTTCAATCCAGAAAAAAATTCACACTGGGATCCAGATGAGAAATGTGCATCATCAGTCACACTTCCCATCAGACCTGTTAATGTGGCAAGGATAATCATGTTGGAAAGTTATCCCCTCCCTATAAATTTTGCTAAACTAGATTCCAAGAATCCTACAATTTTAGGAATCTTTAATTCCAATAAGTAATCTGCATCTTGATAACTAGATCCAAAGAGATTCCTCCTCCAGGATGGAACTATCAATCTATATAGCCGCGATTCCTCTACCCTGACTTTGGAGTCTGACTTCAGATATCCATCTCAAAAATCAGTCAGGCTTAGAAGTCCAAATGAGTAAACGTCTTTTGAGGGCAAAGGAATTAAACTATCAAAACTTGACATAGCAAGTTGGCACTTTCACGTAATTTTAAAATATTAATAAACCTAGATATACCATACCATCTATAAAGAGCTTTGGAAAATTTTGCTATGAGCAATAACTTGGAAACACTTTCTCATTGGGGTCAAATATACTGAACGTTTTCTCTGGTTGATCCAAATGGATGGAATGCAACTTTCCCTTCAGTTCTTATGCCATAACACTTAATGCAAACAACAAATCTATTTTGTATTAAATCATTTTTATAAATTTACACTAGAAACGCTACCTCAAGGCCTAGTATTTCATCCTAATGTATGGTATGAAAGCGAGAGAGAGATATTTTCTCTCCAAACAAACTAAGAAGCTAAGTACAAAAAAAGAGGCAGTAAATTGAGAGGGATGAGTCAGAGACAACATGAAAACATGACAGATAATTGGCTTCAGCTACATAATGCATTTATCAATTTTCCTGATAAATCAACTGGAATGGAAAAAGACAGACATCACAGCCACCTGGGTTGACAAACAAATAGCAACCCCCGGGGGAGAGCTGAATGATACACTTTGATACAGTAGAATCAAGAGCTTGCTGGGTCCATATTTTGTATTGTGTGTTCTCTCATTCAGTGCTTTGATTGCTACCTCTTCCTTTACAGAGTTGTGGACCAGCAACACATGCCATGCTCAACTTTATGTCAAAATAACATTGTGAGTATAAACACAGGAAATACATTCCTCCTTTTCCTGATTAAAAGTAAGGTTTTCTTTTCAGCAACACGAAGCAGCACTGAAAAATGCACTCAACTGCAAGCAGGGAAGTAAATGAACAAAATAATGGCAGAGATATGAACAGTAACTGAAACTGAAGGGAATAAAACCAAAATATGCAAAGAGTAGCTAATAGTGTTAGAAGTGAACAAACAAACAAACAAACAAACTAACCACAAATGAATTCCAGCATAAAAAAAATTAACAAGATAGAAATAACCGCCAGATTTAGGTAATCTTCTACAATGGAATGACATATTAATTAATTAAAAATATGCATAACATTTAAGTAAAAGAATATTATTTTTAAATAGCAGTGAAGAATATAAGAACAAATAGATTATTGCAAGGCACATGGGCTTTCTGACCACCATGAGAATTACCCATGCCTATTTGTGCTTATGGAGACTTGGGAAACTGCAGCACAGTCTTCTGTAGCCCACCAAGAGCTGCAAGTGGTAACCTAATACTTGTAGTTCTAGGGTAAAGGCAAAGTCCATACTCTAACCAAACTTACATTAGTTACACTTCCTCAGCCTTCAAAACATGGTAACTACTGTTAAATAGCTATCTCTGGCTCATGCCAGCTCCAACTCTAAACCTGGGAGCTGCTTTAGGTGAGAGCTAGTTGTTCTGGGAATAAACTATGCTGCGACCATTCTAACAGTTTACAGCTACAGACGATCACCTCCAGTCACAGGGAACCTCCATGGTGTAGCTGTGGCTCAAGAGTCAGGACGGTCCTTCACTACTGAAATAATCCTGGAGAAAGATTTAACAAAAACTAGGAGATCCCTGCCTCCAAGGATAGATCAAGAAAAAGAAACTGTCCTGCACTTCCCTTCCCTTTGATGCTTTCCAGAATAAACAGCGGTGTACATTGATGGCAGCTACAGAGGTGTCTGCCTTCACAGCTTGTAGTTACCAGGTTGAAGTGGGATCTGTCCATGGCAGAAGACTGGCAGAATAAAAACCCTAATCTGCAGATGATCGTAATGTCTGGCTGATATTTAGGACTCAAGATGTCATGTGGTGTCTTCCAGTTCTCAGCTCCCTGACTGTGCTAGGAATTCCTCACAGCATTGCCACTTCATTTTCCTTCCTGGTCCTGATCTTGGGCAAATGCTTCTGTTCAGATGAAATAAGTTTATTTGTACAATCAGAACAACCTTATCTGCTGTGCTTATAGCTGGAGAGAACACATCACAAGGTCTGACAGAGGCAGTCTAAAGAAGACCTCATCCTTAGGTTCATTTCTAGAGTGAAAAATAAAAGCAGTTTGCTAGAAGCCAGATCTTCATAAAAAGACTCTGGGCTCTGTAGAAACCCTATCTGTTCTTTAGACATACTAATAAATGAACAACCACAAAAATAGCATAATTGATGTCATGTGAGAATAGAAAATTTCAAGGTCAGACCAAGAAGACGAGAAAATAGCATCCCTTCAGGGATACCTTTGGAGGATTTTGGACTAGCTAAAAAATAAAAACACAGTTCACAAATTTATAGTCACCAAAAAGGAATTATGTATTTCCCCTGGACAGCTGGTCCTGGAGCTGAAGGTTAAATGAGACCTTCTGTAACAGCTTGGGCTTGCCCTCAAAAGGATGTAAGAACAAGAAAACTAACAAGGATGTTATGTTGGTTTTCGGTGGGAGATCAGAAGATCAGAGTGACAGACTGTGTTACAGAGATCACGTTTTAAATATCAATTTAGAAATATTAAAAGGATTCTGAGCTGTTAGTCCTAATTTTACCAACTTCATTTGGATTTGAGTTCTGAGTTAAAAAGAGGTGTCAATGTTTGAGAAAAGAAAAATGAGAAAGGATTACCAGTGTGACCACACAGCCTTGTAACTTTCCAGCTACAGTCCATGTAATTTATGACAAAACCCTTATTCTTTTAAATAGCCAGGCAGGTAACTCACATATTGATTAACTGCATCTAACAGCAAAACATACATCTTGGTAAATGGCATCTTCTCAAAGATGCTCTTTAAACATACAGTTATCAATCAAAATTGATTCCTTTCCAAGATAAATACTGATGCTTACCCAATATTTTAAAATCAATTGAGTTGAAGAAGTGGTTAGCTCTGTATCTGTTTTGATTTGCTTTAATAGAAATATCAAAGACATTATTTATGGAGCAAACAAAAACGTATTAAGAAATTTGAGGATGATATTTTAAAAAGAAACCTATTTCAAGGTTTACAGTTCCTAATAAAGCTTCAGTAATGATATTTGCAGGAAAAAAAGTGAAAAATACTTCTGAAACTAAATGGAAATGCAAAAAATCCTTTTGCACAACTGCAAGAAGAAATAGTTTACCAGTGTAAGCTTAAGCTAATAACATTTCATTAATTTTCTGATTATTTTGCAGCAAAATAGGAGATCAAAGAGACTCAGGGCCAAATTTTCATCAGATGAAAATGAGCAAAATATATTTAAATCAATACTAAAGTACTTCTTCACCAGAAAAATTAGACCATTTTAGAGCTATTTCTATCACTTTTGAAATCCAGTAAGACTTTTTTCACAACGCACACAAGCTATTTTTTTCTTTGATAATTTTTCAAAATGGAAACAGCTCTGTTTCTATGCTTATAATCTTGTCACATATTGCTTTCCTTCCCTCTCTCCCTGGTAAGGATTTTGCCCTTCAAGAGGAGGCACAAAATGAGCTCAGGACAAGCAGATATTTAGGACTTTTGAAAGGAAAGCAGCCTTCCAGCACATGCCCCACTTCTAAGTCCAACTTTGAATCCATACTTCAAAATATCTTAACGGATTCAATTCTCTCAAAATTAATCTATCTGTTCCTCAAATGCAGTACTACCTGATTGCATAAATCATGACAAAATTACAAAATCATTAATAGTTTCTGATCCTCACCTGGAGGATGTGGCCACAGAGAGGACAGGAGAAATAAAATTATTTTTATTCTTCAAAGATGTTTTTCAAATTAGTATTGAAAAATTGAGAAATGAATTACTTTCTGTAAAATTTATTATGATTTCTCACTATCCAGCTTTCAGACATATTAATACTACTCTCAGAACAAAAATTTAGACAAAATCAGACTAACCCTGAGTTCTTAGAAGTAAGATCTGAAAAGGATTTTTTTCCATTTGTATAAAATTTTCTTTATGTCTAATTGCAACAATAAATAATAAAGTCATAAAATAGCTCAATATGCATCAAAATCAAGAAGTCGTGGTAGTAAAATTTATTCATTTTTTTGGGGGAATAATCTATTCATATAGAAAAGTCAATATTTAAGAGAAAGAAATTTTCATATGTTTAGCAGATAAAAGGATGCCTTGTTTGAAGTATCTCCATAAGGTTTCTTTCCATTCACTTGTCCCAAAATTAGTTTCTTTTTGTTCTTTATATTCAATTGTTAAATATTTATCTTCTTTCCTATCATCTGCCTCTTCACACTTCTTCCTTATCCTATAATTATACCTCACTGTGTAATTATGCTTTTTACTACATAAAATACAAGACAGGGTATTGCCTATGGAATAAGAAGCCGGTTGATGCTAATAATTTGATGTTGTTGGGTCTCTGGAACATTTAATCTGAAAGACAGACATATCTAGATAAAAAATTAAATGTTTTACATACATGGAATCAGTAGATATAAGAAAGATCAGACAAAAATAACTGATGGATGGCAAACTTTCCTAAAGGGTTTTTGGGCTTGGTTTGGCTGTTTTTTGCGTTACTTTTGTGCTTGTTTTATTTACCTAGACTGAAAGGTGTCTGCAACTTAATTAGAAAGGAGACAGTTTCAAAACTTACTGTATCACTACCCAGGTAACCTTTAATAGGTTTACTACATGTGAATGAAAGAGCAATGGTGCAGTTCAAAGATCAGGTGAAATTCAAACTCTACAGAAAGATCATGCTCCCACTTTGATCTTTTTGCAAACATAAACTGATTCATGCTGCAGCAGAATGAGAATTTAAATATAACATTGAAAGGAGAGTCCCTTTTAATTTCTTTTAATGAGCTCTCATTATGGCTCCAAGAAAACAAACATACTATATTTTAGATATACTGTTTAGAGTTGTCATATTATAGAATGCTATCCAGGTATTTTCTTCAAGAAACTGAAATCAAGTTTAATCCTTGCCTTAGTATTATATTCCATCATTAGTCTATAAAACATTGATGTATTTTCAAGCCAGTGCCTTGAGGCACTGAGGAAACTCAGAACATAACCTTTGGTGTAAGCTTTTTCCTCTGATCTGTCACTTGCGATATCGGTATGCTTTCCAATTATTTCTAACTCCAATCTTCTGTAAGCGTGAAACAAGTGCTTAAGTAATACTGACCTTTGAAATAATTCCTTTTCTTTCTCCGGGCATGTTTGTTTCTTTTCTAGCAGACAACTGTTAGCAGTTTAATAAAGCAGAACTATTGGCTGGAGAAACAATTACAATAAAATTTCTATCCACCACTCAAAATATAATATATTTGCATGTATATATAATTGCAGTCAGAGGGCTATATTAGAAGAGTGAAAGAGTGTTACTTAGGTGCCAGTACCAGGATTATTGTTGTCTACAAGCTGAACTTTTACCAAATTGTTTTTGAACTAGCAGTCAAGGTTCTTTCTCTTAAACTATTTAATTAAGTGCAATATATAGCTTGGTGTGACATTATTTTATTGACTTAGAACTAATCCATAAGTCTAAGGAGTTCACGGGTATATTTGGCAATACATTCTCTATTAACTCCCAAAGACAAAGTAGAATGAATAATTTTACCATTGACATGTTAGATATGCCTTATATCAAATCTGAGCTGAACAGAGAATTAGAAGTCGAAATGTCCAGGCCACATCACAAGTGCCACCTATTACACCATCATTCATAGTTTTGTCTGTTGAAACTCAGGCTAATTTCTGAGGGGGACCTCTGTCCCACTTTCATCCTCTCTGAGGCATCTTTTCTATAAAACTTCACATTTCCATAAAAAGATCTGCCTTTTCAGTTAGGAGAAATGTGCCATTGAAACTTCTAACTCCACTCTCACTTCTCATCCATCTCAGTTCATGTCCTTCCCCCATAGCCACCAGCCCCTATTCCAACTGGTGTCTCTGATCCTCCACCTGCCTTCTGACTCCAGGCTAATGACTCATCACTATTTCTCCCCTTTCCAGTCCTTGGCTGCCCTTTTCAATGTGATTATTAGTTTGTTCTTGTCCAGGAACTTTTCCCCTTTTCCTCCTCTGCCACACCTTGGTTCCAGCAAAGGTGTCCCATGAGCAAGGAAGAAAGGCTCCCAGTTTCACTAAGCAAAAGCTGTTCACCATAAACACTGTATATTTCTAAACACAGAAATAAGTTGAATATCACCTGATTTATTTTTCCTCATTTCCTCATCCATCCTCAGATGGATGATGTGTTTTTAGTCTTTCAAAGGAATTTGCCAACTGCCTTCTACCAAACGAGTTATTTCCCAGTCATTAACAGCTGGTGACTCTTCTGTATCCCTCTTTTCCAAGACAAATGCAAATTCCAGAAGAGTAGCAAAGTATTTAGAAGCATCATTGCTATTTCCTACGCATTAAATCTCTGACATAGAAAGATTTTTTCTGCGTGTGTTCTGGTGATAAGACTAAGATTTTCTCAGTAATAATACAGAGAAACAATGGTACCAAACCAATGAAAATCTGCTCTTCTCCCCAAGGCATCATTCTTTCCAAATCTAGATCTTCCTTCTGTGGCTTGAAAGTCTCCCTACAGAAGATATGTCTCAGAAGCAGAGTGGAGGGGGGAGCAAAACAAACAAAGAAACAAAAAGAGAAAACCAGTGGGGAATTCTAAAAGAAAACATAAGATAACATGTCAGTGCTTCTCAGCTCCTTTCTTGAAAGAACAGGAGAGCTGTTTTAAGATGTTGCATAAACAGAAGACGGAGAAAGCTGCTGGTGACAAACTTGTCTTCATTTGGTCTTGCAGATGGTGGCTCATGGAGCACACAGTTTGAAAGCTGGTCATTTTCACCTCAGTTACTAGATGGGTATCAGCAGTGCTCATCCCTGTTTGTAGACCTGTGTGTGTGAGGCATGCTCAGAGCACAGTGCCCAGGACTGGTGATGGGGGGCTGCACAGGCCCACAAACAGGCAAAGAAGGAGGGAAAGAAAGAGAAAACACAGCGTGGACATCAAAGTCAGAGAAGGAAAAGGAGGAGGAGGAGGTGGTTCTCCAGGCACTGTAGCAAGCTGTCCACACTGCAGCCCACAGAGACCCCACACCACAGCAGAGCAACATATGAGGAAGAAGAAGCAGTGGAGAGGAGCTATCCTGGACTGACCCTAACACACATTCCCCAATCCCCTGTGCCACTTGGGGTAGGGGGCTGGAGGAGTTGAGGCTGAGGGAGTCAAGTAGAGCCTGGGAAAGTGTGTGGGTGTTATTTTAATTATTTTTATTTTGTCTTTTTTTTTTTCTCACCATCCGAATCTATTTTAATTGGGAATAAATTAAACTCATTTTCTCCAAGAAAAGTCTGTTTTGCCTGTGTGGTAACTGGTATGTGATCTCCCAGTCTCTATCTTCACCTATGAGCTTTCTCATCCTATTTTCTCCCCCTGTCAAGGTGAAGAGGGGGAGTGAAGAAGCCGCTGGGTGGCCCAGGTCAGCCCACAGCAATGATTAAGCCTCTCATTGGGCCACTGACAAAGGAATACTTCAGGGTCCTGGGTGTTTCACTCCAGTGGATCTGCTCAGTAGAGCTGCGTAGTAACATCTAGGGAATGCAATCTAGATTTATATTTTTTAATTACTATCTTTCATCATTATATTGATGTACTGATTTTAACAGTATTTCCTCTCTCAGAATGCAACAGATAAGCACCTATCTCCATGCTGTCATCAAACACAGAGCTAACCATATGCAACAATGTCCATGCCCAGGGCATATAGAAAAATTAAAATTAAAAAGGCTCTAAACTTAGATATCATATGAGCATCATTTCTTGCAAATTCTTGCAAGCACTGCTACAACTCCAGGTTCCTGATTTCTGTTTTGCAATTTTCAGTCTCTCAAATCAATGTATTGGGCCTGTGTCAGTCCAAATGCCATGGGAAAGTGTTGGAGTGCTTGCAAAGCTCTGCCAGGACACTGATGCTGTGCACATAACAGCATTACCATGCCTGAGCAGCCACATACTTGAGAACCCGGGCACCACACTCTTGCCAAGGCATACATTTGCCAGTGATATATCTCCCCAGCTGCAAAGCACTGTTGCTATCTCTTTCTATCTCACGATTTAACACACTTGGCACAGTAGGCCAGGCAGCAGATCTGCCAGCTCATTGCCTGCCACATGATCAGGAGCAGAGGCAGAAATATTGAGCTGCACAGTGAGATTTGCTGGCCCTGTGGTAGGGAAATGGGAGATGAGGGCCAGAAGATTAGCGTCATGCCGAAACTACAGGGCTGCATAGTGTCACTGGCACTGAGAACAAATCCAAATTGTTTTTCTCTTTGGAAGCTTACTTGTGAATGAAGTAGCTCCTGAAGACTTTGAACTATGGAATTTGGGTAAAAGCTTGAAAAAGGAAACCTTCCTGCAATATTTTTCCTTTCATGGATGTAATAAGACATCTGTGTATCAAGAGGGTCTGATGCTTGAAAGGGTCAGGTGATCACATAAAATGGGCTTGTAGCTTCAATCAGTAGGTCCCTGATTCCTATGAACATTGAAAAAGAGCTGAAGGAGTTGAGCTGAAAGTTCAAGGAGCTTTAGCAAACTGAGAAAGGTTGGAGGTTTGTAATTATATTTAGGCTTCTGACTTTTTCTTCCTGTGTGTAGCGAAATGTTCCCAGCATAGAAAAAATTATTTCTGCTTCAGAATAAAGGCATTTGGCTTAAATTTAAGGAAAAGACATGCTCAGCTTATTCACATAAGCAAACATGCAGGATTTAATCTTTGATAAAAATAAAAATAAATATTGAGAAAGTAATGGAAGTAGATTTTCATTTTAATATAGGAGAAAAGCAAATATGCTGATATTTTAAGGCATCTACATATTAGCAAAGCTTTTTTTCTCTCTCTCTCTACCTCTCCTTTACTGCAACCCTCCCAAAATACCTTTTGAAAAAGGATAAAGACCTGATTGCTGATGAATGAGGGTTCATCAATTTTATAAGATGTTGCACAATTGCCAAATTTGAGAAAATACTAAAAAAGAAAAATGCTATTTCCCAAGAGAGCTCTTGTAGAAAATGTCTATAGGTATGTTCTATATATCATAAAACAATTTAAAAAAAGGCAAAAATTGAAGCACTTTAAGCTTTGTAATTAATAAAAGCATCTACCTAAAGAAAACAGTCTGAATCACATATGCTGGAATTCAAAAAACCCTGCATTTCAAGGTACTTACTCTAAGACTTCTGACTAGCTCAGTGAAGAACTCCTGAAAGTATGTATCTCTTTAGACAGAACAAATGTGGCTTTTTCATGAAAGACTACTGTTATAGCTGATGGTGCAATAACAAAATGCATTGTGTTTGCACTTGATTAAATAATTAGTTTTCAGTTATATGCAGTGAAGTATATTTCCATTTACTACAGTACAATTTTGGTTTACAAAAATGCAGACTAAAGTTCTGTTTCGAATGAAGAAACACAGCATGTTTAATACCTGCCACCATTTTCTTTTGTATTTTGCTGTTTACATTTTTACTGTGGACCTTAAAGAGCTGAAAAGGAAAGGAGTATTAATACTGCCATTTTGCAGAAGCTCAAGGTCATGCAGCCACCGCAACTGGATCTGCATACAATGTGTCCTGTGTTTGTTCTGACCATTGCTTGTAATGTTCCCCATCATCGGGCAAGGGCATTGAGATATCAAAGTATTACAGACTGTTCTGTCTACGTGGCTCTATATCCATCAGTAATGTTCATCCAGGCATATTATAACGCATGTGAACTTTCAGCGTACATTTGCAGATACCACTTCTTATCAAGAAACAGTGTTTGCAAAGTACACAGCAATTGTAGTCATTGTTTAAAGACCAATCTATTAACAAATACAGATGGATGGATGGATGGGTGGATGGATGGGTGGATGGATGGATGGAGAGAGAGAGAGATAGGATCATGATTTGTGATATCTTGCATGAAAAGACAGCAAATTTAGGAGTTACTATCCCATTAAACAACACAAAGAAGAATAATCTGCAATAGCATATTGTTATTGTATATAATATCAATTTTTCCACTCAGTGTTTGCTGTGCAGTTTCTAATGGTGATACATAGGAAACAGAAATTTTATGTGAGAATAAAGGTAAATGGAAGCCTATTATGGTGAAGGTGTAAACTTAACAGAGCACCAGTATACAAATTAGATTTTTTCATATGTGGAAAACTGTCCACAATATTGTACCTTGAAAATTACCATAATATCTGAATTCTCAATTTTGAATATATAGCAGTTTCTTCTTGAGTTTCAGCTTTATTCAAATCTTGCAGTGAATTTTCATAAAGGAAGATTACATACTATACACCCTTTATATTAAAACACCTGCTTATATTTGCTATTAATAACATTAAGAGGTGTTATTCAGTGTTAATAAAGCATTCTTTAATATTTGGGAATATACATCTCATGAGCAATCTATTCTATGTTTTCTTTACAGCATTTGAAATACCACTTCTAGATGAATTATTCTATTTTAGGTCAGAGATTAAGACCCAGAAAGGCCAACCAAAATGTATTGTGACTTTTTGACTAAATAACTGAGTTTTGTAATTAATTACAACTATATAGTTAATGCCATGTAATTAAAATGCTGAACCACTGCAATAGATACTGCCTGAAAATTTCCTGCTTCTGAGGTCATCCTCTAGAGTGATTCCTTTTACAACAGGCAGAAGTACAAAGTTGTGCAATTCACACTAATTACAAGAAACTAGAAAAATATTTCAGAATAATGTCACCCAATAATTGAAAAATTACCATGCATTCAAGCAGTTTCAGCTGTAGATTTGAAAGTCTTAATGCCCATTATTAAAACTACACGTAATTGTGAGGTGGAAACTCAATGGAATAAAATGAATTATTTAATTACTTTTGTTTCTCATCTATGACAAATTGTATTAAGTTGCTCCTTTAGCAATATTTTTCTAATTAGCATAAGAACAATCAGTCATAATCTAGAAGTGTACTGAGGGAAAAAATCTAAGGAGAAGGCTTTTACTCAATAACAAATAGTTACACAAACCGTTCCAAATCATCAGGAAACTAGGGAATTTAGAAATGGATAAAACACTTTGTAATTATTCGTCAAGTTTTGGATTAGTCTTTTTAGTTACACTGTTTCTCTGAACTGAAGTTGGATCTGCTTTTGCAATTGTTACACTGTCCCAGGTAGCTCTTGTGCCAAGAGAAGTTGTGCAAAGCAGAACTGCCTTCCTTTCCTGTCCTCCCGGTAATATGCTGGGTGAAAGGCTGAGTGCACATTTCCACTTCTTGCTCTTGCTCACGGCTTTGTACATTTGGATGACGTGTGATGCTGATAGGGATTATATTCTATCTCTGAGCAGGATTCCTTTGTCACTAACAGAAGTTTTCATCATTATTAATTATAAGTTTGAAAATCATAGAATAATAGAATGGTTTGGGTTGGAAAGGATCTTAAAGATCATCCAGTTCCAACCTCCTGCCATAGGCAAGGGTACCTACCACTAGGCCAGGTTACTCAAAACCCCACCCAACATGCCCTTGAACACTTCCAGGGATGGGACATCACAGCTTCTCTGTACAACCTGTTCCAGTGCCACAACTACCTGATAAAACTGAAAAGAAACTTGAGGAATCGAAGTATAAAGAAGTTTATCATCTGCATATGATAAACTTCCATTGAAAACTGTTTGGAAGTCCAAAACAGAAGAAATACCGTACCTCCTTACTGAGAGTCTTCAGAATTAAGAATTTGTTTGTTGGCACCTATTTATAAAGGGAGCGTTTAAAATAAAGGTCTCATATCCACTTTACAATTACTTTGGGTATAAGTAAATAATGATGGCTAGAGCTTGTTTTACACACTTTACACACTGAACTGTGCTATTTTCCCCTTTGGAAGGAAATAAATTGTGGTTTTAAACAGGAAAGTTGTTATTTTTAGTGCATTTAAACTAGAAGCTAGAAGTAACATTTGTTATTAAAGGCTCTTTAAGAGCCTTTTTAGACCATGGAGAGGTTTCAGAGGGAAATATAAAAGCCTAGTCTTTTAACTGAATTGCAAGGCTTTCCACTGCTACCTACACAGGAATTATACTTTTTTTCCAAGTTTCCTCTTGGAGAATGGTCTCTAATGCTGAGGCTAGGAATATTCACCTAACATAGTGCTTAAGCTAAGAGAAAAGGGCCCCTCAGTGACAATCCATCCAAGCTATCTCAAGAGGGGATGATTCTTCAAATGAAGAATGACTTTGTTCTTCATTGAAAGTGGCTGCAGCATAGCTTAATTTTTAGGAGGCTACAATCAAGTGAGGTAAGTCTAGTCCTAAAAATCATTTTAAATTGGGAAAATAGACTATTTATGACTTAATTTTAATCACCTTCAAGCAAGGTATCTAAGCCAAGATGACCTTTTAGGTCGTATTTTCAGTCAATGGAGAAAGACTGATACCCTTCAGAATGCCAAGAGGTGAGACTGACTCTAGCCTACACTGTGTCTATATCAGAGACAAAAATATTAAATTCAACATTAAAACAGAAAAATCAGGAGATAGAGTTAGAAGAGCACTCAGTGAATTCTAAGTTTTATCCCTTTCCTTGTTGAGATTGATATATTTCTTTCCAAGGAATTTTTATTCTATTCTTTTAAGAAAGCTTCTATTTATAATCTGTTTTAATGTACTTCTCAAAAAAAAAAGAAAACAAAAATCAAGCAAAATTTTGTAGTAGCATGGACCTGTATAACTGAATTGGAAGTAGTGCATTTTCCCATGCATAGCAATTCTATCATATCTTTTTTATTACTACCTTCCTTTACAAACGATACTATTTGCAGACTAGAATACTAAAATTGTCTTGGAGAAGTTAAAGTCATGTTGAGAATCCAGAAGAGGTTGGACATTAGTCATATATTATGTATTAAGGAAGTGTTTTTCCTTTGCATAGAAGCAAATCTGAAACTGGAATCAAACAGTACAAATCATATCCAGGAAACTATAATATTGGTCTATTGAAGGAATTTACTCAGAATCATTCCACAATAATTCAGATTGTCAGATGCAGTATCTTCTAAGAATGCAATATAAAGAATTTCTCTGTGTCCCCTTGAGAGCACAAACCTTCCAGAAAAAAGACAGGTTTAAGATGGTGAATTCTTTTCACAGACAGCGAGGACAAATTCACTTCTTATCAATAATAAATAGCAGTATTTGTTTCTTTTAGCTGTTAGTTACTTTAACTAGATTGTGCTTGTACTTCAACTATTTTATTATATCTTCAAAAAACTTAAGGTGATGGAAATGTTTATCCAGAATTCCTTCTGCCAGTTCCCCTATAAACACGATAATCTATAGCTGAAAAATAAATTATCAAACACATTACATGATTAAAAAATAGTTTCCATAAAATGCTGAGCCAGAGTCTTTTCCCTGTAGTACACCTCAATTTTCATTAATGTTTCCCCATTAATGTATAAGAGTTCAATTTTCACCCAACAACTTTCCATTACCTGAAAAGTTTTGGTAAAAAAAGATAAATTATCTATTATACTACAAGTGAATAATTTGCTTCTTTTCTTAACAAGATACAATCCTTATTCTGCCTTACATAAGCAATAGTAACTTCTGCCTCCTTCTGTTTTAAGTCATGGCACATATTTGTCTAAGCAAGAAAAATGAAATTACCTTCCTTCCAAATTTATTATTACACATCTTTATATCAAAGCCCAATCTAGAACAAGTTTAAGTAGAATAAATAAAGCCTCTCATTGCTTTCCTCATTTTTTCTATTGCCGTTCTACTGATTTCAACTGACAGGAGCATTGAGCTGGCTGGGAAGCAAGGTAAATTCAGAAGGAACTATGAATATACTATCATTGTCTTTATTTAGCTGCACCATCAAATTGTATAAGAAGAAACGACAGCAATGTTATAAGTCTGATAGGCTGAGACCTCACTTGTAGTACAATATTCATTGACCCTGAAATATATAATGTGAAGTAACCTCAAGAGGCACAAGCTTCTGTGGGCAACAAAATATCAAATTCATGTCAGGAGGCTTCACATTTAAATTAGGCAAAAAACCAAGATACTTTGAACATACATTAGGGCAGGATATGGTCCTTTGAATGTTATTCTCAATGCTCGTACCCGCAGCAACCGTCATCTGAAAAAGGGGGCAACAGAGATTCTGCTGAATGGAACAAAATTTTGTACAGTGCTACAGTATATTTAAATTACACCATACCAACAGATGAAAGTTATTATCATTCAAACAAGCTGATCAAAAAGAACACTAATGTGGCTCAACTGAAATTCACATAAAGAAATTGAAAGTATTGTTACATCTCCTGGCTCATGAGGTACTGAGAACAACCAAATAGTAACTTTGGTGTTCTGCACTATGTTGAGATTGAGAGAAGTGGACTCTGAAACGCTGTCAAACATCTTACTAACTATGGAGAAATAATAACTCCATGGCTGACTTTAACCTGAGGTCTCTACAAAAAGTAGGAGGTTTTCCTGTTTGTGATGTTTGAAGAAAGTAAGATCTTCTTCTCCAAATGAAAATATCTTATGGAAAGACATCAAAGGAAATTAACTTATTATACTATTGGATACAATTTACCTATTAAATTGACAAATTTTCGTGCTGTCTGACTTTGTTGTACCAAACAATCACAAGACTGGAAAAATAGGAAAGAAGCTACATTCATTTAAAAATCTGAAAGTCCCTTCAGCTATCCAAAGAATGTATTTTAGCATTGAATGCTATTTTTCCACTTTTTTCATTATTTTTTCTTTTATTTTTGCACAGCCCAGCAGAGAACATTCTTCTTTAGAAAGACCTTGACTAGTAGGAAATCTGACATATTTCTTCAGACTTCAAGATTTACTTCAGAAGAAATTAACAGCAGAAATTTTCAAAAAGTTCCAGATGTAAAAAACTCAAGAGCTCTAGACTAAAGCTTTAAATACCTTCTTTTCATTGTGGAGAGCATATGTAACAATACATACAATGTTCATGCTAATTATAGTTGAGCTTCATCATTTCTCAAAGTAAAATTTTACCTAAGCTTTATTTCTGTGACTGTTTACTAAATCAATGGAGTAAACCTGGTATTTAGAGCAGACAAACCCCATTATTTTGGATTCAAGTATTTTTAATAGTACAACATAACACATGAAAAATGCAACATGTTGCAAGATGTGTTTTTAAATGAATTTACTATTATAATTTATAAGGAAGTTAAGCCTGACTGCATATTATGGTTCACTTTTGCAGTAAACAAAAATGTACACATTATTATTTAACAACAGCCACAGCATGTATCCATGTCCATCCATGTACAAACCACATGATCTTCACACTGTGATTTATAACCATTTTAAAATATTTGAAATAATTTTAAACTTTCAGTGTTTAAAAGGAAAATTATGCAATCAGTCATATAAAATGAGTAAATCTTGAACTTTAAGCAAAATACCCCATATATGCTCACAGATTCTTAACTTGCTTCTGTCAGATTTCCCTTTAGATTCACACATGTAAATATTTGAAAACATTTTTATAATGCTGCTTTTTTTTTTTCCTTAAAGGAGATTTTATTTCACATCACTTTGAAAAGAATATTTCCATGCAAAGCCACTTTATAGGTAGTTCATGCATCACATTTGATGTATCTCTAATACCACTGTTGCTCCAGAATTTTGTAAGCAAAACACAGCTCATATAATGTCAGCATGGCACTGTTTTAAATAAACAATACGTCAGCACAAGAAAACACACACGTTATAAACATTATCCAGTCAGTCTCATGCATCTTTATTTAATATTGGTTTAGTGCTTCTTAAATTTAATCTCAGTGTCTCTCTCTCTATATATACACACAAAACCAATAAAACATCTTGAAACAAATGCATTTGGATTAATGTGCAAGTAATTCACAAATTTTTGCACATTTTACGTATGTCTCACAGATGATGTTTTCTGATAATTTTGCTCTTGTGTAAAAATGTAGATCTACTGTATACTTTTGACTGCTGCATCTGAGCTCTGTTAAGTAATTCATCTTTAGTGTTTAGCACTGTTAACAGCAATATTCTCTGAATAAGTTCATCTTAATTTTTCAAATTATCTTGTGAACAATTTTTCCCCTCTTTCCCCTTGTAAAACTGATTAAAGACCTAGGGACAAAAGGTGTAACATGAATTCTATTGAATTAAATGATACTGAATCCTAATTAATTCAATTCTAGCAGCTGATAGGTTTAAAGTCCAGTATTTTGACTCTTCAGGCCTACTATGGGAAATGTAACATATCTGGAAATGTTTTAATGCTGTTTTATTATAGCGATGATATTTTCCTGTTCAAGTGGCCATATAATACCTAAGGTGCCAAGCATAAGAGAAGACAAATTAAAGAAAAATATTCCATAAAAAGTATAAAATTTGTGCATTAATTCTAAAATTGTTTGTCTTCAAACTATTTATGTTGAGGCAAATACATCATATTGTCATGAAAATTTACTGGCAATCACTTGAGATACAAAACCAATGAAAGAGTTATGCAGTGTAAGTAATGCAGCAGTTTCCACCTCATGCATATTGATAACATATTTATTCCTAATAGTATAACATCAACTTAGTACTTTGCACCTTAGTAATTATAATTTATTATAATTAATGAAATTTTCTATTACAGTTTGGACTTTTTCCTTCTGAAAATGCATATGCATTAAAATTTATCAGAGGAGAAAATAGGGTTAACAGGGAGAGAAAATTCTGAAAATAAATCTCTAGAACATGCATATATTCTTGCTTGGGATGAGCACTTCAGCTACTATTTGCTGTCAACCACATGCAGGGGGACAGATCCTCAAGCTGTCCCTAATGATAGACTCAGAAACGTTTCCAGTCTCCTTCTTCTCTCTCTTTTGGGTTTCCACATAGGAAAACCTTGTGTGAGGCTGTGACACATCTGAAAATATCTTCAGAAAATGCACCACCTATGAAATGCCCTCTAAGTGCATACACAGCCAAACTACACCTCCTGGAGTTCCCAAGTCTGCATCAGACAATAATTACAAATAATGGCCCACATATGCACCAAACTGACCTGCGTTTCACAAGCAGATGGAAATAGTGACAAAGGATATACGAGACTATAATTTCAGGTTTCTGGGGAAGAACTAGAAGTTTTAGCTAATTCTGTAAATTAACCTATGAGAAAGAGGTGAAAACTCATGAAGTCTGACACTGATATTCCTGAGCTTACAACACGTAGCAACTGCAATTTTAACTGGTTAGTTACACTGGGCTTTCAAGTGATCTTGCTGTCCAGGACACATGAAACTAGCCATATTTTCCTAAATACCAACATCATTATAATCCAAACCTTTTCAGCAAGTCCCCAGTCAAAGCTCTGGTAGAGCAGACACTCCTGCACTCAGTTACAATGTGAGTAGTACATTTCTAATTTCAAGGCTATGCCCAACATCGGGAATAAATAAAGAAAGTCAGGTTTTCTAAAGAGTGATATTGAAAGCTACTGAAAAATTCAAAGATATTCACTGAACAAATTTAATTTGTTGATAGACTGAAGTAACCAGGGCAGAATCTTCCCGGTTTTTTTTTACTTCTATAATGTAGATTTTTGACAAGTGGTACCTACTTACTGGAAAATAATGATAATCCTGCTCTCAGAAATAAAAAAGAAAAATGTCCCTCAAAGCAATATTTGCACACATATATACATACACACTATACATAAACTAATAATTATTGTATCCTGGATGATGATAATCTGCAGAAAAACAAGTAAAAAGAAGTAGCAAAGACCACCCTGTACAGCAACCTATATCAATAGTAGCTCTCTGGTAGGTGACTGGAGCTGTGCACACTTAACTTTGCCCATGGGAGTACTCCCACTCCCATGTGTGTACAGGGAACTACTTATCACTGCAGAGTTAAATCTACATGTAAAAATCAACAAGATCTATTCCTCAAAACTTAGTATGTGGAAAGACAGGCTTTGCAGTCTGTATAGTAGACTTGCCACAGTACTGCTACATGATGAAACAAGGTAAGGTAATATCTCATTAAGTGAGCATTTTAAAAAGAAAATAAGATTCATATTTTTTGTTTATCTGTATCACACTGACTGAACTTTCAAATTATTCTCTGATTAATACATTTAAAAATATTTCAAGATGTAAATGCAGAAAACTACCACAGTTAAAATCTTTTATTTACACTATAAAATAGCTACACTATTCTCATAACAGAAATTTATTATAGCAAATAAAGATTCAGAACAGTGACCACAGAAGTAGAGTTAGAGTTCATATAGCCATTAAAAACATCTCAAGATCATGCCTTTGTGCTGCATCAAGGCACTGGAATAATTCAGGCATGTATCCCATCATTAAAAGTTTAGTTAGTAAAAAGACTCTAGAAAGGAAGTTTCTGAATAGTGTTTAGTCAAAAAAAGGAAAATATTACCTTGCATAATTGTCCAAATTTCCTCTACAATTTCTTCTATTTCAGACTACAAGTTAGTTTTTGTTTGTTCGTTTGCTTGCATTTATTAGAAGTACAGAAAAAAAAGGACATGCTCATTTCACAGAATCATCACATTTGGAAGAGACCTTCAAGATCATCTAGTCCAACCATCAATCTAGCACCACCATAATCACCCTTAAATCATATACCCAAATGCCACATCCAGATGCCTCTAGAGCATTTCCAGAGATGATGACTCCATCACCTTCCTGGGCAACTTACGCCAATATCTAACCACCCTTTCAGTGAAAAAAATTCTTTTGATATCTAATCTGAACCTCTCCAGGAACGGCAATTTAAGGCCATTCCTCTTGTCCTTTCACTTGAGACATGGCAGAAGAGACTGACCCCCAGCAGGCTGCAACCTCCTTTCAGGGAAGGGAAGGGAAGGGAAGGGAAGGGAAGGGAAGGGAAGGGAAGGGAAGGGAAGGGAAGGGAAGGGAAGGGAAGGGAAGGGAAGGGAAGGGAAGGGAAGGGAAGGGAAGGGAAGGGAAGTTGAAGAGAATGAAACCAAAAATGAAAGGAAAAACAAGAACCAAAGACACCTACTGTTTCCCTGCATTCCCTGAAATCCTGCTCCTGTAATCAACCAGCTGCCAGCCTAACAGAGTCTGAACACACCTGAGGAACCTGTGCAGGTTTCAGAAACCTCACAGATCTTCTGAGAGAGAGAAATCTCAAAAACAGGACATGGTTCACACAGACTATCAGAGCTTTGTTAAGGGCAAAACTAAGTCAAAATTCTGAAATCATGCAATGAATCATACTTGCTCTCATTTGAAAACTTTGCATCCTGTAGTCTCACTCTTACTGTATGACTACAACACCATACCTAAACAGTTTTCTGCAGCAGCATGCACCTTTGATTGCCCCATAAAAGTCAGGTGAAGCCTATTCAAAATCTGCTCCTGTTCAAATACTCAGATTTCTACATAGGGAAAAAAATAGGACAGGGAATCACAGTTTTTATTTTGTAGTAAAGCATATTTCCTTCATTTCCCCAAAGGCATGTGCCAGAATGTCAAGTCTCCTTCAGAGGGACAATTTGCCCTCTGATCACCTGGAAGCAGGATGAGGCAGAAGGAAATGTGTCCCTGGGTGTGTGCAGAATGCAGCACATGCTTGTGCTCCTGAGAGCCATTCTGCTCTGCCTAGGCTGGAGGGGACTCTGGGCCACAATTACGCTGTACGGGTGCGAGCAAACAAAAAGGGACAATTGGTACCACTTTTACAACTATAACCTCATTCTACAAGCCCAGCAAATATGGGTAACACTGTTACACATAGAGTATTCTCATAGTCTTTCTCATAGTGTTTTGGTAGAACTGCTCTTAAGTGTGGTTATTTCTTTTAAATGTTTATCCTTCAAGAGAAGACATTACTGAAAAAATTCAACTTGCTCTTGAAGATACAAGTGGGACAGGTACACGATAGTGCTAATTCCTTGGGGATTTAATGCTACTCTGTTGGGCCAGCTTCCAAGCAATCTGTCTCACTGTACAGCATTTGCAGGTCCTGAATAGGTCAGGGCCATCATATGCACTTCTGCTGTCTCACAGCAATTATTATTTTAAATAATGTATATTATAACTTTGCTAGGCACTGTACAAGGATAGCTCTCAGAATACTTCTTCTATGAACAAAGGCACAAGGATGTGTATATAAACAATGTATCCTTGGGAATCACATACATTGTTTGCAGACACTTTGCTGGTTTTGCTTTATTTGCTTTTCTGAGTGAGTATAGAGGCCTAATTCAGAGATTTGAGAAGCAGTATTTTTCTTTGCATTAAAAATGCCCCTAGCTCCCCCAGTTTTTTGAGGTATCAAACGACATTCAAATACCAAACAAACATACAGCAATGCAGTGATACAGTCATGATTTACACACATTTTCAGGAACTGAGGCTGCTTATGATGCTGCCAAGCAGGAGCAAAGGCAAATTAACAAGATTTTGGTCATTTTCTCATCTGTTCATAATGCTTTGGGCAACAGCCAGATGTCAGAAATCAGTTCAGCTTCACACAGATGCAAGCAGAGAAACTACACCTTGGAAATATAGCCCAAAGGTGAAGGATATCAGTGGAGAGGAGGTGGATGCAATTACGCTGAAAATAAAGGAGAAGCTGTAACTGAGGAAGAGGCAAACCAGAAGCCTCTCTTTTACTATCTTCTGAAAGAATGTGAAAATTACTATTTATGGGATTGAAAAGTAAGTATTATTTGCATCAGACCTTAGATATAGTTTCACCTCTTTGTATTGCACCGGGGCCAGGAAACAATGTGTTCATCCACAGAGTCCAAGGAGTTAAAAAAACCCAAACACAAAAAAACTACATAATGAAAATATAAAACCAAAGTTAATCTATTGTTAAGGAAACTTCCCTGTCTGGCCACCCTGGCTGGTGNACTACAACACCACACCTAAACAGTTTTCTGCAGCAGCATGCACCTTTGATTGCCCCATAAAAGTCAGGTGAAGCCTATTCAAAATCTGCTCCTGTTCAAATACTCAGATTTCTACATAGGGAAAAAAATAGGACAGGGAATCACAGTTTTTATTTTGTAGTAAAGCATATTTCCTTCATTTCCCCAAAGGCATGTGCCAGAATGTCAAGTCTCCTTCAGAGGGACAATTTGCCCTCTGATCACCTGGAAGCAGGATGAGGCAGAAGGAAATGTGTCCCTGGGTGTGTGCAGAATGCAGCACATGCTTGTGCTCCTGAGAGCCATTCTGCTCTGCCTAGGCTGGAGGGGACTCTGGGCCACAATTACGCTGTACGGGTGCGAGCAAACAAAAAGGGACAATTGGTACCACTTTTACAACTATAACCTCATTCTACAAGCCCAGCAAATATGGGTAACACTGTTACACATAGAGTATTCTCATAGTCTTTCTCATAGTGTTTTGGTAGAACTGCTCTTAAGTGTGGTTATTTCTTTTAAATGTTTATCCTTCAAGAGAAGACATTACTGAAAAAATTCAACTTGCTCTTGAAGATACAAGTGGGACAGGTACACGATAGTGCTAATTCCTTGGGGATTTAATGCTACTCTGTTGGGCCAGCTTCCAAGCAATCTGTCTCACTGTACAGCATTTGCAGGTCCTGAATAGGTCAGGGCCATCATATGCACTTCTGCTGTCTCACAGCAATTATTATTTTAAATAATGTATATTATAACTTTGCTAGGCACTGTACAAGGATAGCTCTCAGAATACTTCTTCTATGAACAAAGGCACAAGGATGTGTATATAAACAATGTATCCTTGGGAATCACATACATTGTTTGCAGACACTTTGCTGGTTTTGCTTTATTTGCTTTTCTGAGTGAGTATAGAGGCCTAATTCAGAGATTTGAGAAGCAGTATTTTTCTTTGCATTAAAAATGCCCCTAGCTCCCCCAGTTTTTTGAGGTATCAAACGACATTCAAATACCAAACAAACATACAGCAATGCAGTGATACAGTCATGATTTACACACATTTTCAGGAACTGAGGCTGCTTATGATGCTGCCAAGCAGGAGCAAAGGCAAATTAACAAGATTTTGGTCATTTTCTCATCTGTTCATAATGCTTTGGGCAACAGCCAGATGTCAGAAATCAGTTCAGCTTCACACAGATGCAAGCAGAGAAACTACACCTTGGAAATATAGCCCAAAGGTGAAGGATATCAGTGGAGAGGAGGTGGATGCAATTACGCTGAAAATAAAGGAGAAGCTGTAACTGAGGAAGAGGCAAACCAGAAGCCTCTCTTTTACTATCTTCTGAAAGAATGTGAAAATTACTATTTATGGGATTGAAAAGTAAGTATTATTTGCATCAGACCTTAGATATAGTTTCACCTCTTTGTATTGCACCGGGGCCAGGAAACAATGTGTTCATCCACAGAGTCCAAGGAGTTAAAAAAACCCAAACACAAAAAAACTACATAATGAAAATATAAAACCAAAGTTAATCTATTGTTAAGGAAACTTCCCTGTCTGGCCACCCTGACTGGTGTCATTCTGCACCACTTGAACTACGTGAGCTCGGTCTGAAGCTCCTTCACAGCTACACCCCCCCACACTCAGTCAGACAAAGTTTCCTTACCAGCTTGACTACAGGTTTCCCATAACAGAGCCTTAGACGTCCAGATCTTTAGTCTTGGTGTAATAACTAAATAACAACAGCCTGAGCTGGATGCCTCTGAAGAGGGACCTCAACAAAGAAAACCCTGGGCTTTTATACCTCGCAGTCCAAGCATGCGAAAATATCTCTTCCTCCTGAGTCCCCGGCTCCTGCTGTGTCTGAGCATCCAGTCCCCTGGTAGGACCACAGGTCCCTGTGCCCATATGCAGGGGGTCGGCATATCATGGCCCCTTCCCTGGGCCTCTCACCATCCAGAGCTCAACCTGCACCTCACACTGCAGCTGCACAACAAGTTACTGGCACTGAACACTATTTTAGGATGAAATGCACATAAAACTGCCTAATCTCTCCAGTGAATATAGTTCAAATGTAGATTTCTACATTTGATAACTTGGCTAAATGAGTGAGGGAGGCTAGCCAGTCTTTCCACAAAAGGTTTAATGAGAAACATTAGCAGGTTCAAAAATGAAATGAAATTCTAATTGCAAAGGAAAGAACTAAAACAATTTTGATTTAAACATAAAACTTTGCAAGTGAATTCCAGCACATTGATGACTGAGTGTCTTTATGTATTAAACCAGCATGTTTATCCACAAAAGCTTTTAAAAACTTTCTCAGCTGTCATTTTTGACACTGGTTTATAACTCAATACCACACTGACTGAAAGCCTGAAACTAAAATGTTCCAAGAAAACTACAAGCTTTGGGATTTTTTTAAAAGTTGTTTATTTCCTCCGTAGGCAATATTCCCTCCAGCTACTTGAAGCATAAATCAGACCAAATTTCCTAACAGAGTATGGTGGAAGATGTTACACCAGATCAGTGACTATTGGGTCAGAACCACCCTGTGGGGGTGGGTCTCCGTATGTATGACTGGGGAGGGGACCAGTCTACAGGACAGTGCCCACATGGCCAGCCAGGATGGCCACCAAGGTCAGCGGCCACATGGAGAGTATGAAGGGAGCTTAATAACGTCTGCCTGGTAACCTGCTCACACCACAACCTCGGGAGCCTCTGGATGACTGCGGCACCCCTCACTGTGGCTAAGGGAAGAGGGAGTGGTCAGTGAACCAAAGGGAGCAGCCACAGTGACCAGAGCAGGTAAGGAGGCAGCACAAGGTCTCCATTGTGGGACCTGGCCTGTTCTTTTTGAAGCTGTCAACATGCAATCTTCTA
The DNA here is from genome assembly GCA_013396655.1 of Campylorhamphus procurvoides. Lineage (NCBI taxonomy): Eukaryota > Metazoa > Chordata > Aves > Passeriformes > Dendrocolaptidae > Campylorhamphus > Campylorhamphus procurvoides. Next base: position 298,064 of record WBMV01006674.1, on the reverse strand, counting down.
AGTTGTAATTATGTTTTTCCCTTCTCTTTTTCACTCTTTATTCTTTCTTCTCTTCATCTCACTACCTTTATTCTTTTCTTTCTCTTGTCAGTAACTTAAACATTTACTTTCTGTAAGGTGTGGGTACCTAACTTAAGTGCCATAGAGTTCGTGTTTCCTGGGTGTAATAAAGGTTCCTTACTATAGCAATGTTTGCTAGTCCTAGTAATCTGTTGTGATGCTTTTGTGAAGTTGCATGTTATTCCTGTAAAACCCTTTTTGTCAAAATGCCTATTTTCTCACCAAATTAAAAGAAATCCCTTAAAGAAAAATGTGTAGTTATTCTCCAGACGTAAATTCAGGGTGCCAAAGAACCAATGGCTTTACAAGAGTTCATGTGAGCAAGACCTCTTGGAGCCTAAAATTAAAAAGTACACTTTGAGCCTTCAGGACCAGGGTGTAACAGTAGAGTTATGTCTTTTTAATGAAAATAAACAGAAATTGACATTGAAAATCTGTTGAAAACAATGACAAAGGTATCTGAACTTGTGTACACCAGGAAACTTGACAAAAGTTTCCTGGTGTACACAAGTTCACAAGACAGATGGGCACATCCACAAGCCCAGTTTCCTTTGCTATGCTGCTACTAGTTTCTGATGCTGCAGCGGTGATCAAGGAATGGTCCAGGGAAGTAAAGGTTTCCTGGTCCCTCATGATCTTGCTTCTCTGCATACCTAGCCAAGCAACAAGATTTTCTAGTATAAAAATGTTATCATGTCTGTATAAAACTGAGACAACAGCACAGCTTAAAACACTGAATTCAAGAGCGTGCACTTCACTGACTACAATGAAAAGATTGCAATAAAAAGAGTATAACATTACCCTGGCAACACTTACTCAAACAGCCAAAAAATTAGCATCAAAGAATCACTGGATAAATATTGGCTATATTTTTTTCTGTCTCACCCACACAGCAACATGAAACACTGCAGATCCAGATAAAAGCAATCTCTTTGACTACATCATAACTACAGATACAGACAAATGGACATATAAAAAATACAGAATCTATTTTGCAAAACAGAGGTATTGTGTTGATTAGTGTAAGATACAAATTTAAACCTTTAGGATCTGACAACAACACTAATAACAATTTGTCATTTTGAATTTTTTGACATTGTCTTGGGACTAAAAGAATGCAGATTTCCAGTGTTGATTAAAAAAAAATCAAAATTTTGCATCACTTAGTAACAGAAAAGTTGGCAACTGTATCAACCTAGTAAATTGTCATATGATTTCATCTGTATGTTATGTGTACTTCAAGTATGATTTTCATAATCTAGAAAGTGCTCCTAAAACATAGCTAGAAAGTTAGAAGAAATATATGAGCTAATAGGTTCCAGAAGAATCCCCACGAAACATACAGGCAGCCATCATGTTGTAATGAAGGTCTTAGATTTGTTAACAGGGCAAGTTTCCTAACAGTTTAGAAAGGGCAGATCAAAGAATCCTGACTGTTTAGGAGACTGTAGTGAAGAAATGTAGACAGCACAGATTAATAACTAGCTGCTATGATCCAGAGTCCATACCAAGAAAGGTGAAATTGAATTATTTGCACATCTTAACTAAATCAAATGTAATTTAGAGTACTTGAAGTTAGAAGCTCAAGATTCCTGACCTTCAAGGGAGAAAAACAGGTACCCTCAAAGGTGACTCTTAACATCTGAGTTGATTTCCTAAAATTAGATGGTTTGAATATAGAACTGTCCTCTCTGTTAGTCAAAAAAGCCAGCAGCTTTTCTTCCTAAGGAATGACAAGTATAGACAAGGCATTTTGCTATTTAATTACATTTTTCTTGGCAAAACACAATACTTTGCTTTGAAAAGCAATTTCTTCACCATTGCAGCATCATAACTGCTCACTGGCAAGCACAGGGAAGGAAAATGCCAAATACAAATACAGTGGAGCCAAATACAGTGGATTTTCTGGTTGGTGCTGAAGATCATAGAAGCATAGAATGTCTTGGTTTGGAAGGGATATTAAAGATCATCTGGTTCCAAACCACCTGTTGTAAACAGGGACACCTTCCACTAGACCATGTCATTCAGAACCCCATCCAACCTGGCCTTGAACATTCACAAGGACAGGGCATCTGCACCTTCTTGGCAGCCTGTTTCTTCCTTATATCTGACTTATACCTACAGTCTTTCAGTTTGAAGCCATTCCCCCTTGTCCTATCATTACATGGCCCTGTAAATAGTCTCTCTTCCGCTGTCTTGTAGGCTCATTTCAGGAACTGAGATTAGCTCAGTGGGTTGGAGCATGATGCTAACAACACTCAAGGTCATGAGTTTGATCCCTCTATGGGCCCTGATGATCCTTGTGGGTCCCTTCCAACTCATAATACATAGATAGTTATACTAGTTAGCATATAGTTTAGTTATATAACTATAGTATATAGTTATACTATAGTGCATCCTACTGAAAGGCTGCAATTAGGTCACTTTGATGCCTTCTCTTTTCCAGGCTGAATAATCCCAATTCTCTGAACCTTTCCTCATAAGAGAGGTACTCCATCTGTCTAATCATCTTGGTGACCCTCCTCTGTATTTGCTCCAATGGGTTGATGTCCTCTCTGTACTGGGGATCAACCACATCTCTTTTGGAGGGAAGCCGAGCTGAGTTTCCATTTCAAAATACAAATAAGTTGCTAACATTCAAAGACAAGACAATGTCTAGACAATCACCAAATGAATGGTGATGGAAATATTTTCCTTTCAATGTGTAAGGAATATATTATAGCTGGAATATAGCTGGAATAACTTATTCCAGCTTGGAAACATTCAACCCGCTCCTAATTCCCCTGAATATTAAATCCTTTCACCATGATGTTCTATATTTCAGTTGCAAATGAATTTGGAATGCTAACTTGAATGTAACCTGCAAAATCACAATTTCATAGAGCTTGAAATGATTCAATTAACTTTTTATTTCAGTGTGGTCTGAACTAAATTACATCAGCTTACACGTACCAGCAGTTAGCAGTGAGTGTAAATAGTCATCCTGGTTAAGCTAACTTTTCCTTAAAGCAGGAAAAGTAAACTTTTAATGTCTTAAAAGGAATATCCTCAAAGCCATGAAGACAGCTCATGCACTTGATAGGGGGAAGGTGGATGCAAAACAGAGATAATTCTCTTCCAGTTTCTTTTGGCAATGGATGCACAGCTGTCAAGTCCACATCTTGAGGAGACCCATAACATGATGCTCTCAGAAGTGGAAAGCCAGAAGTACACATAGGACAGTCACGTTCCAAAATCTGCATATGCAAATGCAAGTGTTTCCCTAGTGAGCTGCCTCTGACTTGAAGTATTCCCAAGGGCGATGGTTCTCTGTATACCTGAAGAGCTGACTTCTGAAGTTCATCTTACTGGTATTGACATGAAGGATGTAGTGCAGTAAAATATATTTTATAACTAAAAAATTACTTCAGTTAGTAATGACTTAACTGTATTTCTCTAATCATTATAATTTTTATATAGAAGGAAAAGATGTTTTGTTAGGATGCTCTGTGAATTTTTTCTTATATTTATCCATCCATCCATCCATCCATCCATCCACAAGATTTCAAAGAATGATTAATTCCTGACTTTTTTCCCATTTATTTATTGCTTGCATTGTGGTTCATGACATTAATTAAAATGGAACAGTAAAATTTTTGGAGTTAGAAACATTACTTAAAATTGTAGCAGTAGTCACAGGAAATAAGCTCAGGAAATAGCGATTACCAAAAAGATGACACTTAGTCAATACTTTGTATTTCAACTTAATATTGCAATTGACTAAATAGCATTTTAAATACAGTATATTATTTTTCAACAATATTAAAAAAGCAAAGATATGAAGAATTTCACCATATGTGTGCTAACACTCTCTCGAGACAATGGCTTGACATATGTACTTGTGTGCATCAAAGGAATATATGATTAACTCTGGCAGAAGACATGATTAATAATATATGAGCCAGAAATTTAGTCATTTTAATCATTAACGTGGCATTAGTTGTGGAACAAACATTCATACATTATATCAATACATGCATTCTTGTGATAGTCTCAGCTATGAGTGTCATGTAATCATCCTTAACACGAGTACTGTCTTTTCTAGTTCAGAATCCCACTCTTTTTGTCCACAGCTCTGCCTCTTCTTATGCAATTTTCACAGTTTTATTGTTTTACTAATCCAGCTGACTCAATACAATGATGGGACTAATGATAAGCACCTATATGGAAAAAAAAGTTCAATAAATTATGCAACCCTATGTGATACTGAATAATTCAACAGTGCATAGCGAGATAAAGACCCCAATGTTTCTACAGTAAGACTAGAATTTTAAGGAAATCATAGTTATGACTTTATGTTAATTTGTTTTGAAAACATACTCTGTTTCAGCCACCATCTCAGTAAAACTGAAAATCATTCTATATGCAAATGAATTTAAGAGAGCTTATGTGGTTATGCAGCTTCTTCACTTCCATAGAATAATAGAACTATGCCCACACTTTAACTACATAAACTATCAGCTTTTTAATCAAGTATCTCGCCTTTTTTTCTGATAAAGTTCTTATTAATTGAACAATTAAAACTCACACTTATAGCTCTGCTGTGAGAAGCCATAAAAGTGAACTGGATAGAAGGGAAAGTTACTGAATAGAAGAAAATACAGAACTACTGAGAGAGAACATGCCTACCAGGCTGGGAGCTGTTAACCTGGGAACTAGGCCTGTGACCCAGAAGCTTCCCTCAGAAGCACAGCTGGCATCGTTGAACCACAGCTGTGTACACAGACCAGAGGCATCCTGAGATACCATCGACAGGCAGAAAACCAATGAAATGCAATGTCAGCTTAACATCTGAAAACAGGAAAAGTGGTCTGGGAAGAGGGGAAAATATTCTAAGTAAGAATTAGGAACTGCCAGTGGTTACTCCAACTGCAAGAACAGGAAAACACTCTGGAAAAAAAATAATTGGGACAGTTCCTTTTGTCCTCCCACTTCTGGGGAGTTTGGATCCCCTTCTGGGATGGGTTGATCCCTTCTGGAATCTGCTTAATGCACTCAGTATGAGATATATATATATATTATATACACATATTAGTAATCTGCCATAAGTATATGTGCTGTTACATTATTTTTAAGTTTGCTTCACCAGTTCTAAGTTTTTTAGCAATACATAATATTTTATATACTTGCTGCTATGTATTGATATACTGATATGCTACTGATTGCTGATAACTTGTACTAGCTTGGCACATATTTTCTTTATTAGTCAGAGATATACTTGTTAGTGTTTACTTTTGTGACATTTGTGGTAACCTCTAAAAAGGTCAAGATTTAAAGCCTCCATGTCCTACAAACTCCAGTTATAATCTCTACACACCCACAGGCCAGATAACTCTTTTAGGCTGTGACAAGCTCAGAGTGGAATGGTTTTCCTTTTCCATTTTTGTATCATGCTGGCAAACAAAGAGATCAGTTACTCCCTGTCACTATACTAGTGATCTGAGGTGACCAGATACTGCAGTGATGGCCTGGTATGAAACAGAACAAATGAAACCTGCTTTTCAGTGTCCTGAGGAATTAAAATTAATCCTTTTCACTTTTACTGTTTGTGTAAGACTCATCAATTTATCTTCGTATTTGAACTTCCCAGCAGAATTTTGCCAAAAAGATGAGATATAGAAACTGTGCAACTGGTGCCTTTAATGAAAATCTGACTCTCATATATATGCCTGGTTGAGTCTGTTACTCCAGCGATTTTATGGTTGTAAGTTTCAAAGAGTGAGTGTCAATTAATAGATGTGGGCTCTTTTGTAGCCATCTATTTTTAATTCCATCAGAGAGGCTCAGCGTTAAACATGTGATGGAAGAAATGTTAGTCAGAGGAAAGCAGATGGGACAGCTAATTTTTCTTTCACAGTGTTTACACAATGATGAAATTTTGTTAACTCTCACAGCAGAAAAACAAGAATACCCTGCTCGCATACAGCAGTACTCATCAGCAGGCTTTAGACATGAAATTGCCAAGTTCTGCTCTGGTTTTGTAGCCTGTCAATACAATGTACCAGTAAAGGTATGTATCTGCAGCCCATGCCAGCAGCCCCCAAGCTTCAGGTACTGCTCAGGTCTCCAGGCTGAATACACTTCTTTGGTGTGTCCCTGTGGAGCCTCCAGCACCCTGGGTGTATATGTGGGCTGCACATAGAACAAAAAGTATATTTTGTTATTTATTCCTTATAAGTATGGGCAGGCAAATAGTAAAAGGAAGCTCAGCCCAGACTGTACCAACCAGACACCAAAACTAAACAAAATATGCTAACCATAGAAGAACCCTAAACTTATCCTGAATTACCTAACCCCAGAATGGGAAGCAGCATAGTGGTACAAGTGGCATATAATGCCTACAAAGAAGGAGTGCTCAGTAACCTAGCAACAACCACAAAACAACCTGATTTTGTATAGAAAGCAGGAATTTCTACACTGCTCTGCACCATGCTCTGCTGAGGTGTTAGCTTACTTGGGACTGCAGTCAGCTGTATATACTCATGGACTCCAAAAGAGAAGAAGAAATGATTCACACCTCATATTAGTTGTTTCTAAGGTCTCTGATGATTCAATTGACTCTTACCATAACCTTCAAAACTAAAGAAGACTGAAACTTGCATTCTAAAAAAACACAGACAGATTCTTAAGCTTTCAGCACTGTGAACACAGTGCACAAAACCCTTATATTTTGAAAGTTTGCTTTATCAGGTTTCCAGCATTGCTTCTTAGTGTTGTATATCATATACTATATTAGAAAATACAATATAACTCATCATTGAGATTATGACTATAAATGCAATTGCCTAATCTAATGCAATGGTGGTTTAAACCTATGTATATGGGCTTATATTTGTTTTTAAGTGCAGGGCTTCATTTTTAACCATGTCATTTCAATAATGAAGCATCACATGTTGCAAATGTTCTATTTGCACATAACGATCCAGATAAAAAAAAATAATACCTACAGTTGTTAGTAGAAGAATAAAAGAATCTACTGCTCTGAAGCAGTTCTGCTGAATTTTAAGTTTTATGGAATAAGAACATTATATGCTACGATATGCTACGTATCATAAAACTACGCTACCCATGTGAGAAAGCTGCTCCAAATGTGCTAAATTCAAAATGCAGGTAAGACAATCAAGCCAGCTCCTTCAAAGTATGTGATTTGAATACCTGAACTCCAGCAAAGAGGAAAATGCAGACTGCAACTTCTCAAAATCATGCTATTATTGATGAAGAGTTCTCCGTAACACTTGTAACATACACAAGAAATGGCTTTAGGGCTTCCAAAATATTCCTTTTTATATGATTGGATGCACATTCAGAAACCAAAGAACAACCCAGTCTAACAGATTTTTGTGTGATATCAATAGAAATGGAAAATAAATGGAAAAACATGAATGAAGCTCACTCATTTTTCACTTTCAAGATCAGCAGAAGCAAGTTCATCAGTTCTGAAGAAGTGAAACAAAAAACTCTTGCTAACTTCTGGAAAACTGTGAAAGAACATCTGAATTGTAAGAGCTCCTGCTTGAGTTTTTTACCTATTTGCAATCATATAGACAAAACTGCATACAGACAAACTGCAATGTTTATTTCTTGATTTGTATGATTTCAGATTACTGTTATAAATGTGTTCTGAAACTTGACTTCCAGCTCCAGGGTGACATAAATTACAAGATATGTTCTTAAAATCTTTCAATAATTAGGCATAATTTTAAGGGAACTTCAGACTAAAAAATACTTAACCCTTTCTCCAAAATTTCCAAAATAGAGCTTTATTAACTATCTGTAATACATTGGTGATTAAAAGAAAAACCCTTAACCTTTTAAGCAATCAGAAATGCAAACTTAGGCTCAACACATTATTGCCACTAAATGGAGATAGAATAAATATATTCAGTGCTGCTACTCCACAGATGCTGAGGAAAATCTGTTAACAGATACCTTCCAAATCGTTGATTTCATAGTCTTTTAGTGCTTGAGATTATTTAATAGACAAGTACCTTGTTGTCAGAACAATCAGCACTACTGTCATCTGACCTCATTATTTTTAAGAGAGAGGTGAGGCTGTCACCCCAAGAATTGTAACCAATATATATCCTTCTGTGGAATTAATACACTACTCATTTATAGGCCTCCAAAACTTGCAAAGCATGAGGTGATGATAAAAAAAAAATCCACGCTACATTTGGATTGGTAAGTTTCTGAACACACAAGGATACTGTGCTGTACTTGGTGCATCAGCATTCTGAAACCACATTCACTTTCTTACAAGTGAACTCAAAAAAAATTATTTTTGTCATCCCTTTGTGATATCCAAAAATTCATATGTGTACTTTCTTTCATGTCACTTCCTGACACAGTATGAAAGGACTGGCATTGAAAGATCTACTTACACTTTGAAAGCAAGATAGAGTGATATTTGCTGGATGGGAATGAAGTGTTATATCTTCACCAGCTCATGTTTTATTATGGTTTTGAATACTTAAGTCTTTCATTATTCTTTATCTTCTGAACTATATGCTTCTATCACTGCTGTCTAATAGAATTTTGTCTTTCATCAATTACTTTTGAGTGTTGAGATTTTAGAGTACAAATCATAGTTCTAGAAGCAAGAAACATCCACTGTTGATAAACTCAATTGTAAAACATGTAAAATGCCTTATAAACCTGGAAGTTTCAACGAGTTTTTCCAAGGACAACAGTCATTACATGTCTCACACATTAATGTATTCTCTTCTGCTTTTCCACCTCTGTTTCCACCTTCCCTCATTTTCAGGCGTCAACTTGTTACACCATGCACTCTTTGTAGCCATGACTACTTTTACATCCTGCCTGGATCAATGGGACCTCATGCTTAATTAGACTTTCTCAGTGGTATCACCAATACTGAAGAAAGTATACACTTTAGAGACCCAAACAGTTCCGATGTTAACAACAGATGTGATCTTTCTGAAGAGAACAAATGTTGTAGGTCACAATGATGAAAGTATAAAAAAGTTGTTTGCAAATATTATAGTTAGTTCAAGGTCTTTACATGAGGAATAACCTTATAATCAAACCTTAAAAACGAAAGATGGCAGGGAGGGGTTAAGAAGGATCCCAGGGATTAGGGATCTGTAAAATCATGAGGTAGAAGCAGAGCAGCAGGCAGCATTTCTGAACAGGGCTCATTACTGCTGGCCAGCCACCCATTTTAGAGAGCTTCACTTCTGCCTTTCTGCAGGAGTTAAACAACTGCAGGGCTGAAAAATTAGTCTGGACATGCACAAAAAGAGGAAGAGTTCTTTTTATACGTGTTCAACTTGGAAATAAGAGTTTCTGACCCTGAAAATCAAAATGTATTGAACTGCAGCCCTTGCACAGTTAGGTCAAACCTGAAAATATAGACTGGATTATGCAATTTTACTTCACAGCAAAAATGATTTTTATGAAATTTAAAAAAAAAACCCAACAAATAAACACTGGGAAAGGCAATGGTTCTAGGAGTGCTTCTTGATTCTCAAAAACATGAATAAAAATATCCACTTTGTTATATATCTTACACCTCTACTACATCCACTTTGTGTGCAACATATAGCACATCATAACTGAATACTCATTTGACATATACCATAGTTTGACATATACCATAGTTTGACAACATTATGCTATAAGATGTTTAGGCATCTCAGCCATTTTTAAAAACTACAGCATTCATTATTTAGATTTTTTTCTAGTGAGGTTCTGGGAAACATACTCCAGACTAAAGAGTTTTTGACAGCTGGCAGTGTGCTGAATTAGTCAGAAAGCACTCATACTACTTGTTCACAGCCTGTGTTTGATTTAGGGTTTTATATACATGTACACATATATAAGTGTACACTTACATATAAAAATTGAAATAAAAAATATTTATGACATAATCTTAATTGTGCTGATTTGAGTTTTTCTTATTTAAATATACCCACAAAAAAACCTGCATGTGTATGATAGTGGCCACTAATACCTCACTGAATAAACCCTCGTGCAAATCCCAGCTGTTAATATAGGTTAAGTCTTTATATTGTTCAAAGTACATATTAGAATCCTGTGTGCATCTGCTTGACTAACATAAAAACCTGTCCATATGCTGTTACAAGAATTTTTAACTGAACAATTTTATTGTGGAATTAAATCAAACAGCAGATTTTAATAGCAGAACTATGACATATAAGCCATTTTTAATTGAAAATTGCTACTGGCAGCCTACTTAACCCTCTTATATTTAGAACAAAATGACATAGATTTAGATTTTGTATATAATAACAATTTATTTCCGAGCCATTCTCCTTTGTAACAATTTAAGTCTTTCAATTCCATCAGATTTGAAGGGATAAGCTACTAATGAATGCAGTTTTATATCTATTTAATTTAAACACAGAAATAAGTAAGTAAATAGGAATACAGTTACAGGAATTCCCAAGGAAAATATTTCTGTAGTTTAACTTCTGATCTGTTTTTATTTGGGGATTAATGCAGATAGCATCAAAGCATCAAAATAAGAAACAAGCTTCATAGTCAGTTCTATTTCAGGTATTCTAGTAAAACAGCATGCAGATTGAAAATAAACACAAAAGATTTTCAGGTTGGTGACTGCTTTTCAATTTTTGTGTTTGAAAATGAAACTTCTCCAATAGCACTCTTTCTAAATATTTCTTTAGAATATCTGATGTCTAACAACATGGAACTATCAACACCACTATGAACACTATTGAAAATAATTCAAATCTTTTGTGAAACCCCATAAATACTCAACAGCAGTCATATCAAATAAACTATAAAGAGTATGCACATGTAGAGGGCTACAAACCTTTACAGCTTGATGTATCTCCAGCATTTCTAATGAAAACTGCTTAAAGAACAAATTCTCAGGAATGATTTTGCCAATAAAAGAGTAAAGATGATGAAAGGTATTCAAAAATCCTAATCTCTTGAAAATAAATGCTGTATTGGGGCTTTTTCTTTGCAATGCTTTTGAAAAACACTAAGAAAAGTAACAAAAAAATCACTTCTACAGGTACTACAATAGATATTGAGATTACTATTAAAATTAATAAAAGAGTAATCCGAATATGAAAACCATTCTCCAGTTAAAAGGCATAGACAAATCCACTACATGCTGGTTGATATCAGAATCTGAAGGCTGGAAATGTTTGTATTTATCTTGGTCACTAAGAGCAATTAACATTTTAGAATCAGAATGGAGCCACTGCTAATGGCAAAGATATGCCAGGTGAAACATATTGCACCTGTGCTGCTGATATTAGAATTCTACAGAGGAGAGAAAAGCAGAGAAAAAATAGTTGTCCCTGAAGTGTATATGTGTCATTCAGAATGTGTGCAAGAGACAGACCAGTGAAGTGTGAACCTGCTGTTTATACTCAGCTCCTCTACAGACAAGAGATGCTTCAAGATTATTTTCAAGTATAACTTATATATTATTTTATATATAATATAAAAATAAGATGACTGTAATACTGTGAGAACAAGAGGCCAAATTTAGCTAATGATTTCGATTCTCATTGTCCCTTTCATTTTCTCAAGCTACAAATTAAGAATTTCCCTTTATTTTTTTGCTTATGTAGGTGTATATTTGTGAGAGCTTCCTCCTTCAGGCATATGCAGTAATACTCCCTAATTATAAAAGTGAAAGCATTCAGTGCAATTTCTGTGTTTTTAACATACAAAGCTGTTGGCCTAATCTCTTGATCTCACCATATCAGGTGCCTTACAACATAGTTAGTAATTTATGATGGTAACAGGGCATTAATTATAAGGCTGAGTCTATTTCTAGAATTCCACTATTGCCTCTGCATTAATTTGGCCATAATATTTTATCTCGAGGGCGCTGTACTGTACATTTCTTGCTCCCACCTCCATGTGGAAGATCCTTGAAACTAATAATTTGGAGAACTGGAGGAAAGAATGGTGAAAAATTAGCTAATCTCATTTTTGCACTGTTTGCAGAATTTCTTCTCAGACTGAATGTTTTCTCTTGTTTCATTGAGAGCATAAGTTATTCTTTAAATCAGTAATTGGTTTTAGATGCACGCCATTCTATCAACAAGAAGATACAGGTAATTAGAAGTACCAACAGAGGAAAAGAAAAAGAAAATACCCATCACAGAATAGTGTTCAACAGAGTATTGACTAAGCAAATTTTATTTAATAGAAGATTACAGTTAAATATTTTGGCTTTTTGATATAAATTACTTTTATTTGAGGAGTATTCATTGGGGCATACTGTTGATGTCTGTGGAACTCTGTTGTATATAAACAGTGAAGATAGAAGGACTTTGCTATTACAAATCTTAAGTTATATAATTTTCTTCACAAGTATTATTTGCCTTATACTCTCCTTGTTCTGCAATTCCAGGTCAGCCTACAACAGCAAAAACTCTCATGGATTACAAAATGGGCAGAACACTGTTCTTCTTTGATGCATCTAAGGTGCTCTTAGTTCTATTGCTGCATTTAAATATGCAGTAATTGCTTTCATTATCAAATTTCTGTGGTTTTCCAATCATCATTTAAGTTGGCCAGAATTTGCCACCTCAAGCTGGACTGAAGAAATGGTCAATTTTCTGCAGTCTCAGAGGAATTCTAAGTTTACTAGGAATGTCAGAGCAGTTCTAAGTTTGCTAGTGTGTTAACTAGCTAGTTAACAATATATGATGGAGGTAAACACATATCATTCTGTGTTTAGGCATCATTAGGAGCTATAGATCAGCACTTGGTTATTTTATTAATTTTTCACATCTGCTGTTTGCTTCCTTAGCACCACTGCCCTTTTTACTGTTGTAGACGAACTCCTAAGGTAGTTTTTTACCTGCTTCTAGCTATTAAGATTTTCTTTGGTAAGAGGAAAAACAACTTTATTCAAGAGCAAGTGCCTCATCCCAGAAAGGTTCTATTAACTAGAACAATGCAACCAGCACATGATATTTAAACTGGGATGCAGAAATGCATGAAAAAGCTTCCAAAAAAAAATCACAAAGTTTTTTAATCTGTCCTTGACTTTCACTGTACCACAAGACCAGCTAAAGCCCATTTCAGAATGAAGATGATTTATGCTCCGGCTCCCTTATCAAAGAAATACTTTGACTGAAACCACAATTTGCTACTGACAGTGATGAGGTTCAGGAATACGATTGGCAAAGCTCTTCCCATGGAATTTAGGACATATCTGGATTATTGGAACCATTCCTGCCCTCTTAGTTATTACTTCTTGCTTTCTGCAAACACCATTATAATTTAAAGCACTGTTTGTGATTATTAAAACTAAACCAACTTTTTCCTTACAAAAGAGGTTGGCACCTGTATTCCTCAGGGGCACTCAGACAGCTCAAGTTCTAAACATGTTCCTACATTGTGTTTAGAAGAGGCAACTTGCAGCAGATGACACTCAAATATACTATAGCAAAGCTGGTAGTTATACTGAACATCAATTTCCTAAATTTAGCCTTAAGTATATGCTGTGTGGGAAATAGGATGTATTTGGGCAGGAAATTTTGAGATGCGTCATTTAAGAAACGTGTTAAGGGAGAAATTTTACCACTATTACAGTATCCACGACTGTGTCCAAGGACACAGCTAGTACTCAGAAGTTTTTCTCACAGTAAAACAAATACTTCAAGTGAAATAGGATGAAACATTGACTTAATGTATGCACTGTGAATCCATACACATACCCCTTCCCTAAGCACAGTTTACTTGCTTCCTGAGCAATGGTGGATTTAGCAGAACATTTTTTAGGCTACCTGATCAAGTACATGGATGTGAAGCTTGGAGAGAGAGTACTTAATTTAAAGCATGCACATGCTGCTACTTAGACTTGCAACGGTGCTATTTCCACCTCCCAAGCAGAAAGCAAAAAAAAGCTAGCAACTGTAAATATGTGGTTAACAAAGGTGACTTCTAAGAGGAGGCGAGATATGCAAATAACACTGGAGCCAAGTTGTGGCTGCTTAATGCCTGCCTCTCTACACCCGGTACAGAGTGCCCACTCTCCCATCTGTCTTGAAACAGATATATCCACTTGGGAGATATAATCTATAAATATAGACAACACCACTCTAATGGGAAAAATGTCATAACAGACCTATTAATGTTCTTATGGTCTACTGGTCTAGCTTAGTCTTAGTAGCCAAGTCCTCTCACATCACTATATGCAGCCAGAGTCACTACTGTAATCTAAATAAATTTTCATTCTGGTAGGTTTGAACAAGGTGGTAACAATGACATAAGAAAACAATGGCCAAACTATGCCTATTAAACTTAATAATGACTACAATCTACCTCAGGCTTTCTATGAAGAAGTACTGTCCATCTTTAGTTTGTTCTCACTCTATCCACAAATAAAATACTACTGAAAAAATATTAATTAAAAAACCCCCAAACATTTATTTGCTTTCGTATGCTATTTTAACTTCACACACACCTGTTCCTACCTATTGTTTTCTTATTACAGCATATGGAATTAATAGCAAGGCCAATAACGTATTAATGTTACAGACACTGCAGCACTGGAAATGTCAGAATTATTAGCCTAATCTTTAACTATATGATAGCATCAAGACATTGTCTTGACAGTTAATCTACAGCAATACCTACTTTCTTCCAGCTAATTTTACCAACACATCAAAAAAATACAACTTCAGACTACGAAGACGCTTAGGGGCAGGAGTGGCGGATGTTACCAGGAAAGGAGGCTATATCTAATGATTAAGAACTGAAAACCCAAATATAATTTCATATTAGGAGAAAATAGAATGAGAGTAATGAAAACTGAACACTAGTCGCTTAGCATAGAAACACTGCACTGTTCTAGAGCAGGATTTACAAGAGTGTCACTTCATCAAGTAAGTCAATTTAGTTAGTATATAAAAAAGTTAGTTTTTATTTTAACCCAGTTGCACCAGGTCAGATTTTTCAGAGACAAATAAGCTTTTTTTTTTTTTAAGTCAAAAAATAATATGACTTTGAAATACAAAGAAGGTTGCTGGAGAGCAGCTTGCATTGTGACTACACAGTATCTCTAAGGCAGTCTTTGAGTAACAGTAGCTTAGTACAACTGTGCTAATGTGCTATGCAGGTACAGTGAGCACACTCCATCTCTGAGAGACACTCTCATGGCATACAGAAAACAAGCAACAAAATGATCACTTCTATGAAGTGATGGGCAGAGAAATATCTGCCCCTCAGCTTTCTCCTGAAATATAATTTGACGTAAAATTTAACTGTACAAATCTCTTAGAGCTGTGTCCTTACCTCAGAATAATTTTTTAAGAGGGTCAGATTATTATGTAACCGTATAAATACTCCATATATTTATTTTGCAAAAGAAAATGCAATCTGACTTTGTGCTTATCAATTATAAGTTTCCCTTAAAGCCACTGCAGTGGAATCAATTATTCCAAAACCAATTTTAGAGAAATGCACCAAAAAAGTTCATTCTATGTGTTCGTACAATAAAAAAAATTCAGATTAAAAAATTAGTTCTTATTTTGACATTTAAAATATTGCTTGGATTAATTGAACATTTCCATGTGTCCCTGAAGTATCACCATAACCAATATTTACAGTACTTTAGGCATAAGTCATAGTTATGAATAATTGATTAGTTTCTATACGTAAATGTAACTGACTCCTAGCAGGCTAAACAAGTATTAGAATAATCTAGTTTTTAAATACTGAAAATGAGAATACAGGCCCTCCAGGCTTTATAAGGTGCAATAACCAAAACCATGTATACATATGCAGATTTGAGATATTAGGAAGAGATAATTATGGAGTGTCTGTTTTGATTTGGGAAGAGATGTTAGTGATTTTCTTTTATTACATATAGACTGTCAACCAAAAAGCACAGTATTTTGTTACAGGAAGTTTTTCTTAAGACTTTTTTTCCTATGACTGCCAATTTCCAATTACATTTTTAATATAGGAGGCAGCATTCATGATTTGGCTTGATATTAAAATATATCTATTCAAGTTAAGTTGCAAACTAGAAAAGTCTGAGCATCTTCTATGAGAAAATACTGATAAACAGACAGGAACAAATAAATTAGCTCATGTATGGGGAAGACCAACAGGATAGTTATACTGTATTAATTGCATACCTGTGGGTCTGCAGTAGGCAAGGAGATAATTTCATTATTTTACAGGGAGGTATCTCAGAGAGTCTTCTCTTTTAAACTTTGCCTTCTAGGCAGGCTTGGCATTGAAAAAAAGTTCCCAATCCCAAAACCCTCAAAACCCACTGCTCTGAGAAGAGTATAAAACATATTAGAAACTGTCAGTATCAGCGTACCATCACTGAAAGAGCTTCAGGTCAAGTAAATCTATTATTCATTCACTATTATGACCTGTGTGTTTTCTCTAAATGTAAATTATGCTCTGCAATTATTTTTCAGTTTTAAAGAGTATCATTCATAAAGGCTATTAAAATGGTATGATTAAAATAATCAAAATTCCTGTACAGCATCCCAGAGGACAGCTACAATGACATGATAAATTACACAAGTTTAGCAGTTCAAGACTTTAAGTAGATTAGAAAGAGGTTATCAACTTCAGAGAGAGACAGAGTGCGGGACTGTCAACGAGAAAATCAAAACAACTTGTTCGTTGATTTTTTGGAGGGAGGCGGTAGGAATACTAATGCTAACTAAGGCATGGAGATTGGAAGCCAAACAGCCTCAGCAACATCCCCAGCAGAGGGTAGGCAGAGTGAAATTCTGCCAGAATGATTTGGAGTACACTTTCAGGAGACATAACAAGCTGACTTAAGAGTTTACAGCCTCTGAAAGGGTAGGTCCCATTTTCATATGCTAATGTCTGCAGGATGCTTGCCTCCTCTGTGAGATCTTATAACCTAATAACACCAGAAGTTTTCAGAGAAAAAAACCCCCAACCAACCAAAAAAACAAGAAGCCACAACTGTGCTGGGAGTGATTTAAATCATCCAGCAAATGTCCTGGCAATGCACAGAGGAGGACAGAATCTCGAGGCCACAATCTAGTAATGAAAGAACATGGGTCCATGAGGGCCCTATGGACAGCAGGCAGTTGGTATTGTCAGGTTAGGGGTCTACATAATCGCTGCCTGAGGTTGGGGGAACTCATGAGTACGGTCTTGTGGAGGAGTGTCTCCCTGATCAGGAAAGCTATCTTAAACACCCAGCATAAGCAGTATAAATACTTTCCTGCTATCTCAATGAAACATTATCAACATGAAACATTGAATGAATCAAATCTAAACTCCACCACCACCAAAACTGGAGATGCTTACAGTTGTCTAGTATCTCTAGAAATCAAACTTCCATCAACTTGGTACCTAATTTTCACAGACAGAAAATTTTTGTAATAAGTTCTAAAATTTCTCTTCTCAGTTCTAGTGCCCTTGACAGATTAATGGCCAGACTGTGCCTCCATGAACTCAGAAGTAGCCCCTATTTTGGCAATATTTTTGTAAAACTACTTTACCAATGATAAAGTTCAGCTTACGATCTTGCAAAGTTCTCACTATTGCACCCTTGTTTCAGTAAATTCTTTCTTTATTTTTAATCTAACATAATAAAATAATTTTTAAACGTAATTGAAAGTTTCTTCTTAAGTTCTATTACCCTGTGTGTCCAACTGGTGCAACATAAATTAGAAATTTATATAGCTTCTCCTTTAAGAGAAATATTAGTTTGAAAGAAGGTTGTACAGTGAAGCATCCTTTGAAATAATTTTGCCTTTCAACACTCTACTTTCTTATCTATGTATCTATCTACCTTCTACCTATGCTCCTGTCTGCAACACTTAGGTCATATCCTCACACAGGTAGAGTTTTGGGAATTACTCACAGATCATGATTATGAGCTTAGGGAGTTTGCAGTTTTCTCTCTTCTAATAATTACAAGGTTTACAATCTCTCTGATGCTTCATGGAAAAAGCACAAAAATCCCACAAAGGATTAAGGACTTATAGGAAAGGTTCTCCTAAACCTACAAAATTATAGGGTTACTCATGAAAGGCTCTCTGTTTCTGAGCTATACACTTTGTGTCATCTTTCTGCTTCTGCAGCAGGCATAAGCACAAACACAGCTCTTACCACTCCATTACTGTGTGCCCCTTGTTCCTCTGGAAGAATGAAAAGGTGAATTAACTAAATGCTAGTGCAGCTTTTAATTAGAAATACTGCCAATTCTCTGGGGGAGAATGAGACATTCTACATCTGCTCCCAAGTCTCAGCTTGGGCTCAATCTAGCATGTCTCCTCCAGACCAACAGATGGCTTTGATGAGAGTAATACACTTGAAAATTTTCTTAGGTAACACTGAAAGGTCTACAAAGTAAAAAAGCCTGTGTTATTGGCCAGCATCACTGTGATTCTTTTAGAAGTCATATTTGATCAAATGAATGTACTCTGCAAAGACAGAGACATTTAAAAGCACAGGTATATGTTTGTTTGTGTATATTCTACTAGCAGAAATTACCTCTCAAACAACAGGGCCTAAAAAAAGTGTGTATAAAATACATTATTTAAGTACTCAAAAGCAATGAGAATGCTCTGTGTAATCCCATCTCACCAATTCCTCCCCCTTTTATTTATTTTGAGCAACAATGCAAAATAAGACTGTTTTGTTCATTTTGAAAGAAAACACAGCCCTCTTATTTCATATTTCAGGGGCATTTGTTTCCCAGAAGGATCAAAAGAAGCTCCAAAAAGCAAGCAACCAAACCAAACCAAACAAATCCTAACCCAAAACCCCAAAACACCACCGTCAACAAAAAAAACCCAAAACCAAAACATCCCCCCCAAACAACAACAAACCCCCCAAAACAACAACAAAAAAACCCCACAGAAAACCAAAACAAACCCCGGCAGAGTTACAGTAAATTAGGTTCTCTTTTGCTTTCTGGACCCTTGTAAAGCTCACACCCCACAGACAGGTGTGTACCAATTGGCAGTAGCTTGCCTGGAGTCCTGCCAGAATATGTTCTTTCCTTTATTTGGAGTGATATCCAATTTAATAGAAGTGAACATATCTAGCATACATCAGGACATATAAAAAAAGCACAGTCATAATCACTCTCCTAATAATCTCTAATTGAGGTGCCCTAACAAAATGGAATTCATTTCAGCAAAGAGCAGAGCCTACTGCTTCATAAATTAGGTACTGTTGTCGTTTTCTTTGATTTTTCACACAAAAGCCATTTATGAAGAGTGAAAACCATTCTCCCCTCTGCGAATTCTATGACACTGAAAATGCCACAGATATTTACAACAGTTTCTTTATTTGAGGAAAAATATATACAGGTGTTCTGTAGAAATAAGAACTATAATTACTGCAAGTGGTTTGTGTAACCTGCAGTACGGTAATTACCAGGTAGCGTTAGCTAGTCCATGCTACAGCGTAGTTTTGGTGAGCTGTTCTACACTGGATTACTGGAGAAGGTGCCATTAGAGGGCAGCCTTGGGTTTCCCCTGCCTGTAAATCTATATGCCAACATGAGTGTCCCAGTAGTTCTGGGATTCCTGATGGTATAGAGCAAAACCCATTTCATCTTCTTAAAATACAATAAAAACTTTCCAGTATATATTTTGCATTCTATGAAGGAAAAAAAAATAAGCTTAGTAGGGTTTAAGCAAATTTGTAATGTATGGCCAGGAGTAGATTACAATTTTTAAAGGCCTTTAGAGGTACCTTTTCTTTATTAACCTTTTTCATTATGAAAAATTTCCTTTTGCCATTCTACTTTAAAGTCTGAATAAAACATCACTAGCAGCTAAGTCAGTCCTGCAGTAGTACCTGATCACAGTAAGTTCCACAGGAATGTACTACAAAATTAGGATTCTACAATAACAATCTTTCTTGAATCAGAGATTGGTTTCACTATATGAACACATAACATTATCTTGATATTTATTTTAGGTACCTAGACAATTCAGCAGAATTTCTTTGGTTTTTTTTTTAATTACAGCTAAATCCATTCCTCTGATGGGTTACATCTTTATATTATTTATAATTAAACAGTGGCATTCCATGGAAATTAGCAAAAATGTTATTTATCATACATAATAGCTACGTGATACTTAGCACATTAAATTCCAGATAAAATTTTATGCAAAAGTCCTATGTGAGTTTTGCTATAATTTTCTTCATCATATTGTATAACTCTTTGACACTGCATTGCTTTCCAATTATTCTGCTGAAGTACATTTGCCTGCAACATATGTCTAACCTTTTCAGCTATCTGCAGGTTGTTCAGTACAGTAATCTCCATCAGTTTAGTCAACTTAAAGATCCCCCACTGATCCCTTCACATAAAAGGTTTAAGGACTTGGAGCTTAGGATCCTCATCACTGTTAGCAGCAGAAGCTCATTCAAAGTATTCCTCTACTCTAGATGAAACTAATCCCCTGTCAGAAAGTAAACGAAGAGTTTTCCATTTCATACAGCTAAACAAACACACACAGAACAATGACAGAACACCAAACCAAACCCATAAATAAGTCCCAGAGGGCTTTACTCAGATTTCAGCTGAATACATAAGGACTCTAAAAACGCCAAACTTGCCTAGACACACAAAAGCAGTATAATACAAATACAGGGCAAGGCTTAAATGACAGGCCACAGCTCTCTGGAATACACACATGAAATAGTAACAGCCAGGCAGAAGGTGTGTGTATCCAGATCCTTGTAGGAAAAGCACCATTTGTATTTCATAAACATGAAGGCAAAAACATTTATTCCCTCATGGATCACACTGGCTGTAAGACAGCTCATTTGTTGAACCTAAAATTCCTTAATCTTGTTTCCTAAGCTCATGGTCCACTAGTCAACTTTTAACTTTGTTGATATTTTTTCATGTGACTGCACAAGAGTTTGGCAGCTTTTGAGACTTCAAAGAGCCTGCCCTGGAGGCTACAACATGGTTGGAGCATAACAATATACTCTGATCTCTTTTAACACCAACAAGAATGGGAAGGATTTTTTTTTCTTTTCATTTGGCTTGATTTTTTTTTTCTATCAAAGGAACTGCTTATTCCATACCATGACTTCAGCCTCCTGATCACTGACCCCTATAACACTGGGACTGTCCAGGAAATAAAATCTCACTCCTCTCACCAGTGCAATGAAGAGATGGGGTGGCAGAGTGAAAATCCATGCCATGTGCATCAGTGAAGAAAGAAGAAGTGCTTGTCCACCCTACGAAAGACAAACATTCACAGTGTTCCCTGAAAGAGTCAGCATGGAAGACTTGATCTTTTCAAGCAAGTCAAATGCCCTTCCTGTGCAAAGGATCAGTCAGTTAACAAAGTCAGAATCTCTTCCAAACCACTCAGAAACTGACTGTATGTGAGGAAAGGAAAGGTATTCAGGCTTGTTCTTTAAAGCACTTCTTTCCTCTTTTTGAGTCAAACCACTTGTCTTTGATACTGAGCATTCTTGAAGTTTATACCAATGCAGCACGAACTATGTAGGTGTTATTCACTGAGTAACAACATATGGAAGACACCGAGTAATCTGTTTTCTTGTGAAATCTGGGAGAAAATACTTGCAAGTACTGGCTACAAAAGAATTATGTAAATAATTAATGAGAACTATAATAATAAGAAAGGAATTTTAAAAAGGGATTATACTTGTATTGCTAAAGTAATTTTGATTTAATTTTTCTCAACTAGAAGATACTTTCATTGCTTTAGCTTTGGTATTTTACTAAAGAAAAAACCCACTATGATACCTGGATTAAAATTTTTTCTTATCTTTGGTATATTTTTTTGAAATGTTAATTTCATTCTTTAGCAGAGCTTAAGACTTTTTCAAGACTTCTCATGCTTTGCTCTGACTTCCTTCTTATAGCCAGTACTTATATTTTTTGATTGTTTTGTACACTCACAATGAGTTTAAATTGGATAAATATTTAATGTTCATTTATGATATTCTGTGCTTATCAAAAGTATTATTGCTGAAAATGGAATACTTTTAACAGCTTCTTGACACACTGGACTTACTCCTCTTACACTTTTGTATTGATGCCAACCTTCGAGGTCTCTGGCCTTGCAAATTACTAGAGCACGTGCTTAATTTTAAGCACAAGGAATCCCATCAGCTTCAGTAGGTCATCACATTCAAGTAAGTTAACAATGTTTAATGCAGTTTGATGAACCTAAAGCTTCAGTCTTTATAATTCACTAACAAAACAGCGGTTTCATTTGTCTGATCAAAACCATGTAGCAATAGAAAATTGTAAATGTGACTTCATTATGTTATTAATTAGCTTATAGATTTATTTACATCATTTAGGCATATATTTTAAGATTAAAAATCACTAATAAAAATATCATGGAAATAATATATATTCATTTTAGCTATCTCTCTTCTTCCATCATCATACTTTTTTCTTTTTTCGCTCCTTTTCCCTCGACTTCATACACACTTCAGTCTTCTTTACTAGTGTATTTGGATAAAATACAACACTGCATGATAAAACTAGATTACTAAAACCACAAAAAATTTTCAAATTAAATCGAATGCCAGCAGGTTAGTAATTTGCTTTACAGCTGTACTTTTCTTAATCACAGCTGCAGCAGCTTGTAGGGGTGGTTGGGTAGTAACAGACACGTCTATACATCTTAGAGAAAGTGATTCTTACAGACCCTGTGATCCATCTAGAAGATGGGCTTAGGCTAAATATTTTTTCTTTGAAAACTGCCTATATACAGTTAACTCTCTTATATCTTTGTAGCATAAAGTTTTGGTCTGGCTAGCAGTGGAGACTCATTTTACCTGCACATTTTTTGACTGCCTAGCTGGCTTCAAGAAAGCTTTTCAGGCCTCACCAGGACCGTACTGTGGGTCAAGTGAGTTTATTAAACTTTTCTATTAAATGATGCAATAGTAATTGAAATAAACTATAAACAGACAATCCTCTGAGCTTAATGGGTTTCTCAGAACTCAGTGTCAGAGAAGTGAGCCAGGCAGCAGGTACAGAAGGTGACTGAAAGAAACCAATCAAAGGATTATCTGACAAAAGTTGAATGTGTACAGGAAAACTCACTCCAGGTGTTTAGAATAAGAGATGTAAAATCATTTGCTGAAGGTAGAATGTGGAGATCCATACAGTAAAAGAAAAAGTTGCTGAAAGAAGAAAAGGAAGAATGGATGCTGAATTTTTTAATCATGAGCCTCCAAGTCTAGAGAATGTCTGAATGGCAGTAATTAACTTCTGTGAGAAAACACATTCAACTCTTGTGTTGTTCTGCTCAAAGTATTATTTCCTTGGGCTAGCAAAAGTTAGAGATAGTCAGCGCTAGAATACCTGCATGACTTCTGAGGCTGTGTGCTTAGACAGACAACTGAGCTGGAGCTGGGCAGCCTCTGAAAGAAAGGTCATTCTTTGCAGGAAGATTACCAAGCTGTGGTTCATATATGCAGGGAGAAGACACAAAAGGCCAAAGCTCAATTAGTGTTCAAACTGGGCAGTGTTGTGTCAGATAACACACATTTCTAGATGAGAGGACCGTGGGACAGCTTTGGTACCTGTGCCAAGGAGGCTGAGCCACTGGAGAGCAGGCTGGGCAAAGGCAAAGAGAGACGGAGCTGGGGAAAACTGAATTTAATTTAGGCCAAATACCATAAAAGCCCAACCCAACAGCAGATGTTGGGTGAATGCCCACGTCAGTCATTGCAGTGAATCACCTTGCTTTTAAACAGTGTATTCAAAGATGTTTTACTACAAGCACATGGACTGAAAACTAGGATAGTCAGCAATATTTTTGTTACAGAAGTAGATGGGTTTGTCACATCATGGAAGCTTCATCTTCTGTATTGGTAATATCACACAAGTTGCCAAAATGATAAAACTATTAAGAATGTAGAGGACGAGACACATTATTAGCTTATTTGCAAATGCTTCGTATGTTCTGCAATCAACAAAAAACAAAAGCTAAGTACATGGTGCCTTTTAACAGTAACATATCCTTGAAAAGGTGAAATAAGAGATTTGCTTTGTGAAACATGTAAGTTCTTTGGTTTTACAACCTTGATGTCCTTTTCCTTAAGACATAAATTCTGATCTGTGGTCCATGTGCACAGCAACAGAAGATTGAAATTTAATTACTCTTGCATATGAAGAAAATTTATCTTCAGGATTAGCCTCAGGACACATTAAAAGCTACCAACTGGTTTGATACAAGTTTTCTCAAAATAAGGAGATAAACATTTAGGCTTAAAAAGAGTCGAATTGAACTCATCAGTACAGATATATACAATACAATACAATATATCTGTACAATATTACAGATATATAGCTAATATTTTCTTGTCAGTACTATATTGCAACAATTAAATCATATTGCATAATGTTATAAGGATTAATTATCCCTTTTTTATTTTTAATTGGATAAACTCAGTATAAGCAGAAGCATTTCAAGATCAAATACAGTGTTTTGCGTAAGTGTTATACTTGATTATCTAGGCAATGGACAGCACAAAATTGAGCAGTCTAGGAGAAAAAGACTAGATAAATATAAAAGTAAAATTCAGGAATAGTAGATTTTCTCACAATTGCTCAAAGTTTTTACAATCAGGAGTTTTATCAAGGCAGTTGTGGAAGTCAGAGACGAGGCACACTAAAACCATTGCTAAGGAGCATATATTGTATACAAACACAGCAAACACAAGCTATAACTTGTTTCATACCTCAGATGGATTGATCTTGATCAATAAACCCATCCACAAATTAACTTAATTAAAGGACTCATTGGCCAAGTGCTGTTCTCTTTGGTAGGGCAGAAAGGATTCTCATGTCTGGTTCTTCTCTCCCTCCTCTTTAAAGGGACTTAAAAATATGTTGTTTTGCTAGTACTACGCTACCTACATATTGTCATTAGCTTCTTCATGCACAAGGAGAGCAATACAATAGATCTTCTCAGAATATGGATTTTTGACAACATAATGAAATCATCTTAATTTTTAGTTCACCCAGTCCTTGTTTTTTATCAGAAGCAGTTTCATAATAGAGTCTATAATACTCTCTCTATAAAATAATAAAAAAATTTCCCACAGCTGAAACTATCAGCAAAAATATATCTGTGAATTCGACCATACTAAAGTGTGGGTCTCTCCTGGTCTAAGCATTAGAAGGAGGGTAAATTTATATGTTCCAGCTAGTCCCATATTTTTCTACTTCCTCTAAAGATGACAATGAAAGTCAATCCATTCCTATTTAACTCACAATCCTGATATTTGCTATGCATGGATTCACCACTGAATTAATGCACAATAAGTTCAGGATCAGAAATATAATGTGGAATTTTTAATTTCTAATCCTGTTACTTCTAGTTATCCATGGCAATTATGTTTCTGTTAACCACTTAGTATTAGACATGCTTAGCATTTAATTGGACACTGCCAAGTACTTTAGGCCTACAGTGGGGTTTGAATTCAATTCTTGTAATAGCAACACAATTGGATTTATTCGTATATTTCGACTATTCAAAAGAATCACACACCGTAATTATAAGAAACTTACAAGGTATGATCAGCACATATGACATGCCAAGCAGGCCTGATACCCCTTGATCTATTCAGCTGTTTGATTATATACATGTACATGAACATTATGCTCTGTGACATTTCTTTTATATGCTGAAAACATAGTTCATCATATTTCAAAATCTGATCAGTAACATTTTCCTTACAGAATTTTTTTTAAATGAGCTATTAATAAGAGGTGTGGTGACCAGTGACAGGACCCAAGGGAATGGCCTGAAGTTGTGTCAGGGGAGGTTTAGGTTGGATATTGTGAAAAGCCAGAGGGTGGATGGGCACTGGAACAGGTTCCCCAGGAAAGTGATCACAGCAACAAGACTGACAAACTTCAAGAATCTTTTGGACAATGCTCTCAGGCACATGGTGTGACTCTTCGGAGTGTCTCGTGCAGGGCCCTGAGTTGAACTTTGATGATCCTTGTGGGTCTGTTCTAACTCCTATGATTCTGTGATGTTTTAATCACAAGGTGTAGATCTCTTAAAAAATTACCTAAATATAATCACTAAAAGGAAAAAATATTTTTACTTGAATTATCTTTTCAGGTTTTTAAAAACCTAATTGTGGGCCAAAACACGGTAAAAAAATTTTTGGAGACAACCAGTAGTTGTATCTGCAATCTGCTCTGATCAGTAGCTTTGGAAATAGGAACATTCTCTATATGCATGAGATTCAGTCTGGCTTTACCTATTTGCGGTCAAATTTCCTTGCATCTTGTTAGATGTTTTTAAATAACCATTAGGTATTACATACTAGGTATCACTCCATAATGCTAGATTATCTCACATCCTTGTGTTCCACTATTTCTCTACATTTAGATACCTTTACCAAGAACTGTGTCCAAGAACTGACTGTTCCCTAGATATTTGTTTTTTTCATTGCATTTCTAAAGCACAGGCTCTAAAGGCTAGTATACTTTTCTCAGCATCTATTGATACTGAGAGCAATACGAAACATATCTTCAAGTCCATGCAGAGAATGAGAATATTTTCTTTGTGTTTGTGTTCTTCAATCTAAAAACCATCAACAAAAATGTCTATTCTTTCCAGAAAGTTGGAGAGTCACTTTAAAAATAAGACTGCTGCAGTTCTTTTTCATGTGCTGGGTTTTGCATCCTGGAGCACATTGAACAGCATTGTGTCCAGATGGTTCTTTAGTATCTCCAGTGAGGGAGACTCCACAACCTCTCTGGGTCACCCATGCAGCAAAGTTCTTCCTCATTTTCAAGTGAAACTTCCTGTGCCTCTGCCTGTTGTCTCTTGTCCTACTGCTTGATACCACAGAGAGCAGCCTGGTTCTATCCTCTTGAACTCTTCCCTTACAAACACTGGTAAGGTCCCTTCTCACTCACCTCTTCTCAAGGCTGAATAGGCTTAGCTTCCTCAGGCCTTCCCTGTAAGAGGGATGCTCCAGTCCCTCAACTGTCTTTGTCACCCTCCACAGGACCTGCTCCAGGGCCCGCATGTCTCTCCTGTACTGAGGAGCCCAGAACTGGACGCAGCACTCCAAATGCAGTCTCACTAGGGCTGAGTAGAGTAGGATCACATTGACCTGTTGGCAATGCTCTTCCTAATGCAGTCCATTGATGTGGTAGATTTGTAAGAGAGAAAGCACGTTTCATGTGTCTACAGGTATTTCAGTGTAAAGCCCCATTCATTATGAAGAACAATACTTGCTCAGCAGCCAACCCACCTGTCATTCTCTTGACTCCATATTAAAAGAGTGCCCAATAAGTCATCTAATGCAGGAGTCACCAAACCAGACTATTGGGGATAATTCTTGGGGGTCATCAGGTCTTTCTGAAGCAGTTTGGCCTTTTCACCAGTAACTCCCTCTACTTCTCATCTTGATGGATATCTGGTTGCAGCAGCTCTGCTAATTGCATCTTTGGTGCTAGTACAGGAGGGGAAAATGTCTCAGAAGGCTAATCACAAGTTGTTTCTAAATTAAAATTGTGACATTTAAAGCAATAGAGAAAGTCATGTAGTCAATAGCTCTACTCCCTTCCCCTCATATTTTCAAACTAAACACATTAGATGATCAAAGGATGGGAAAAAGGGCATTTTAATTTCATTTTACCTCTGTAGAATGAGGGAAAAAGAAGGTCAAGTAAATTGCCTGAGGAGTTTGTAACAGTTTTCAGTAGCACCGCTCAGTGGTTCAATTTAACTCACTCAAAAAGTCAGCCTGTTTAAGTAAAACATGGTGTTCGACCCCTTAATTTAGATCCATTTTACAGTTTCTCAAAAATATGCAACAATGTCCCCTTTAGTTGTGTGTGTATTACAACTGAGACCAGCAGCTGCCAGAAGCTTTGTGTTCTTTATTGTATTAGCACTGAAACACACACCTCGAGATTTCAACAGTAAGTTGAGAATAAGTATTCACCTGAAATATTAATAGTAGTGCCTGATCCTTGTCCCAGCAAAATGGTGCCCCACTTTGAGACCATTCTCAAGAAGCAGAAAAGGCTGTTTTTCTAAACTCTTGCAATAATAGCAGTTTCTGTGGGTGAACAGTGAGATGGAAGAAGGAATAAATGAGAAACATTCAGACTTTGGATAGACAGCAAGACCTGCTCTTGCATAACAAACTCCTATTTTTCAGTCAGGCTGCTGAAGCAGACTCAAAAATCCAGTGGCTAAAAGCTCTGAAAAATGGCAAAAGTGCTGGGCAGATTATCCATGGGCAGCTGGATGTTTCTAAGTAAGGTAACCATTCTTCAGGTCTAAGAATACAAAAGTGTGAATGGAAATCACTGCTGGCAGAGTCCAGTGGGATGTTGTGCACAGATCTATAATTTGTCTGGTGTACACAGGCTCTTCATTTCCTACACCATGGAGCTTTCTTCTTGCAAGTCTTGGATTTCAATCACATCACATTTAATATAGAGGTACACATTGCACACTGGACTACACATCTTTCTGCAATTCCTCTTGTTTTCTGCAACTGCCTTATTCAAAAAATTGAACAATGCAGAAGAAGGGCAGAGATGTTGCAGAGCTTTCAGTACTTCCCAGTCTGCTGGTAATAGACAGGTCAGCCCATGCACATAAGAGAAGCATAGAAGTATAGTAATTGGTCTGTAGCAGATTTCTGCTTCTAAAAGGGGAGGAGTCTGGAGTAGGGAGGAAAAGATGGGAAAGAGTGGAAAAACTGTGCATTTAATATGTTCCTTTCTTCTGATAAAGGTTTTTTACTTAAAATTTAGAACAAAAGAAACAGAAGCAAAATTGCATTGCTATCTAATTTAAGAAAGTGATTAAAGAGTACTATTTTTTTTTAAATTGCTTGTTTTTCTAATCTAATACAAGAAAATGCTTCCTACCTACAGCAAGGCTTCAAATACGAAATAACTTCTTCAAACTATTATCTTTGTCTCATCAGTCTCCTGGCAGCTTAACTCTAACAAAGCTGTAACATCAGTGTCTGGCAATGAAATGTTCTGCTAAACATATGGTGCCAGAATATTCCATGTCTCAAAACTTCTAACATTTCCATGCCCTTTCATATTGGGACTGAAAAATTTTCATTAGATAAGTTTAAAGATAATGACCTTTGCAAAATATGTTCTCAGGAGAGCATGTAAGGAGAGTAGTAGGAAGAACTGGTATGATGAATAGAGAAAGTTAGAGGAGATCTGGATACTCTGTACTATTCCATCAACACAAACTTTATTGAAATTAAAATGGTGAAAAGGTTTAGATTGAGAGGAACTGGTTCATTGTTTTTCTTCCAAAAAGATTCAAAGTACTCTCACAGATCAAAGTGTTTATTTTTCTGATAGACTTCTTACTTTGAATATATGTAATATGACAATTTTCAAACATAGATTAAAATACAAAAGAGTGATCGAAAGTGAGATAAAAATCTTTATTGATTATTCTGGGCAGTTTTGTTTCATGTGCTGAATTATGTGAAAAAAACATGCTTGGATGTGTGCTTGCAAACTTTCCATGTAAATGTTGGAAAGACTTTTACTGTTTAATAAAAGTGCCTGTTCACAGAGTACAGAATATTAAAACCATCTACTGAAAAAAAAGTTTTCCAGTATTTCATGAATTTATTAATGCTGCATTTTTTAAAAAAACAGTCCCATCTTTAAAGTCAGGCATATTGGGCCATGACTAAGACATATCTTCTATGTGCAATTATAATTAACATTAAAAAAAAGTTTCTTAACTGTACAGTTGAAGAAATATGCTTTGAAAATACACTAGAATAAGGAAAACATGATACACAAACACAAAACACACACAAATCATTTACAGACAGAGACAGGAAAAATATTTGGCCTTTTTAGGTCATTCATTTAAAATACTTTTCATAATAAGTGCTGAAGGAAAGTGGACATAAGTTCTGAGTAGGAAAAAATAGCAAGAGAGATATTCAATAACCAGAAAAATTTCATGGATTTATTCTCTAGTCCTATATCATTATTAGAATTATGAAAAGAGATTGGGACCCTGGACTTTATTTTTGGGGTCAGGAGAGATGAAAAAACCTACAGCCTGTAATTTAATATTCTGGTTTGTATTTATGGCATACAAAACAACAAAACCCTCTCATTTCTCCTGCGTCTCAAAGGTCCCCTAAGGAGAAGCAACCTAGTCTGTCTTTAAGACTAAGTTTCAAAGCAGGGAAAAAGTTGACAGCTGAAATTACTGGAAGATATTTTTAATTTCTAATAAAAGATGACAGAGGTTTGTAAATTCTACATCTTGCTGTGTATGCTGTTGTTTATGCAATACTAGCTGCGGCAGAATATCTGACCATGAGTTTTGGGCTGTTTTTTTGTTTCGTTGGTTGGTTTTTTTCCTGTCCATAGATATCCTCTGGCAGAGTGATAGTGAAAGTCAGAAGAGGTAGCCAAGAAAGTCAATAAACCACAGATAAACGATGACTACTTTTTCTGCCTTTTTTCTTGACACTAGCCTGCATTTATTCTCCCTCTCCTAGAAAAAGAAAGTTAGCTATTTTTCCTAACAGTTCTAGCACTCTTTAATTACCAGGAAGCTCCCAACAATACTGAAAATTAAGTATGGCTCATACCTGCCTGTTTGTCATGGCTTTGCTCTTTGGCAATAAATATAACATTTATTACCCTTTCCATTTTTTGGAGCTCTTAAAAAACCACTTAAAGTCAGCTGCAATTTTTCTATATAAAAAGATGGAATATATCAGATATTTAATCTGATACTCAAAAAAATGCATCATGGCAAGGGCAAATAATAAGGGCAAATAAATTCTAATACTTCCAACTAAGTATGTGTTTAATGTTGTAAGAAAATTTGAAATAGAGGTTCTGCATAATTATAGGGAAGTTAGAGAACCATTATTTGTTTTTAGTATCATACCTTTAGAATTGCTAATTTCCAACAACTATTAATAGTAGAAAAACAGAGATTTTTTAAAGGAAATATATGATAGAAATTAATTATCGGATTGATATGTCTGTGGCCTTTTCAGCTGTGGTCAATATCTGCCAAGGTATCTCATACTTTTTATAATTACACTGCCATGAAATTCCAGCATTTCTAAGACTGATACTACTTAAACCTTATGGCTTTATAATTTTAAATTGAAAAGATAATGACACTGGAATATAACATTTATTTTCATTAAAAAAACCCACAAAAATACTTTAGTGTGTATTTGATTAAAATGCAATTGTGAATAATTCATAGAATACTAAAGCATGGAATATATATTGATTTGATTTCATTTAACTTCTTGTATTTCAAACATTCAGAAACAGCTGTGAGTAATATATATACTTCCACTAGTCTTCCTATAGAGCAGTATTTTTTGTGTAACATTTACACAGTGGCAAAGCTTTGGGGGGCCCAGAGTGTGAAAACACTGACAATCTGAACAAGACATGCCAGCCTTTATCATTAATTCTTCCTTTGAGAGACAGAATACTTCTAACAGCACTACCCTGAAATTGTAGCTGGTAAAACTCTCATTACTATTACCTCAGCAGGACTTAAAATGGAAATGTTCTTTCTACACTATAGAACAGAAGAATGTACAACTTTTTAGGCTGGGAAGGAGGCTGAAATTTCTTAAAGTATTTCATCCTTCTATCTCTTAAAAAAACAAAATTACATGCAAAATTTTAGCTTTTCTTAAGGTAGGCAGAAGCAAGAAAAGAGAGGGAAATAAAGAGAATTATATGCCTTCTTGTTACTGCTCTGAACAAAGAGACAAGCAATAGCTAATATGAAACAAGATTTAAGTTTTGTTTAATTAGCAAGTTGAGACACATGGAGTTCCATAAGTCCTGCTAGGGCCTGCCATAAACACTGCTTCATGGAATTGTGGGTCTACAAATTCATCCTACTGCAATACCTGCTTTGCAAGAACACATGATTATTTTGTTTTGGAGCCCCTGTTCTCCAATGTTTTTGTCTTCCACGAAACAACTTCTTTAAATGTTTTCAAAACTACATTAAAGAGAGATTTACCTGCTAGCTTGGAAAAATCCCTGGAAGACAACACTGATGAATTTGTCTTTTATCTAACAGCATGTTCAGAGGAAACCTTTCATCTACATCTTTAATGCATGAAACATTTGATACCATGGCAGATCCTGTTCCTTTTTTAACATTGTCAAGATGCTTAATTTTGTTATAGCAGTAAGATGTATTTGTGAACTAAAGAGTGTCACAGCTATAGATCTTGCTACGTATCTAATTAGCCCCTGAAATGAGTTAAGTGCTGCCACTCCATGATGAAGACAAAGACTGTATTTTTATGTACAAATTCTACTCAGAGCAGCTCATTTGAAAAACAGAACTTTTGAAATATCTGAGATCTTGAGAAAATTTTCTACAATTAATAAAATAATAATAATTTAAAAAACATACAAAGAATATATTTTTTTTATCTAAAGTATTAGCAGGCCAGCCTTTCAGACTGAAAATCTTGGGTCACTGTAGCTATTTTTATTCTGTGACAGTCACTGACCAATTCTTCTTCTCTTTCTAGACAGTGACTCCCTAACTTCTTTAACTTTATTTGTTCCTTGATTCAAGTCCTTGGATCCTGCAGTTACACACAGTTGGTTTCTTTGGAGAACAGTCATTGTCTCGTAAACCTGGTAAAATATTTTCCAGAGAGCTGCATATCTACAGCCGTTGCATTTGTTTGCTACAAACTGTCTATGTACACCATTCTAGAACCAATTCATTAAAGAGTTGAAGAACCTAATAGAGCTATATTTAGATTACCTGCAGGTCATAGCATTTGTAAGCTGCTGTAGATCAGTACTACAATCATAACAGATGGCATAGTGAAAAAAAACAGAGGGAAAAAAGCTGCAGTTATCTTCTCTTTCTAGTTCTACTCAAGGAAAACCGTACTTTTCATGGACAGGATAAAAGATAAGTTGCTTCTCAGTCTGTTATGCCTGATGTATAGTATTAGTTATTAGTATTGTATTTTTATTCAATGGTTACACTTGCAGAATTTACTATCTTCTTCCTATGATGGATTTCAGTATGCAATCAAACAGCATGGCAGAAGGTGTAAAATTTGGATAGATTTTACCTTTCAGCCCCACTGTATGGCGAAATCTGCAATTATTTTTACCATTAGACTTAAATAAGAGAGATAATGTTCATTTTCCATACTCAAACAGCTCCTCATATGTTGTTTGTTTAACAGGTTGCTATTTGAAATCTGCAGATATATCTCCCCTTATCACTTTAGAAAAGTGAAAAATGACAGTGAATTTCAGCAAAAATACGTCTAAGTTTTGTCCTTACAAACCTGCGTGTATTTCTTTAACCAAGCAGAAGGGTTTCGTATTAATGTCTGATGTCAAGATCAGAAAAGATACACAAAAATTGAAGAAGTTTTCCCATAAAATCTCTGACTTCTTAAACTTGACCCCTATAGCACCTGTGTTTTTATCCAAAAAAGGATCATAGAGCAGTTACAGGGCTGACAATTTGAACAGATGGATTTTATAAAGCATACTATACCCTTATGTATTAAGTCCAGATTGATCTCTTGATATGTAAACTTAGAAAGAATGCATTTTGTTTTGTTCTCTTAATTCTTGACAGATAGGATTACATCAAAACTATTCTGAATATTAAACAGACAGAAATTTCCTTCAGCAATGTAAGAAAAGTAATCATAATGTAGAGAGAGTATTCAAATTTGAAAGCAATTCTACTACAAATATTAATAAACAGTATTTTTAGATATATTCTTTAAAGAAATATTGATCTTAAGGCCACAAATACATCTGTAGGTTTAGAAGTCTGGGTAGAGTTTCACAGTACAGAATATCAAATGAGATGAACCTTGCCCTAAAAGTGAAGGTGAAACTTTTATGTTAGAAAGATGAGTACTCAGAGGACCCCAACACACTGACAAGGGGAGGGAATCTCTATTTCCTTTGATCTTTAATCTAATTTTTTTTAAAGAGAAAAAATAGACTTCTAGCTTAATTTGACAAAAAACTGGTCTTAGCTGTGTCCAACGATTTATAAAAATTGTATGTATAATTGAAATGATTTTAACTCTCACACATCATGCACAATATATGCACTGTAAATAAAAGAATTATGTCAACAAGTCTGGTCAGATAAGTTCACAGCTGAGCTTTCTGAAGAATATCAAACCTTAGTTTAGGAAAGATCTTTACAGCCATTAATTAAACCCTGTCAGGAAGGAATTTAACACTGTTATTTGAAAGAAATTAAGTAGAAGAAAATAATGGGTTTGACTCTCCAATCTTACCCTGGTTTTGTGCAAATGTGAGGTAAAAAAACAGAGTTCACATGCCTGATTGTCCCAAATATGCAGAACATATGGAAGGAAAATGTTCGTATTATTTCTTTAGTAAATTATACAACCCAGTCATACCATACTGTATATTCATCTGTTATCTGAATGTATATTTTTGTCATGTTCAATGACATGATAAAAGAACTGTAACTATATCAGAACTGTAAGTGGAATAACAGCAGACTAAATGGTGATAAAGCAGCTGGTACACAAAATGAGTGGGACTTAAATTTGAAAATATCCATATCCTTTTTTGTGTGTGAGAGAAATGCAATCCAATTTGTGATTTGGATCTCAGATGCTGCAGCTGCCATAGGAAAGCTTCCAGCATATTCTTCAGCCACACTACTCCATCTCACTTTAGTTTCTCAAGATCAAAATGAATACTCATTACCTTGGCAAAATACTCCCTTCAATAAAACCAATTCCTGTCTCCTAAATTCTTCCTGTTAAAAGAATGGTGATCGTCAAAAGACCTAACTCCAGCCTAACTTATATCAATTACAGACACCTAGGAGATTCGTTAGGTTTTTGTTCACTGAACAGGGAATTAACAAAAAGTCTTTCATAAATGCTGACTTGCCAAAAGCTAATGCTTTCATCTGTGAAGGGAACTGTGTTAGCCAACATACTTCATTCTCTTGTTCTGGTTACTTTGGGGAAAAGGATAGACTAAATGTGATTTTCAAGTCTTACATGTGCTTAATTGCATATTTAACCCAAATTTTCTTTGTTTCTTAATTGCAGATTTAGGTTTAGATTCCTACCTTTCTAGTGAAAGCTGTGAGCCAAAATGAGACTCGTGCCAGTATCTCCCTGTGTATCTGCCCTTGGCTTTTCACCCCACAGCTCCAAAATGATTCTTCATTGATGTGAGGTCAGCTAATAGGTTTTTTTTTTCCCTGAAACTGAAATCAAGCATTCAAAATCAATTTTCTGAAATCTGACTTTATTTGAAGGAATCACAGAGAGGAGACATGCAAATGTGAACTATCAGTTCCTAGTATATGCTGACTTGCCCAAGCTTCCTTAAGGTCATAAGTTTCCCAGAGGTCAAAATCTTTAGGTGAAGTTTGTTTCATTTAGATAATAAATGAGAATGATGAGAAACCACCTTCCATTTTCTGGAGAAATGGAAGGCAAGCTCTCTCTCTATTCACCAGTTTTTATACAGCCTTACCCAGTGATATTGTAAAAGCAGCAAAAAAGCTGAGGAATAAAAAAGTTCTATTTACAGAGTTCCCAACTAGTCACACAGTGCGGAGAACAGATCCTGAAATATGCAAGCATTTCACATATATCATATTCCTACCCACAGGATTAGAAGTGTCATAGAGTCCAGCACAAAAGTCTGGACTGCTTCCTGGACTCTATTCCAGTGACATATCAGACACTTCAGCTGTAGTTCCACCACGACTTTAGAATTTCATTACTGTATTATATTACTCAGCCATCACACAATAATCAGACTTTAGCTGACGGTATATATATATGCAATGCAACACTAGATTGCCATACCATCAAATTTGTCTGGAAAACCACAAACCCCACTATTTTATAAATAGTGTAATTAAACAATACTCAACACCATATTTAAGTGGTCTGTGACAGCTAATGACAGCTGCATAGCTGTAGGAGCTCATGCTTTCTCAGAGATATTTTTAAACTGTGGTTGCTGAAATCCCTGAAAATTCTTTCAGTGCTCCAAAGATTTCTGATGCCATTTATAACAGATTCCAAAGTGCTATTTTTCATAGTCAAATATATGTATATGCACATATTCAAATTCAAGTCTATATGTTTGGCTTATATATAATTATTAGGTGCAAAATAATACAGTGAAAAAGTGACTGCATAGGTACTGTGTGAGAGATTTCTCAAATTTTTAGGGTAATGCTTTATTGAGGCATTTCAAAATAAATGCCAGGAAAAAAACCCCTTCTGTCAACTCACAAACATGCTGGAAGTACTGAACTGCTTCATGTGGTTTACCCTAAAATACAAAATATGTTTTATTTTTCAAAAGTCAGTGCTCTTGAAGGCGTAAATGAATTAATTTACCATTCACCCAGAAACTGCTCTGAAACACTTCTGTTGAAGTTTCACAACACCATTATGGTACTTCAGTGGGAAAAAAGCCATCAATCAATTAAAATAGCGGACAAGTCTTGCAACGAAGGCAGGAAATATTTCAGAACAGCGATTCAAAGTTAGTGACCATGCAGAGAGAGCTACAGGTACACGTGCAAGTGGACACTTCTCTAAAAACCTGACAGTTGATGAAATAACAATTTTAATGATTTCATTTGACTTGATACATAATTTTTAGCATAGATGGTATAGATAGCAAATATACAATCAGACTTTAGTCCAGAGAAGATAGAGAGATGTTTATAGTAATGGATTAGGAATAACTACCTGGAAATCAATGGTCTGTCATACAGAGTTATGATGATTTCATTTAATAATTCTGATTGACTAGAAGAGTATAAACCACTCTTTCTCCAGAAAGTTGTTTGAAGAGATAAAAATCACGTTACTTTTAGCTTAGAGATGAGAATTAACCTAAAGTGTAACCATGAGATCTAATACTGCCTCTTTTCAGGGTCATGCCACCATATTTCCTTAACATAGTTTTAAAATTACAGATGCCCGTACTCACAAATCAGGGTATTTCGAAAAGTTCTCAGTATATATCAATGAACATCAAACACAAACAGGACCAGGAACTGCTATTAGAGACTTTAATGCACATTGGATTTCTCTGTTTATCCAGGGAAGCAAAGAGTTCATGCAAATTTAAGCAAAATACAGACTACAGGAGAGAATATATATTTTTCCCTTTATTTTCCACTTCTAGCAATCACATGTGAAAATTCTTAAAGATAAACATTGCATTTAAGTAGCAGATGCCTATATGAAGAGAGAAGGGCATTTCAAACTAGATAATCCAATGAAATCCTCCACTTGTTGAATAAAAAAAGATTGAATGGTCTTTCGGTTGTTGTTTTACAAAGATCAGAGATTAAATTTTACACTAATACATTACTGATACTTTCACGCTTAAAGGGGATGAAGCTTCCCGCTATAAACAGCCTTTGAATAATAAAAACTCATGAGTAACAAAAGGAGGGTTGGTTTCACAGACCTGTTACAAATGTGCTCACAAGCCAAATGTGAGAGAGAGGATGAAACTTGGCCTGAACCTCAAGCCTGCAATGGAATTGGGCTGCTCAGAATAGGGAACTCAGATGCAGTCTGTGAAGTGTTGGCATATTGATGTTCATGGAAGAGTAAGAAAGGAAGCAGGGAACTGTGAGAAACTTGCAACAGTAGTTTCGTTGTTGGGGGTTTTTTTTGTTTCATTTGTAGGGGTTTTTTCCTCATGGCCCCTGCTGATTTATTCTGAGCTTAAGAATGTAATTCTGCACAATTTCTTTAATTTTT
Source organism: Campylorhamphus procurvoides (assembly GCA_013396655.1). Taxonomy (NCBI): domain Eukaryota; kingdom Metazoa; phylum Chordata; class Aves; order Passeriformes; family Dendrocolaptidae; genus Campylorhamphus; species Campylorhamphus procurvoides. The sequence goes on along the minus strand of WBMV01006674.1, from coordinate 260,168 downwards.
TTAGCCTATCTGCTATCTAACTCCCAAAAGGATGCTTGACAACCACTGCATACCAATACCTAACAAGAAGTGTGTACCTTTAAACTGTAACCTGAAATTAATAAAAATCTATGACAACAAAATGACAGCAGGCTAAAAGTTACAATTATCGGGGAACTTCATCACAAAGCTTGGTGTTTTTAGAAAAATCGCATAATAAAACTGTTGAAGATGACTAATAATTGCATAAAAAATCCAACTAAAGGTATCTTTAAGGGGTAGCAAAAACCAACTAAGAGTTTTTTAATACTGGGCTAAATGTAAAAAGTGTATCTACTTGTTTAATATGCAAACAGCCAAACTACATTGCAATTCTAGTCCACCTGAGACATAACCCTCAAGAGCTTCAATTCCGGAAATTCAAAAAGTGCGATGCACTACACAGTGTCCTGCTGGTTCTGAAATGCTGGTAGTGAGAGGGTAAAAGCAAAATGCAAAGTAAAATATGAACATTGCCTTGCTAGGAGAAAACATATACTATTGGACTCACTTGCTACACAAAACCTGAATAGATTCTTTCCCTTAATTAAAGCAGATTTTTTTGCTAGTTTGCAACTATGTATGTTAGAGAGACACTGAGAGGTAAAATAGTTTTTCTTAAGTTACTTCGTCTGGAAAAGTGGAATGTGTGCCAGTGAATAGTGAATATTGACCAAGCTGAGACTCATTATTGACGTCAGATATAATTTCTTTACTGACAGAGCTCTGAAAAAGTGATAGTACATACAAACTGTGACAGGCTTTCATATTAGTTAAGGTAAGTATTGTCTGCCTTCTAGTCACCAAAGATGTGCCACATTGTGGTGGAGCACAGTATTGGAAGAAAATATACTTATTTCAATTGCATTCAGTAGCAGCTGTATTCTGCACCTTATTCACTGAATCACCCTTAGTGAAAAAGTAACACAGCAAAAAATATCTCAATATAACTTTGACATTTTGTTTTCTCACAATTCAAAAAGATGCAACAACAGTTGCTTCTGAGAGAGAAATAAAAAGAAGCCATATTGAGTGCTAAACATGATTATATCATGGCAAATGTAAGACTCAATTAAGCTTTAACTAAAACCCATGACTGATGCTTCCAAAATTAACTCTGATTAAAACAGAATAGCTATTCAACTACTTGTCAGCAATACAACACCAAGAAAGCATTCAATGCACTACTCCTCCCTAATGAACCCATTACAGCTTCCCATCATATCTCTAGGAATTCTCATAATTTTCTTACAAATTATATCTGTAGAAAAGCTTTTTGTGTGCTTGGAAAGATATTATATTTAAAAATAGAGGAAATGTTTCTTGAGGGCTGATCGGTGCGGAATTGAAAGAATCTTTAGTCTAATGGACAGCTTTTAGTTTGGTGCTTGTGCTCCCTACTAACCTTATTTCCTTGGCTCCTTAACTAATAGTTTGGTTAAATGCATTGAAATTTATACCATTATCTGAAATTAAAACAAAGCAAAATAAAACAAAAAACTGTTCTGAATGTCTATCTGAGATTGTTCCAAAACCGCTTATTCTTTCTTCATTCACTTAGATTTGTATGGAAGCTGTGTTCATTTTCTGTATGTGAGGAACGTGATGGTGACTGTTAAATCTACTGAAAGAAGAGAGCGTTGATTCTTCTGCTATTAAACTGAAAGCTGAAGGGGAATTTCAAATGAAGTTCTAATATCAACCCCTTTGTTTATTCGAACTTCAACACCTTTGGTATCTTTAACTGACCAGCTGAAAATTCCCAGACCATCTCAAGCAAGCTACTATGTTCCCAGCCCAAGGAGACGAGCATATGCACTCACTGTCATGAGATGTGCTGATGTGCTTTATTCATGATACAAAGGTTGATGTTGACAGCTTTACTTCAAGACAGTAAATGCCTGCATACACGTGTTTAGTTTAAGTTACTAATTTCATTCCTTTGCTGAGCACAATTTAGCAGATATTTAGCTTTATGCTCCAGTGTTTACATTACAGTTCTACACAAGCCATTCAAGGCTTCAGGCCAACAGAGGTCATTTTTGAAACCCTATGAGATACATCAAAGCCATCCACTGACCCAATGTGTAACTTGGTTTCCCAGCTACATGAAACAGAGACTCATTTACTAACCTGAAATAATTTTCTGTCTGTCTACTACTAATATAAAAGTATGGTACAGACAAGAAGTATCCACAACAATGTAAAAAACAAAAAAAAAATCTTTTTCTTTGCTTCATTGAAACTGCACATTAATAGCTTTTATTTGCTCAGACATATAAGATCCTAATAACAATTTTTTTCATATAATATTTATTTTAATAAGTCCTAAGAAAATAATAAACCACACTGCAAATAGTATGCATTGAAGAGATTCATCTGAAATCAGTATGACATTAGAGTCAATGGTCTTTATCCACAAAATTTGATATTTTATATAATTTACCAATAAAATCATCAAATTATGTTGACATTTATTGTAAGTAATAAGACTTCTTAATAATTATTATTTAATAAGATAATTATAAATTTGTAAGTATTGACAAGTTTTAGCTTAGCATGGGGCAGCTTAACTTCCTGGACTCCTTCAGAGGAATATGCTCTCCTATAATGCCATTTGGGACTGACAGACCTTGGCCTTTATTCTGAAATGCTGTTTAGCAGATCCTGCCATTACAGGAATCAAGTCTACATTAGTGTTTCATTTTCTATCAAGCAGGCAATGTGAAGCAAATTTCCCCATTGTCTCAATTAACTTTGGTTTGCACTGTGATTTCAGAGCGCCTGCACTGGGTGCCTCCTTGATGAAATGAAACTGAAAGATGACTTGTGAGAGTGAATCTGTTTCTTTCACTCCATTTCTGGATGTTCAGACAATGAGACCTGACTAGACCTATTCCACCTGGCCTCTAAATATCGATGACACAGACATCAGATCCTCCTCTTTTGCTCTACAGATTTACTTTTATCCTGCCACAGTACTTACAGATGGAAACATAAACACAGGAATCCAGATCAAGTACCTTCCCTTACACCTTGGTTAGGCCTGTAGCACAAGCATATCTATATGTAACTGCACCCTCAATGCATTTTCAGTGTTACTGACATCTCCTCTGTCACAGCGGATGGTGTAGACAAAATCATTCCTCACACTGTGCCACCAGCATGCATGCAAAATACTTAATTAAAAAGAAAAAAAATCAATTCACACTTTGTTAGGCCTATCACAATAACACATTTCATACGAACAAGCCCTCTTATGTGGGACTGTAAAAATCCTCCTAGTGAAAAAATTTGAAGAGACCACTTAAGTTTCCATGAATCAATAATTCGAATTCTTTCAATGGAAATACTGAATCGATATTCTTCTCATTTGCATATTTGAGTGAATCACAATATCAACTGAATTATGTCAGCTGCCATTTCAAAATAATCCTAGCCTCAGAGTTCTCCATACATGTTATACTAAGCATAACTGCCAACTAAATGTTGAACTAGACAGGCATAGATGAGGCAAAATGAAATTTATTTACTGAAATCACTACTAAGAAATTTAGTGTTAAAAATCTTGTGATGTATGTTAACTCTTCTTCATTCAAACTGCAAATACAACCTGTGAATAAAGGTAAAATAAGATTAATACTTTAATGTTTCTGTCGCAGTAATTTCACCAAAGGAGACATATCTATAGGCATAGTCCCTTGTAAGTTCCTCAGCAAAAACTTTATTCACATTTCAACTTATTTAAAGCCATTAAAATTATACACTTTTTTGGACAGTTCAACATGTCAAGTATTTTTCATTTTCTGCCTTCACCTCCTTTCTTTCCTTGCTTTAAGACAGATATAAGAAAAAGAAGAAAGTTGCAGGTAGATCGCCAACCTTGCAACATCATCAGCTGATGCTGCTGATAATGAAGACACTATGAGCAAATGCTACATGAATATCAGGCAGGCAAGAAATCCTCTCACCTTATAAATTTCTAAACAATATACAAAAAGACCTTGAGGACAAAATGCTTTATATAAAATAATATTGTGCTAGAGGACACTACATGTCCAATGTGTAGCAAATCAAGAAGAAGAAAGTGTGATCTAGATCTGAGACAACTACTAGGAATATATTTCAAATGTACAATGAAATCAGCAAATTACTTACTCTCTCCTCACAGACAGGGATGAGAAAGCTTCTGCAGTGCTGCATAGCAAGATTGGTAATATTCATCGAGGGAAAAACCATGCCATTTCCAGTAGATTGTCATCACAATTTATACAGGATGTCCAGGACATTCATCTACAGAGGCACAGCCAGTGCTCTCAGAACATGCTATGCCTATATTGTTCTGCTTTTTCCCTGTAAGGAAAGCTTATTTTCTGAAACTCTATAAAGCTTGTATTCAGTTAAGCGAATGGACCAACAAGTATCAAAACAACACTCATTAATGTGTAATAATCCTTAGTATCCTTACTAGTCTGGAAAATAGCAGTACATTTCTTTGTCTAGTTTTATGTTCTATGAAAATTATGGTAAAAGAATCCAACACTGAAAGCACTTCTGAAATAGAGACAGAAACATGGGTTTTAGCTATGATTCAGAAACCACACCGTGGTTCTATTTCTGGAATAGGAGGAAAGCACTCCTATTGCTATTCCTCCTACTGGTCCCCTGCTTTTATTGGTCACATCCACTCAGCTGCAAAAGAAACAGCAGCTCTAGTTTAGCCCTGGTGCTTTGGGAAGAAAAAGGAAAGGTACTTTCTGACTCTACCTCATTACATTGTGAAGTAGAATTGGCCACGCTCTGCATGACAGGAATTCTGCACAGGAAAGGTGCATTGACAGATCTGCTTGGTTAGTGTTCAGCTTCAACACATGAAATACTGCTATTATGTGGACAAAATATTTTTTATGACAAGCAAAAGAAAAATATACATGAATATTTACTTAAAGACTAAGAAAGACTCTATCTTTCTATTTTGTTGTATATGTGAATTTAAAGAACTTGTATTCTTTGCTTACTCTATGATTTTTTGGAGTTAAAAAACATAATTTACAAAATCTTCACAACTGAAAAATACTACTGACAGTTCTGTTCTCAATTATTTTATTATTTGTGGTGTTTTTCTGGAAGGCATTTGTATGTGTATGTGCATACATATAGTTTTGACTTGTGGCTTTTGGCAAGAAGAATTAGTTTTCGTCTTTTCCACCACTGAATGGTAATTAGGTTAATCTCAGAACCATAGTGTTTCTCATTTCTTCCTTAACCAAGCTGTCTTTCCACCCAGAGGAGGATGCAAATGTATCTATAGATGAAAACAGTCAGTTAATATTCAGTCAAGTCAGCCTTCTCGGTTCATTGCATGCAGAACAGCATATTCATAAAAACTATCAGACCATTTTATTGACTGACTGGAAAAAACTAACTAGAAAACATAGGCCCATGCAGCGCTACTGACTTTTAAGCAGGCAGAGCGTTTGTAGTGGGGCAGCCCCACAGCCCAATTCCAGCTAAAACTCAGAAGCCAAACCAGAAAATAAGTAGCTTTTCAGAGATGCTCCCCATGACATGGCTGTGGATTGTGGTTAGGACATTGTCTTTCATCAGCTATGATGGCCACAATTCACTGGCACAACAGAATTACACACACAAAAAAAAACCCCAACCCTTGCGCAAACAAAATTACTTCTCTAAATACCTAAGGCACATTAAATTATTCACAGTAACACAGATTTAGTGCATAAAACAGGCAATAAAAATACATATCACGGAGTAATAATAGTAAATAACACTCACTTGTAATGTAAGACCAGCCTTTATCACCATTTGCCATTTATTTCTGAGTATGAGCCTGTAAGCATATTTCTCACTCTATCCCTCAAAAATCCTAAATTCCAAAAAGTAGGTATTATAACCTACTTATACACCTATAGATATTTCCAAGGCATTTGCAATGAAAATCACTTTATTATTGTTCCCTGCCTTTGACATTGCCCAGTTTTTAAAGATTTTTTTTTTTTTTGGCTACATGGTAAAGCACCAGTCCAGCATTACTATACGCTGTCACAGTTAACATGTCAGAAGTCTTTAAAAACTAGCTCACTACCAGCCTTTCTGCTACCATTGTTATTTATATTCAGTCATAAAGCTTTCAAATCTTCTGAAGTCTACAGCAACCCACATGATCTGCACCACAACTTGTTGCACACAAACCCAGTTATTCAGTGGACTCCTGTTACATCTGTCCTCTCCGCAATGTTTGCCATCATTGCTGATACAAATTATCAACTGGCTATGGACTTGCGGCTTTCACAAAGAACATACCTCTAGTACTTTTGCATGATGTCTGTGAATAAAATGTACTGTGCCAGTTTGGTAAGAAGAGAAAAATCTTTAGCTAGGCAAAACTAAGGGAGAAATCCCACGCCTGGCAGAGGGTTGCTGGAAGAAGCTGCCCACACGCTCAGTCAGCTGAAGGGTTCAAGGTAAGATCAGATTCCACAGTTCTTCCATGGACCCGGTGACAAAGCTCTGAATATATACAAACGTTTGGTTCTATTCTGCATTTATGTATGTAACATTTTCTACATGTGCAGTTAAGTCTGCATAGAGTAGGAATAGTGTAATTGAATTTTACAAGAATTTTGTGGTGGTATGAGTGATCATATCAGATAAAGGTGACTAATAATCCATCTCCATCACCAGAAATATATTTTTTCATAGCATGGAATATTTCTGCAAAGAAACTTACAAGGTGTTTTCTTTGATATTAAATTATATTGCATTGAAATATGTGAAGCAACAAAATAATTCAAAAGTTACGGCCTTCTAAACAACAGCAGCATGGTATATCTACCTACCCAAAGCATAACCTAATGATAAATGTAAAAGTACAATTATAAATTCTAACAAGATACTTTCTCTTATGGGAGAGGCTTTTTGTTTCATTCACTATTTTCATATAAGATACATGAAAGAAAATAGGATTACTGAAACAGGCAATATAAAACAAGCTCTGGGTAGGTACACCGATGCTCTAAACTATTAATATAGAAATTAATAGAAAAATTAATGAGTGCATCTAGCATTTCTTATAGAATATGGGGTTTTTTTTCCCCCAGAGCTCAAAGCACATTATGTACCAGAAAGTAATATTTTTGCTTGCATTCTGTTAATTCACTGTTATTGGAGTGTAACATTTAGTTGTTAAGAAATAAAAACCAGTAGGAATCAGTATCACAGTGATGGACATGTTTTATGTATAGCAATGTTTCCCAGTTTCTCAGGAGCTCTGCTTAAAACCTTTGATCAGCAATGTACTTTTACAATACTTCATAGTATATTTACAGTTTTATGTCATATGAATATTTTAGGATCTCTCTGCAGGTTTTGTAAGAAAGTAATTTTATTTCTTGATAGACCTGATCATTAGAGAATTTTTAAAAATTGCTTCAACCTCCCAATGTTTCAGGAAAGACCAGCCCTTCCTTCACTACTTGTCATCAAAAAAGGGTACACTCCAGTTGTCCTAAGAGTGCATTTATAAAGCACAAATCTCATCTGACTATAAAATGGGGTAGTAGTGCTTCCAAGTCTTTCAAAGTCTGTGTTCAACATGTAGGGAAACTCTTACAATAAACTGCTAATGTCGAAGGTAAAGACTCAGCCGGATCCATGAGACTTCGCGTACTGCGGCAATTCAAGCATGTTTCTCTTTCTACTGCCCATGCCTAGCTCGTATTGGCAACTCCTTTTAGTCCTCATTTAAATCTGTGCTTGGATCTTTGCTGTAGATATGTACTTAGCTTAATAACTGAAAGTTATAGGAGCTAAAAATATTTTTCATAGAAATATTAAAGATTTTTTTTCTTTTACAAAGATGCTGAAAGACAAAAAGACTTTTTCAATTCAAATTCTGTTGAAATAAACATCATGTACAACGTGAAGATATTTTCAATGTTCTGTTGTGCAAGTTAGTATTCACACGTATTACTGTGGACAACCAATTTAAGAAAAGAAAAAACATTTACTGGATATGATAAATACCAACGTCAACTTAAGTTGCTTTTAAGTGACCAAAACAGTATTAAACAATTTTCAAAAACAAAATCTGAAATTTCAAAATTTTGTTTGTGCTATGCTTTCATAAAACCCCAAAATAACCACAATCCTCAAGGTGCCAACAAAAACAGCTTGAATAAAAATATTCTTCAGTGAATTAATGTTTTTCATTTAATAACCAGTAATCGAGTTAAAAATATCTCCTTTTTAATCCAAAATTTCCCACCTGTACCATTATTTTACGCAAGTAACCAATACATACAATGAAATACATGACCAAGCATAGAGCAAGGAATGTTACTTGAATTTTGCTGTTTACAATGTTCATGAAAGATATATGCTCACTGTGGGACTGCTGCCAAACTAATTTACCCACCTTGAGTAGCAGAAATATTACCTTTTTATCAAGCCTGAATTCAAAAATAAAGAAAGTCACTGCTTTCTGTTATATAGCTACTGAAGTCTAACAAGAGTAGTTCATAAAATTGAGATGAAACAGGAAGATACTGAAATACAAAGCACTAAACTTTGATACTGCCCTGGTTACTACAAAATTAAACCTTGTTCATAACAGTATTATAACTCCTTCCTTTCATACAATATATGACTTCTTTATATGAGCTCCTCTCACATAGTTTTCTATTTTAATTGCTTTAATCAAGCACAGTGTAGGGATCAAGGCTTAAGCTTCTTTGAATTATAGCAGGGAGTTCAGGAAACATACTGAACCAAATCATGCTTTTAGTATTTGCAGAATTTTAGGAAAAATTTCCTAAGCAGAATGAAGGTACTAGTAATACCATAGCTTCCGTATAGTTGCAGATACTGCTATAACTAGAGGCAGGCATTGGAGAATCTAGCACCTTCAGACACTCAGGCTGTCAAACACTAACTGTGATTATGTCCCACCCAAGCACTCTGATAAATGCATCCTTGTATGGCCGGTCCAATTCCTTTGCCATTAAAGTCCAACTTGGTCTTATTTCCTGAGAACATCAGTGAAACGCTGGTAATAAAACTTGCACACATGCTTTGTGCTTCTTTCAGTACCATTTCTGTTGCTGAAAGAATTAACATGTTGTGTTACTGAATCAATGTACAATTAATTCAACTGTTCAATCATTACATCAATGTACAACTAATTCAGTAGACTAATCACTCATTACCCTCCATCAGTCAGCATTGAGGCCCTCATCTCACAATCTAGGTATCTGCTCTATTTTGAACATATTAGACATTGTTTTTGTTAAGGCTGTTTTCACACATTTAGGTTAAATACCAGCATACATATTTCAAATTAAGAACAATTATGCTGTTCCATAACTTTGGAAGCTATTTAAATGAAATGGATTCTCTGTCTCAAAGAGAGTCAACATAACCCATAGAAACAATAAAATAGTTAGGAAACAAAAAGGTGAAAGCGCTTTAAAACAAATTAAAGTAAGTAACAAGAGACCTATGAAGTCCTCAGCAATTATTACATTTGTAAGCAAGGACTGAAGTAACTCGAGGGAAAGAGAAGGTATCACAAACATGTTGTGCAAAACCTAGGAAGTAAGGAATAACAAAGCCAAGGCAAGAACTGGAAAGTTACTTCACAACTCTTTCTGTTGCACATATGCAAATAAATAAATAGAAAAATATAATTGTACAGGCTTTCCTTGGTTGATGTTGTGGGTTTGTTTTTTTGGTTGTTTTTTTTTTTAATTTTCAGGGATTCTTTTAGCAGTGATAACACCAAGCTGTTCTAGAACACAAACACCTACTGCCTAGAATTAGCAACTTTATGTTCCAAGGTCATTTAAATCTACATTGTTCATTAAAGTAACCAAGATGCAATAAGAAATTTAGTTCTTCTTTCCTTTTTATTTAATGATCCCTCAACTAAAAAAATAGGCTGAAGAAATGATTTTTAGAGAATTTTTTTTATATGGGTCAATGTCTACTGTAATCACAGAGATTGCTACTAGCAATAATACCTACCGTAAAAAATATATATACTTTCATAAAGTACCATGGAATAAAATACTCAATTTGGTATCACAACCAAACATCCTATTGTGACTTTTTCAACTCAACACACTCAGAAAGAATACCTGACATCAGGAACTGCATTTAAGAGCATAGCTTCAGGATGCTGTACAGAATATTTAGATTCAGTGTGTGAAAAAAGTAGTCATGCTGTAGAGGAACAGGCCTGGGGCATTCACGTCTCTGAATCACTGCCAGGATCAGCAGATCATCACTGTTAGGAGGATGCCACTCTCTGCACAGTCCTCAACTATCATTTGACATCACCGTAAGAAGGGCAAGACAGTATAATTAAAAACAATGGATTTAAAAGAAGGCAAGAATGAAATGCAGTTATTGGACCTAAAGAATGGGATACCTGGATTTTGTGAAAGAAGTTTGCCATGCATTTTATGATCGACTTTTAATTGCTTCAGATTGCTTGCTCTGATAGTATACGCAGGGCTTATTACATATTAAAGGCATCACTCTACAATAACATAAAGAAATGAAAACAACAAAACTGTTAAATAATCAGAAATAGGAAGGTTATTTAAATCCTAACTGTACCAGAGGCTGAGCTGAAAAAGCTGTTGCCACTTTAAGCAGTGGAGTGTTTGAATTGCCCTGCAGGGGCCAGAGTGCTGTAAGGACCATCTGGGGCAGGGGGGTGTGTGAAGGTTTTCTTATTATTGCTAAATCTTAAAGTAGGATCACACCGTTTTTCAGAGCCAAGGCCCTGAAAATTTCTTTTCATTAAATGATAGTGAAAGATGATTGTGATTAGACTGGTTTGCAATTTAAACACAGAACATATAATACATTCTTACCTTTAGCTAAGCACACAAGCTTATTTACCTGAATGAGGCAAAACTTGGCTGTTCTATCAATTGCAATAGTAATGATTTATATCACTACTATTCATATAAATCAAATTAAGCATCAGCAAGCATGAAATTGCATTCAGGATTAGTATTAAAAATCCAGGCAGGTACAATATACAAAGTTTTTAAAATTTTTTTTTGTATAATATGAGTTTGGAATTTCTGATAATGCAAACAGAATGCTTATCTGAATTAAAGAGAAAGACAGTGTGGGTCCATGTAAGGAACTATAAATCTAATGAATTGCAAGATGATAGTATTGGGAAGAACAATCAATAGCAACATCATAATGACTGTAATTTTCTTTTAGTATAGGAGCAATTATATGCTGATTTTTTTTAAGGCAGCAAACTCACTGTGATGATTTTGATTTCTTATGTATTTTCTCCTACCTATACAAAACTAACGAACTCATAAGCTTCTTAACATATCATCTACTCTTACTCAAAGTTTACCTATTGTTTAAAATCCTTTCAGTTTTATTAAAGTTCACTTACCTGAAAAGTATAAAACCGGGTCCCATTAGGAGGATGCACTTTAGAAGAGGCAGAGACAGTGTTCATATCCGAGAATATCATTTCTGGTCACACACAATACAATCCACAGAGAGCTACAGATGCAGAGTAGAGTGCTGAGCTCAGAGACAGATCCTTTTATACATTTAGGGAAGCAATCGGACAGAATTCAGTCTATCCCATCCGTTCAGATGTACAGTGACAGCGCTTTGAATTCTTCACTCCTACATATGTGAGCTAAACTGTAAGGTCATGGCTCCCTGACCTCTAGCTCAGCTAGCCTGTTGTAATATGCACGATGAATAAAAATTAGAAATGCCAAAGAAAAGAGAGCTAGAACCTACAGTACATGGAGCTTGTGCAGAATCTGGCAACGCTTTGGACCTGCCCATCTGTTCTCAGTGATAATCACCTCCCTCCACCACAGCCTTGCAAAGTGATTATGCTAAGCATCCCAGTTAACCAATAACACACAGCTTCATTTCGAGCAAGCATGCACAGTGAAAAACAGAGGACCTCTTCTGTCAAACCTGAAGCATGCCTTGTGTTCAGTTTATAGCTGTATTGTTAACAATGATAATTTTATCATTCCAGTTGCTGACAGCGATCTTAACACATACCAACTTGCTTTAAATAACACAAAGGTGGGTGTTTTTTTTTTTGTTTTGACTGCCTTGTCTAGAAAAGAAAAGAAACGGTATATTGCTCTCCAAATTAGTATTTATTTTGTTTTGGTGCTACTACTGACTACAAAAAGGGAGAAATAAGTATTTGTGAGGCTGTTTACACTTTACAGTTTACAGTACAAGTTACAGTTTAAATATGATACAAATGATAAGCTTCTCTTTTCTCATTCTTTTTTTCTCATCTTCAGTCTGAATCTCTCTTTAGAAAAGGTTGGAACTTTATTCTGCGACTTAACAATTCTGAGACTTATTCTGTTTCTTAACAAGGCTACAGACCTACAGCTTAATACATTAGCTATACATAAAATGTTTTCAAAGTTAAGGCATTAAGTAACATAATAGTCCAAGAACTTGACATCTTTTAGCAACAAAAATGAGTGTTCTATTTACAAAAATTGAAAAGTAGGGTTTCAGTAAAGGGTAAAATTGTAAAGTGGTTGCAAAACTAACTTTACATGTTCTGTTGAACACTTTCTATTTTATTCATAATGTTTAAAAGTGAGACAGAGAAACTACTTAAAAAATGGTACTTTCAAAAGGAAACTTGTCAAAATTCTAAAAGCCTGATGAGTTGCCAGGCTGCCTCTGTTTTTCATTTTGTTTCATCTTAACGCTTTTAGCAACTGAAGATAATGCAGCTTCTAAAGCAAAATGACTATGAAAGGAGTTGGGGAAGATGTGGAGATGTCTCTCCGTTTAAATGTGTATGTCAGAGTGGTGCATACTGCAATAATCATATTTTGTAAGTCAAAGAGAAAAAAATCCTCTTAGGTCCTAGTCATATCTAACAATTTCTTATTGTTACAATGATATGGCTTCTCTATAAATTTTACAGAATCAAAGCAAAACTGCTGCCTGGAACATTTTCATAAAACCTAGATTTCAGATTACAATTTATTCTCTTCTGAAAATCTCTTCTGATTTTCTTCCAGAAAATCTAGATGTTTGTATTAGGAAAGAAGCCCCTCAATCAAATGAAAGATAGCAGTTTGTTGATAATCTAAGTATAGAACCTTTTACTATGGGTTGTTACTTTCCCTTTTACAATGCCTACCAAACACATGCTATTTCTCTGCAGTGCAACAAATAAAGTTTCTTTTATGGACACTTAAGTTTGCCCTGAAAGATTATAGAAATTTACCTTGGAGTTTCCTCACAAAATGCATAATTGAAGAATTCATGTGCAAAATCCCACATACATTCCTCCAAGAGGCAAGTACTTTCACTGCTAAATAACCATACCTGTTAAACATCTCTAGCTACAACTTTCACAACTTTTTATCCTCATTTCTACCAGGGATGCTTTTTAAAATACTGCTCCTGATCTTTTACCTGTTTTGGTTTTCCTGCCTAGGTACAGGAATTTGCACTAAAAAAATCGACCACCAAAAAAACCAACTGCCCCCTACCCCTGCATGTAAGGTTCAATGAACACTTTCCTAGCTAATCAGTACAGATCTGGACAGAAGGCATGACATTGTTTGTAACTGTTGTTCTATTTCTCCATTAACCTTTACTTTATGAGAAAATGCTCCCAGTAATAACTATAATTTTTCTTTTACCTCACTGCAAAACAGGACAACACCATGTTCTTGCAGGATCCTCATGGAATCAGGATGTCATTTTGATATTATACTTAGAACAGATTGAAGATGTTTGTTTAAAGAAGCATTTTTCTGAAAAATGTGAAACTAGCCTCCTGTCATGAATCAGTCAGAGTACAGGTAAATTCAGTAAAGCATGAACTGATGCATGGCAGAATGCATGTTCACAATTACAGAGAGAGGCACATTTCAGAAAAGCCAGCAGCCCCAAATCTGGGATACACCAATCTCCTCGGAACAAGGATCTGAAACCAGGTCTCCCATGTCTAATTGAATGCAACAACCACTAAGCAGGGTATCAAGCAACACAGACTGAAAGCAGGCAGAAAACAGAACAGAATAAAGGTAACTGAACAGACCCAACAGGGCAAACGGATAAGCAGACCTAAAGACCATGACTACAGCTCAGGGGTAGAAGTGCTCACAGAAAATGTAATCCCCACTCAAATATTTGCTCCCGTGAATCTTTCAACAAATGATTTAGTTATTCCAGGAAGTGAAAGAGTCGCAATGGAGCAAAAAAACATCTCCTAGATGAAAAGAAAAGAATTCTGGATGTTTAAAAGTATGAGATGTGGCAATGCTTCTGAGAGGGCTTTAGTTCCAATTACTCTTGAACATATGAGTTACGAAGCTCTGAATCGGAATCATATGCATTATGTTGACTTTGCATTTTAATTAGACACAACTCTCAAAAATTTTCAGTGTGATAATTTATTTAACTTTTTAAATGTTTTTTTTTATGTGCAGCCTACAATTTTTTATGGTAGGTACAAACCCCATAATATATGTTGAGATATGTAGATATCTGTATTAAAGAACCCAGTAAGTTAAGATCAAAACAAAAGGCATATATAGATGCATATTTCAGATGATTATGTGAAGTATTTTGAAAATTCAGGGACACTAATACAAAAAGTTGTATGTCTGACTGCAGAGACAAATGCCCTTTTATAAATTGACTAACACACTTAGCTTTTTAATATGCTAGTGCTTGTGAGATGTAGTTTCTCTTCAGAGCATGTAGTACCATAGAAAGCAGATGTTTTGAGTTAAGATTTAAATCACCAGCTCTTATTGAATTAGGTAAGTAATTACCCAGAAACATGGACTTTGTATCACATATTGCTCTCATTTCTGTCTCTATCAGGAAAAACCATGTTAAAGAAACATGCCTTCCTCCAAGGAGTGGTGTGAGTGTGATTTTCAGAACATTAGAGAGCTTTCAAAATAAACCTCTAGACCTTATCACAGACGCACAGAAACCCCACTAAGCTTCCAAAATTGACAATACTGTACTTAAATTGATGTTTATTATCTGCTGTTGTAGACATCAATATAGAGGGAGTATCGTATGATACTCTACTTGCCTTGCTTAAAATATTCTGAATTTGCTTTGAACTGAAAACTGTTAATGTTTCAAGAGTTCTGGTCCCCAACTATTTATGACTGGAAAAGATGATAAACTTTCACCCCGGTTCAGAAAAAGAGATTCAAATCGCATATCAAATTGCAAAGAATATATTAATAAAATCACATGTAATCTAATTGTTCTTCACATCCAAATTAATTTCTTTTAAGCAATTTCTTTTAGCTTATTTAATGAAGTTTTACACCAAAAATATTTCATTTTCCATCAACAAGGCAACACAAAACCAAAATGTGACAAATGATTATACTTTAAAGAATAAAACTCACACAAACCAAGTTACAGAAACTAATCATTCCCATCTAGTATAGCTCCCAGAAAGCAAAGTGGAAGAATTAAGGAAAATGAAACATACTACAAGAAGTTTTTGCTCCCTTTCAGGCTTCCAATACAAAGAGAAAATTCTTACAGAACTTCAAACTTGTAAAAAAAGAGATAAGCTTATCTTATTAATAAGTAAAGTCCGTTTTTCATCCTGTCTCTGTAACTAAGAGCCGATTATCAAGATTTTCATCATTGTTCTTTGTTGTTTTGTACCTTGAATACATAAATACCAACACTTGTACAGGGAAGCATGCCTTGCAAGACCAAGTACCAAAGCATTATGCACTTACGAGTTCTATTTCAACCCTGAACATAAGGATTTGTGTAACCCTTGATGACAAGAACACTGCAGAACAAATACCTTCTGTTGGAAGTAAAAACTATATGTCAGGAATAATACAGGATAAAACATTTCCCAACAGGTTTACTCTGTATGATGGCTTCCCTTTCAAGCATGAGAACAACGACTGAAACTTTCACAGGAAATGCAAATATGAATACAAATCCATTTAAAAATAGCCTTGCTTTTTTGTATACAGAGACATTTTACCAAGTGTTGCAATTACTTTGAAAACAAACCAGAGCCAACAGTGACTAATCAACTTCAAACTTTTGTAACTATTTTTCTGTTAAATGGCAAACTTCAGAAGTCATTTATCTGACACTAACTCTCTCTATGCTATACAAGGTCAAGAAAATTGGAATTGCTAATTCAGTATATAAGTGAGTTTATGAATACAGTTGCTAATTCAGAGTATATTTTATACAACTTATCAGGTACACAGTCCATAAGCAACACTTATCCAATCCAACCCTAACAATACTAAGTCCAAAAGATACCATATTTTTGCCTGTGCAAGAGCAAAATTTCTTTTTCTTTTGTACATCTGGACAAGCAATGGTTGACCAAAGCTAGAACACCTTTGCAGCAGTGATCCACAATATTCTGGTCATCACAGGTGTGAGAAAATAATTCTCACACTCTGAAGACTGAATGATTAAATTGTTCTATATCTGACTCACTTTTCGCATGGTTCAGCAATGCTAGGAGGGTATAAAGTACCATTCTATTTTTCTTGACACAATTCAACTCCTTAGCACTGCATCTGTGTTTCCTCTGTATAACTCGACCACCAGTAAATCAAGATTGAGGGTATCTAAAAAAAAACCTGAATGAAAACATAATGCTTGTATATAGGGAAGTCTTCTGGACATTCAGCATAATGTGAGAGTTAAAGGAGAAGAGAATGGCAGAGTTGTGAGACTATGTAATGAAACAAAACAAAAAATTTGAGAGAAGATTTATCTCTCAAAGATCTATCTTAGCTGATTTGAGAAGATACATACTTTTCTTTTTTCCATGACTCTTCTTTTCAACTGCCAAAAGCACAGATACTAAGCTATATTTAAAACACAATGTGTGTCCTCTGCCATTCACTTTTGATGAGAAGGACTAAATTTCTCTTTTCCAACATAACTACATATTTAATGAAAAAGTCTCGAGGATCCTTGGAATTGAAGACAATTTTTTATGTAGAATCATAGCAGTGTCTGCCTTTATGAACATTTTTAATAAAATTCCAGTCAAATCTAACATTAACTCTTAAGGGATTGAGACCAAAACCCCCAAAATAATGTGATCCCAGATGGTAGCAAAGATAAAATGAAAACAGTCAGCTTGTTATTTCACCATGTGTCATATCACTTAGGTATCACTTTTGTTATTTACATCCTTCAAGTTGATTATATTGCAATGTTACACACAGTAGAACATTAAGTGTAAGTATATAAGTTATATATAAGTATATAATGTTAAGTATAGGTATCATTGCACTTGGCAAAATATGAGACGTTGTGTACGAGCAAATGTAGAATCCAAACCAAGTACATTACTGCAAAGGATCACAGTACATTAAGGATGAGAGAAATTATGAAAGAACATAAGAGATGATAATCATTGCCTATGTATCATCCTCAGCAGAGTGGCTTTTTCTTTTTAAGTGAACATCTTACATTATGTTCCTCATAATGAGGATAAAAATAGGATGAGTGCCTATGATGGAAAAACAAAAGGAGATACAAATTTGAGATAACATGTTCAAGCACTACAACTTAGCACAGTTCAATATGAGTAGATATCTTCTCTAACCTGCCTATCCTTCCTTCAAAAAATGTTTTTCCTCCCTAATGATATTGTTTTATTAATTTTCATTCTATTCATTTATTTTATACTGCAATTGATCTGCAGTCTTTACATACACTGTACATACACATATACTGTTGAGCAAGTATAAAATGTATTCTTAGAGTAAACTATTAATGAAAATGAGTAACAGAATTTTATCTAGAAAGAAAGCTTGTGCCAAGGCACTTGTTTTCATCATTTATATCTATTTCTGCTCCATCTGGAAAGTACCTTTTGTGTTAAAGAGTGGTCCTTCGAGTAAGAACTTATAGAACTGAATTAAAAGCTAAAATTCATGACTGATTGGTCCCATACTTTACATGGGGACTGGAAATACTCACTTGAGTAAAGATTGTGGAGATCAGTAGGCCTTTGCAAAAGGAGGTCTGTTTGTTTTCTTTCTCTAATAAAATTTCATCATTTTTCCGCTGTCAGTGAATATATTTCTCAATGATATCAACAAAAACTGAAAAAATACTAATAACCACAACAAACACATAAAATGACATAATCACGCCTTCTCTCACTTTGTGCAAAATTTGAAATATTACTGATGTTCTAATAAAATTCCCACAAATAGATTTACCCTAGTAGCTTTTCTGTCCTGAGGCTAACTAGATGGCCAACAATTGGAATGCGATCTTAACCCATGAAACTGTAACCTGCTAAGGGACTATGAAAGGGAACAATATTTACAGTCATACATCCAAGGCTGCTCAGTCTTTGAACAGCATCTCTTAAGTCACATCAGCCCTGCTGATGCTGCTTTGAGCCTCACTGTTGAACACACAAGAGGCCAGGCACTTGGAATGACTGAGCAAGTTCGAAAATGTCAGACCTGTTCCTCCAACTCTATTTACAAAATGCAATCTTCAGATGATGCAAAATTTCCATTTATAGCTAGAGACAAGCAATCAAACCCTCTAATGCTTGTTTAAAAATTATTATTTAAGTACACCTCACAAGTTAGTAATACCATACTACCTTGAAAAGACTTCAGGACTTTGTTATAATGCACATCTTCATTATCATATATACAGCCTTATAAGTGGTCACGGTAGAAAGCAGAAACAATCTCTTCTAAAAATATATCCTGCTTCTGTGCTTGTCCTTAACCTCTTAAAACCATTTTCCTTTTAGAAAGTGCAGTGGCGGTGTTTGTGTACTGATACTGTCTAAAATCATCTTTCCAACAGAGAAAAGATATGGGATTATAGAACAAAACAGCCGATACCACCCTGAGGGCAAATGGCTGTTCCAGCTCTTGACTCAGCAGACTTTCATTTCCCCATAAAACCTATTATAAAAATATAGAATGATCCAGTAACTGCATATCTATATTAAGTAGAAGTAAATATTGCTTTTTTTTTCTGGGAAGAAAATCAATGATATACAAATACAGTTGAAAGATAATTTTCCAGTGCTAGAAAATGTGAATTCCCATAAAATTAAATATTTTTGGTTTTTTATTTACTTCATAATTCAGACTTGGGCAATCACAGAATACACTGTGTTGATTAATGCTGATTTAAGGTTGATTTTCAATCACTCTACTTATTTTTCTGAAAATTCTGAAGGAAAAGTTAAAAGGCAACAGTATAAAACCACCACTTTTCCAGTCTTTGGGCTGAATGGCTTCAAAACTTGCTAAATCCCAAAAATGGACTTTCTAATACTTAATTTTCACAATAGCCACCCTAATTCTTTATTACACATGTTTTGAAAACAAAAAACAAACAAAAAATCACCACCACCACCACCAAAACTCCACAAGAAAGGTGGGATAGGATATTAAGTAAGTGAGGTTATATTTCTAGGACGTAGGAAAAATAAAAGTACTTTTTATTTGCTTTTTGCATTCAGTCAGGATGACTTCAATATTCATCATGCAAATGACTAAGCAGCATTATTCACAATTTATCTTGCCATGCATCTAAAAGGTTGCATAAACTTATAAGTAGCATAACATATATTATGTTCTTAACATTCTTACAGCTTAATCTATATATTTACCTAGAAAATAGAGATAAAGGTGGAGTGATAATTAAAAAATATGTGTGCCAATATTAAATGAAGAAAGAACTGTTATTATTAAAGATCATGGTCTAAAAACCTACAACTGGTTGGGAAAAATAGCTACTTGACAAAAGCATCAAAATGCAGTGAAACCTAAACACTGTGATACTGACAGAGTACCCCTCTTATCTTTAAAAAATCCTTGTTCCATCTACATAGTAGCAGACACTACTGCCGGGTGTTTTGCACTCACAGCTCATTTGGAATAAAGCTGAAAGCTTAGCGGCTAGACTACAAAGATGCTATATCAAAAGAAGAACATCATTCATGGACAGAGTCTCAGGTGGAATGTTGGTAGATGGAAAACTGAGAATTATTTGGCTGCTGTTGAGCAAGGACCCATTGAAAGGTCCTTGCCAAGGCAAGGTAGCTTTTCCATTTCTTTTTTTCATGGAAGCAGCAGCACACATGAACACTAGTGTCTTTTGGTGGGCTTTATTTGCAGTGTAAGTGTCAACGTCTCTTGTGTGCTACCACAGGTTCCCTTTACAGTCAGTAAAGACAGGCATTTTCAAGGGGCACCACTTCCGACCTATTTTAGATGTCTATTTTAGTTTGTGATGAATCACACCACAGAGGTGGGAGGCAGTTAAGACAGAAATGCCTACGCTCTAGATATCTGAGGTTAGGTGCAGTGAATCCTACCCTGGGAGCCTGAACTGAATGTTAAACAAGTTATCAAAATATGACAAGAAGATATTATAAACAATGACAAACGCCCCTACCACTGATTAAGTACACCTGAAGGAAAATTACTATTAGAAATAATTATTTCTATAACTATGTGGAACAAAACCAAAACCACACAAACCTCAAAATGGCTTCTTCTACTTTCATAAAACAAATTATGTGAAAAGCAACATCTTCAGCAACAAAATCACAGTCACACACAGATTAAGTCTGCTGTTATAATCACATGCAAAATTAACATCCCAGACTAAGACACAGAACATTATGAAGTATGGCAAAATTAACTGCAAAATTATTCATGCTTTATGAAAAGACATATAGTTGACACAAACAAGTTAAATCACATCTACAAGGTTAAATAACATGGCAACCGCAGGCCAGGCAGGTCCTAATTCTTACTACTGTATCTGTGCGTATTTCATGTTCACTGCAGCATGAATACATCTCTTATATACATTAAATAATTATGACAGACATTTTTATTGCAATTCAAAGATCAGAATTTTGGTTAGGGTTTCATATAACTTGATATATTTCATCTAATTTAATATAGCAGCTTTAAATTTTGATTAGCATCAAGTAGTAGCATTGTTAATTAGTATGCTATTATCGCGACGCAGAAAATCTCCTTAAAGAACTGCAGAGCAACAAGCTTAAAATATATATAAAATATATTTTTATATATTGTTGTGGCTAATACTGTGGCTAACGGTATAGTGACAATCACAGTATCCATCATGTGTAGAAAATTTTCCTAACTGTAGTGCATTAAGAAGAATTTTTTTCTTTAGAAAAAAGAAATGGCACAAGCCAACTACAGATCCATGTACAGATCCTGCATCATCCATGTAAAATTTTAGTCTTTTCCTGAGTCTGACGTAGCATGTATTCTCAGCAATACCTTATGGGAACGATACCTACAGAAAAATTATACATGGAATGTAATTTGTTTGACTTCATCAGCTTTTTTTTCCTTCACCCACTGGCCTCTCTTCTTATCTATGTGTTAAGAAAACACATAGATACATTTGGTGCAGCTCCTTTATAGGAATGACATTTTACATAAATATATCGTGGTTTATTTCATCTTCAACTAAACAGTGTTAATCCTGACAGCCTCTCTTCACTTAAAAATTCCTTCTTACTCCTAATCATTTTAACTATCTGTCTCTACATCTCCAGATAGGAACTTAGAATGACAGGATATATCTTGCTTCTTCTCTGCACAACCAGATGGAAATCGAAAGGAAACATTTTATCTTCCTCCTACTCCTGTCTATTTACCAAGACTCCAAACCTTCTAGATGGCTCATGGAAAACGGCACTGAGATTTCACTTAACTGTCATTTGATAAGATTGAACAGTATACCTTGAATAAACAGGTGACACACCAAACCAATTTAGACCAGCAGAAATACAATTCTAACTCAAAGTTTTCAGACACTGACCAAGAAAGCCTTTTCATTAAATGGCGGAACAGTTTTCTACATTTGCAGCCTGTTGAAGTGAAAAGATTAAAATGACCATGGACGTGGTTTGACAGACAAGCAAGATGGAACAGTTGGGAAAATAAATCACAGATGAGTCAACAATTTAAATAAAACTTGTGATTTTATTTTTAAAAAATTGCTAATGACTCATTCACGATTATCTCCCCATAATTTTCCATTACATACACTACGCCTCATAATATCTGAACAGATGAACTTGGCTTATGTGCAAGCTAACTAAGATATTTTATTGCTTTATATGTCTATGAACTCTTCACATATTGTATTACCCAGTGAACTCTTTGCTTTACAAGAGCCCTCAAAAATTCTTCCTAATTTCTGCAATTTTATTTTTGCAATTAATGCATCTAAAAGGTATAATGGCAAGAGGTTATTAGAGTACAAAATGTTTGTTTTGGAACAATTAATGCTATTAAATTAAAAATTACACATTTGATCAAGTTCCATGGTTAACAAACATCTCTAAAAATAAGCTTTTACTACTCTCTATAACTTACACCACAGTCAAACCTCTTTTCTGGATACCCTTTCAAAGACTCTTTTCAGGTCAATCGTTTCTTGTTTCAGTTTAGACAAAGATCATCTTCCCATGCAATCCCGCCCCAAACACTACAGTGTTTCACTGTTACTGCCCATTTCCAGAGCTGCTATTAACAGAGCAAGAAAGACATAGGCATAACATTTAAAAGCTAAAACAGAAGAGGTAGCAGAGTTGGAACGGAGGCTGTGACACCATTAGAGAGAAATGGAAAGCTATATTTATAGGAGGAAACTAAATGTGCTTGGGAAAGCTCCCAATTGTTGTGGCCAACTGGCACAGAAGAGTACACAAATATGCTAGTCAACACTGAAGTGTCCAAAGACCCTGCATGCAAACTGCTTATTGGGAATGGTCCCTGCAACTGTCCTATTACCACACCATAATTAGTAATTGCCTGGAAAAAGTATAAATTAGTGTGAATGAAAAGTGTGCCAGGGTCTGGGCCAACAGATTACTAGATTGTGTACACTTTCCAGTACTGTTTGATTTATTTGCATATAAACATGCTAAGCCTTTCCAGAAGGTTTGAAGTTATAGCACACAGTAAAAGATTTTGTGCATTTCTAGTCTTGCTGTTGAAAATCATTTGGTGTTTAGGGTACTGAAAGATAGGATATGAATTATCAATATTAACCAATCATTCCTGAAACTTCAATCAACATAAACCATACTGGATGCAGTTTAGTGGCTGCATTTTTGACTGAAGAATGCAATATTGTAACTGGGAAGAAATGCAGACTGGTACCATATAGATAATGAGTGCTTTTCATTAATTTCACTCAGCTATCCCTAGCTCTTGATGTGAAACAGCATGTGCTCTGCCTGTATTGTCTATAGAAGATCACTGATTCCTAGCAGGTGTGCTGTCAAGTCTTCAGGGCTCTTTACCATGCAGGTCATCTAGACCAAAGTTAGAACAAATTATATTATCTAGATGTATTGCAATAGTACATAGAGTGAACATAGAGTGCACACAGTCTGAAATAAGGCCTGAGAGAACTGGGAGATGTCAATTGTGAAAACATTATGATTTTTGATATGCTTATCCATGTAGAATATTTGGAAGACTCTTCACAGTTCATCACAAAACAGAGTGTGAAAGGTGACTCAAGATTCAGGCACAGGTTTATCACAAGCAGCAAACATGGAGAAACACACACAGAGTGAGAATATCGAGTAGAAAAAGTGCAAAAATTAAAAATATAATAGAATTATTTTTTTCCTATTAAAGGAAAAACACCTTTTTGTAAAGAACACACAAGAAAAGCCAAATGTAAAAGAAAACCAGCAGCAAAATTGCATAAGGTCTACATGTGTCTTGTAATCAGACATCAGAACTCAGGTAATCAGTTAATGTGTTTAATACAGAAAGAGAATTCATAGAATCACACTCATTGAATAGTTTGGGTTGGAACAGAACTTAAAAGCAATTTGGTTGCAACCCCTCTGTCATGGGCAGAGAAGACATACACTACATCAGGTTACTCAGGGCCCCATCCAGCCTGATTTTGAATACCTCAAGGGATGGGGTACCCACAGCTTCTCTGGGCAATCTGTTCCAGTGTCTTAGTACCCACTGAGTCAAGGATTTCTTCCTTGCTTGAAATCTGAATCACTCCTCTTGTAGTTTAAAACCATCCCTCCTTGTTTTATCACTCTTTGCCCATGTGAAAAGTTTCTCTCTTTTTTAATAAGCCCCCTTTAAATACTGGAAGGTGCTATAAGGTCTCCCGAGAGCCTTCTCTTCTCCAGCCTGAATAACCCACTCTCTTCAGCCTGTCATCACAGGAGAGGTGCTCCATTCCTCTGATCAGATTTGTGGCCCTCCTCTGGACTCGCTCCAGCAAGTCCACATTCTTCTTGTGTCGAGCACCCCAGGGCTGGATGCAGTATTCCAAGTGGGCAGAGTAGGGGGGACAGAATCACCTCCCTTGACCTATTGGCTACACATCTTTTGATGCAGGCCAGGATACAGATGACTTTCCGGGTTGCAAGTGCACACTACTGGCCAAAGGAAGTTTATATCTTAAAACTCTCTTGAAATTAGATGCAAGTTTCTGGCTTAGAATAGGTGAACAGCAGTTCAGTGTTCAGTTCAGTTCATCTTGAAGAACATTAACATTTTGTAATGACAATTACATGCAATGTGTACAACAATGTGCATAGACCAGCCGACAGCAATCACGTCATAAGCAGCTATTCCTAGAGAAGCATAACTCTTGGCAATATTAAAAGAGGAGAACATAAAGCTGTTGAAATATGAGGATATGCTAAAAATTAAAAAGGGGGGGGGGCGGGGGAAGCTATTCTATGAGAGTTGCATAAGGTACTAAAGAAATGTCTGAAAAATGTGTCAGTGGAAGACAACATTTGGATCATATAAAAGCCAGACCAAAGACCAACATAGCAGATTTGTTGGGCTGGTGGCAGTGTTTTGTTCTGTATTTAAGGTGTTGGGCTCAGTTTGAAAACATCTGACCTTATTCTTAAGGAGTGAGAGTTTTCTTGGAATAGAGGAGACAAATTACTAGATGCGATCAAACCACTTAATGCATTTTCTCAGGATAAGAAGGTAAAAGATGTTCTTATTGAAGGCTTCCTTTGACAACTACTAATTTCTTCAGAATATATTTGAATCAAGAAATACCACAGCTTCCTAGAAAGTATAACTAGTCTTGCAGAAGCAAAATTCTATCCCAATCCCTGGGAGACGCTTGCAGAAGGAAGTTAACATATACATAATGTAATAATGTATATGTAATAATTAATTTCCAAGTTTTGCTATCCTCTTCCATAATAGTTTCTATATAGAACCATTTAGATTGGAAAAGATCTATTCCAACTGTAACACTTCCAAGTCCATCACTGAACCATGCCTAACCTAAGTGCCATGTCTATACAATTTTTAAATACCTCCAGTGATGGTGAAACAAACACTTCCTTGGGCAGCCTGTTCCAGTGTTTGACTAACCATTCAGTGGGAGAAGTTTTCCTAATATCCAACTGAAACCTCCCCTTGAGGTATTTCCTCTGGTCCTATTCCTTGTTGCCAGGGAGAAGAGCCCAACTCCCACCTGGCTACTACCTCCTTTCAGGTAGTTGTAGAGAGCGAAAAGGTCTTACTTGAATCTCCTTTTCTCCAGGCTAAACAACCCGTCCCTCAATTGCTTCTCACCAGACTTGTGCTCCAGACCCTTCACCAGCTCTGTTTTCTTGATTTGTCAGGTCAGTTGAAAAGTTTCTATATTTATTTAAATATATTTCTAAATACATTTATATTTATATTTCTTGACTTATTTAATTTACATTTTCTAAATGTAAATTAAATACTCTGGATGATGACACTGTCTGTGATCTGATACCTTTCATTCTCTCCTGACAGGGTTTCAAAAATATTTTTGACATTTTGATTTTGCTCTCTGAATAAGAAGGCACTGAATAGCATAAGACCTGGCCTTACAAATAGCTTAATCTTACAAACAACCATACAGAAAAATCTGTATTTCTCTATAGTATCATTACATTATAGTGATTCAAAGTTTCTTTTCTTCTGTGCAACTTGAGGTTGTTTTTTACTTTTCAGTATATATCAGTAATTCAGACTGACACTGGCAAACTGCAGCCAAAACTGTTAATTTTACATGCAGCATGAAGTATTAAATACCTTACACAACTTTTTTTCAGCTAACTCCATATTACATGACCAAAGAAATTCTGTCATTCTTACTGGGAGTTCTCAAGAACTGCAAACCTTAGATAGTCTCAAGTATTAAGAAAGGAGACCACGTGTCAAGACCAGTTCTTGTTTGTCTGTTAATATGTATAATTATGTGACTTGATCAAAACCACACAAATAGTCTATAGCAGAGGCAGTACAGGGTGCTTCAGAGAAGCATTCAACTGCTATAGCCAGAATGCAGGATTTTTCTCATTCTGTTCTCTTGCCACACCTTCAGCATCTTAATAGCTGTAATCAGTGGCACTGAGCAGAGTTCAAAAGACAACATCTTCCTCCAGAACATGTTCCTGATGTGATCACCGAGTTACAGATCATATTGAATCTTGCAGAGAGACGTGCTGCCTAAAACTGTAGGCACCTCTGCTGTAAAAATCGAGGTTATATAAACTTAATTTCTTTTTTCAGTCTGCTTGTTTCACAAATGATTCCACCTTTCAGCAATATGTAGCTACAAGCTGCTGACTCTGGAGAAGCAACTTTTAACTAAAACCTGTTTTGTCCCCTTTTTGTTTCAGTTAATGATTGCTAGAGGTGTTGCTAACCATAGGCCCTTTCCAGTACATTCTGAGCATCCTCATATCCTATCACCTTCCACAGAAATGATGGGTACTCAGCGTCTATGGTAAGTGGGAGGACATAGACATTTCCCTGGCAGCTGAGCTGTGCTAAATGAAAAGTCTCCACTGATAAGTTCTCATATTTTAATTAGTTCTTCATGAAAAGAAATTGCTTCCAGGAGTCATTAATACTGCCCTAAAAATCTATAAGTACAGAATAAAAAGTTGTGTCAGTTATAAGGGTAAATAACTTTTGACAGGATGTTCATGATTTAACAGTTTTTAGTGCTTCCTAAATTGAGTCTTAAAGCCATAATATATATGCATTCATGATTGATTGAGGATTTATTACCTAAGTTTGAGCTAGGATCATGTGGCTAAATTTAGAGCACTGAATGTTTTTGCTCACTCATCCCTTTAAGAAAAGAGTGATTAACTATAATGTCCATAAAATGGTACTGTCAAAACTACACTAAACCTTTTCCATCAGAAGAGTTGCTTTCAACATTACTGTTTTTGATCTATGTATTTGCTGGGTTATACAATGAAAGTGTTCTGGTTTAGACATTGATAAACATGGGGTTTGTCTGGTTTACTGGCTTGTTTCTCTTGTTTACTGGCTTCTTCAGGAATGTGGTGAACTAGTTTTGTAGAAACTATTAACAAAAAGCTTACTTTAATTAAAATCTAGATGACTCAGACCTTTTGATGTTTTGCTGTGAAGATGGCAGAACACAGGAGTTTTGTCTTTGGCTATTCAGCCATGGCTACTAAACACAGAAAAGTCCAGAATGGTACAGCTCTGTGCAGCCCTTTTTGCTCTATTGACTGTGATGCATCACCTCTGGAAATATTCACAGATAAAAGAAAATACTTTTACTCCTTTCCTCCAGCTGATACAGAAAATACCACTGAACTAAACCGTGAAACAGACAAACAATGAACACTGCAACTTCCAAACCCGCCCCCTAGTAACTTACAATAAGCTACTACGCTACTTAAAACATGTTACGTGAGTAGAGTTCAAAACTGTTACAAAGCCTGACAGAACAATGTTTCTGCTGACAGAATATTGCTGCATAGGTATTGCAAAGATGACATACAGGAAAAAACAGTTTAGATTGGAAGATAAGGAACTTTCCCCATGAAACTAGGCTACATAAATAAAAGGATGAGGGAATAGCAGTAGACTGGTTACATGATTACCACCAAAAAAAAAAAAAAGACTTCATCTACCATCCAAGCAAGGACTTGGCCCTCTTCCATTGGGTTTTCCCTGCAATTCAGCACACAAGGATCTTAATGTACAGTTAGGTGCTCAAAGGAATTGAATAGGACGGTAGGAATGAATAACAAGAAGCTTTATATTTTTCTACTTCAGCTAATAAAAAAAGCAGAACTAGTCTGTTTCTATACAATCCAATCAGCAGAGGGATGATTCTGGGAGTAGCACATGAGAACAGCACTGGTCAAGGTGAACAGCAGAAAACAGAATACTTTTCGACTTCTTATTGCTGAAAGATTATGTAATTTTCCAGAAGAGACAAATACTTAAATATTCCTCTGCCCACTGCATCTTTTCTTTCAATTAAGGCATTCTATGCCTGATGATTATAAAGAGTTAAGAAAACGAAGCTTCATCTTCAGAAAGATGAGGACATTTCTTCAGGAAGGAAGGAAAACAAAGCCAAAACTGAATAAACAGGGAGATACTTTAAAGGAATTCACCTTATGTGAAAGAGGTAGCATTCCCACTGAGTTGCAGTTCCTTCTAAAACAAAACTAATTATTTCCATATGACTTGCAATTGCAGATACGAAGAGAACAAATGTGGGTATCAAACTATTCATGCCAAAATAATTTGTGAATCATCCTACCAAAGGTCACATCAAAGTTGCATACTGGCTTTTAAATAGAGGCTTTAGAAAAATGCTTAGGAAAGTTGCTGATATACTTAAAGAGAAAGAAAAAAAACCCCACACCTCTATGGTTCAATAAATTATTTTAGAATATTTAACAACTTACAGGTAACTTATTTCAGCATGCACAGCTTCAATTCCACACTAATCTCTGCTCAGTAGCATGGTCCACCACATATAGTAAACAGGCAGAGCATGCTATGTATTTGAGATTAGAAAGTGGTCCCTCAGTCACTAAGTAGGCTTTTCTTTAAGTATATGCATATCCTATTTAAAACGTAAGGGCCCACTTTCTAATCTCCATCAAGTAGGATGCAGTTAGTGGACACCTACAAACACTCAGCAATGCATGTGGAACTGGCAATTTCTCAGATATACAGTGATATATATGTCAAAAATTTATCATGGACTCAGCCATGATAAAATTCTCTGGAGAATACCCAAGTCGAAACAGATGCTTTAGAGGCCTATTTGCATTTTAATGGACGTGGAAGGCAAAAGTTCTCTGTACAATTCATTTTATTCCTAGTAACAGTTATTTGTTACATAAGAAAAACTGACATCTTCCAAGCAAAATATAACATCTCATGCAGAACTCGAACCTGAAGCAGCCATCGATAACCTACATGATATTAGGCATTATAAGACAACATCAGGCATTGTTTAAAGTTATAATGTTGAAACATGAAAGCAGCCGATTCGTTTTCAGGTCTGAGAAGCCGAAAGGCCAGTTTTCCCCCGGCAGCCGAGCCGCTCTCCCTGCCGTGCGCTCCCGGTGCGCCGGTGTGCCAGCGCCAGCCCCACCAGCGCAGCTCGGAGCTGGCGCCGGAGCCCAGTGCTCCCCATCCATCGCCTGCCACCGACCGCCACCTGCCGGCCCGACGGGACGGCCCCCTGCCCCGCGGGGCTCTCCCACAGCAGCGGGGGGGCCTTTAGGGATGCTCTTCCAGGTCATCTGTAGGTGAAAAGGACCGATAATTCTGGGGAGATGCAACGTCTTTC
Source organism: Campylorhamphus procurvoides (assembly GCA_013396655.1). Classification (NCBI taxonomy): domain Eukaryota; kingdom Metazoa; phylum Chordata; class Aves; order Passeriformes; family Dendrocolaptidae; genus Campylorhamphus; species Campylorhamphus procurvoides. The sequence goes on along the minus strand of WBMV01006674.1, from coordinate 230,417 downwards.
GTTAGAACAAGGATAATGCTGGAAAAAAAATGTATCTGCTGGGCTTTTCCCCGGGTTGTCATTCCCTCGCACAGTACTTGCTTCTGGGAAACGAAATCCATGAACAGCTGAGAGATGGGCGCTTACTAAACAACACAGATTGCTCAATCCATAATTGTTGGTGCAGATCAAAGAAGAACAGTAAGGTGTTCGGAATTTGTTGCTCCGACACTGGTATCAGCATACTAGCTTTATATTAAAAACCGATTAAAACTATTAAATTTTAAATTCAAACTCTTAAATTATTAAAATTTTGACTCAGTCACTGTTCCATTATTGTTTTATTATTACTTTAGCAGAGAGGCAATAAACTACATACAAAATCAAACTTTTCTGCAAGCCATATCTTCACTTCTTGCCAGAAAGACATGACTATGGATTTTAAGCTATGGATTGCTTAAAATTAGTAATAAATAGTTCTAATGGAAGCCAAAAGCAATTATAGAGGAAGTAAATTGAAGTATTATTATGGCTATTATAAAAATTAAATAGATTTGTTGCCTCATTCAAGACAAAAGGCATTCAGGTGAATTGTAAACTATTTTTAAAACATGTGTTAAAATGTTTCATCTGGAAAAATATGGGACATGATTTTGGATTATTGTTTTCTTAATTTCTGGATGTTTTAAAGCTTAGCAAGAAGGCCAGACATTAACTCATGGCAAGTCTTTAGAGTTTCAGTCTTTCAAAAATATTTGCTCATAAACAACTTTGCTCAGAACTAATCTGAAGCACATGTTTCAGGTAAAGAAGAGCTTTCAAAATCACTGATATACAGGAGTACCAAGTACTTCTCATGAAATTTTTCTCAGTTTATTGTTAGACTACTGAACTCATTAGAATAACAAATATTGTCTTACTGAAATGAATTCTAAAGTTCACAAGTGGGACAAGTATTCGTATCCCTCATAAAAAATTTGTACAGAACTGTCTGTCCTTCTGCTTCATGCAAGCTGAACTGTACAAAAGACATAATCACATCTGTCCTCTAGAGGTATTATTGTGTATATGACATTTGTAGTTACACTCCTATAAAGTGCAATGAGGCTGAAATTCTTTTGGAATTGTCCCTATATTAGGAGTGTTTCAATACTTTTTAACTCTTTGCAGGAAAAGCCAGCACTAACATTTCTTGTTGAATTCATCAATCATAGATTATCAAAAGATGCAAATTCAGCCATTTGTTACAAGACTTCTTGGTTCATGGTACGCAAAACAATGGACTGGTGATCTGGGAGAAAAAGTTTTCTCCTCTGCAAGTGGGTGGCAAAATACAAAGAGAAGCATATGACAAGGAAAGCAAACACTGGTGGGAGTCATCTTTTCTGAGTCGTGGAATCACACAAAACACCACCAGCTCAGCACAGCCTGATTCATCACGGCACCCCATCAGGCCAAACAGAACTGAACAAACTTGCAGCAACCAGAAAGAAATCCCCAAATCCCCATTCAAGAATGACTAAAAAAAATATGAAGGAATAGGATCTCTGAAATGGCAAATTTATGTCAGGTGCTGAGATTCTCTAGACATCTAGGTGTGTTGGAGCCAGAAGTAATCAACTTATGTATAACACCTGCATAAATGTATTGTATTCCACACATATGCTTCAAGCTGTCAAATGCCTACCTGCAAACACAGCCTGCCTGTAGAAATAGAATCAAGGAAAAGGACTTGTGGGCACCACTGGAAAGCAAATGAATCTCAGAACTAACTGTGTTCTTTTTAAAAATTGGATAAAAATTGCTCTATACCAAAGCAAACTCAGCAAAACTGAAGATTACTGATTCAGGGGTTTAAGGAGGAGAAGCAGCGGGCAGCAGCACCAAGGACTGCGCTTGGCAGGGCTGGGACAAATCTACAGAAATTTATCAAACGATAACACACAGTACAGTAGGGAAATTGTGTTTTCTTGGCCATCCAAACACTATTACTTAAGTAGTTGAAGGCTGCAATTTCTTTTGTTCACCAGATAACAGACAACACCTTAACATTCACCTCAGCAAAATATGGTGGAGTTTTATCTGGCTTTTGTCAAGGAAACATTTACTTATGAGCATATCTAAAATTATGTGCTTCATGTAGAATGTTTAAGCATAGCTTTCCTGTCAGCTTCTATGTAATTGTTTTAACAACCTCTTTGGATGAGTATGAATCCTGACAAATTACAGTGCCAGATTCTTGAAATTATTTTGGTATACATAATAAAATGAAAGATAACAACTACTCGTGCTAGGATTACACATCTCACAACTTTGAGCAAATCTACAAAACCAGGATCATTACAGAAACTAGAATTTCTTGTATTTGGGGAAGGGAGGAAAGGAACAAGAAGGTTTGGGGGTTTCTTATGATTTCATTTTAATGTATTTGTTGCACACATTGAAATCTGAATATTATGCTGTAACTACAGAAAAGAAAGAACACAACAGAACAAAACTTCAAGCAGTCTTCTAAATAAGAAATAATGAGGAATAGGAGAAAAAAACCCTCAAACAAAACAAAGGTAAAATTACACCACTTTTCCTCCATCTCCAGTAGAGCTGTAGCTCTTAGATTCCAGGCAGATGTATGCGTAATCTCAGAAGGAGGCACCCATCACACATATCAAAAGAGGAAAAGCTGTTCCTAACATTAAGAAACCTTTCACACATCTTAAACATGAACAGACGTTGAGTAAAAGCATGTATACCCATTTATAGTACTCTGCCTTTTTCACAAACAAAGATTCACTTTCACACATTACACTTTGTAGGCTCAAATTGCTAATAAAAATTATTTCCACTGCTGCAATGGGCTCTGATTTCCAGTGGCTGAGAAGAAAGTACAACTTTCTGTCAAAACATGAGGTGATCCAAACCAAGGATATGCATCTCTCATCTATTAGAGAGGTCACAATATCTGAAGCTGCTGAAGCATTTGTTTTAGGACATCATCTGATAGCTTTTTGAGGGACATAAAAGATTAAAAGTTCTCCCCAAGACAGCAAAGCAGCAGCAACTAAAGAGGGGAAAGGAAAAATGTCAAATCCATTAGAATAGTCATTCAAAGCCACTGAATTCAGAATATGCACAGCCTATTTCTGTGAGTTTTCACTTCAGTAGGTTTCAAGTTAAAGAACAATTTTTTGCCTTCACACAAAGAACATCTAGCACTGCAAGATTAAATAAATTTTTTTAAATTCTGCAAAAAAGTCAATCACAGATTACCCAAGTGCATGATGCTAATTTCTATCTATACTTCAAAGTTTTAAAACAAAACAGCACCCCTGCAAAAAAATTTAAAAAAAAAAATAAAAATCAGCCACCTAAAAAAAGGCAATTTCTATTGTAAATAGATAGTCAAAATGTCCTTCAAAATTTCTTGCATTTTCTGTGGAAATATATATCCTTAAGTATAGTTAAAGGACATACCAGACTGTTAGACCTCCAGTCTTCTCTACTTGGCAGCACTTGTATTTTTCTACCACATAAGGTCAAAAGATGTCACTTACTGATCTTTCAGAGGAAAATGTAATATATAATTGTGCTCACTTTGATCTGCATTCACTGGAGTTAGACACATTGAAATTTAAGGCTGTAGTATATGCTTTTAGTCTAAATACACAGACATTAGCAGAGCATAGACAAAATATACTTACCAGGATAGGAACAAAGGTATCACCGTGATCGGTCGTGTTAGCCTACCTTTCAGCAACAGCAAGAACAAGCTACTTTCTAAAAAGAAAACTATAGTTTGAAGTTTTTCAGAAAGCCATCAGAAATAATCCAACACCTTCAAAAGCTTAAAGGGAACTTTTCAGGAAATTTTCCTTTTTAAAAAGCAATTCACATATCAAAGCAGGTTTCAGTCTGATTCAGTGCGTACTTTCAACACACACTATTTGACATGAAATAACAGTAACAATCAATGGCTATATAGGATGGCTAGGACATTTAATGGAAATATAAAAATTATTTTCATGGTTATGAAATCCACTCTGGTAATACAAAGCATTTTTAAGTACTTTTGTAAGTTGTTAAGTTACATCCATTTTGAACTGCATTCCCAGCAACAAACAGTTATTGCAAAGTTGATATATGCTAGAAAGAGACATAAAAATATGTTCACTTATTCATTGAATCAGCTTTTGGGAATTATTCTACAGACATGTATATATATGTATATAAGTGAAAATATACATTTGTATTATGTATCTTTTTGTATGCATATATATGTGTGTATATATATAATGTTAAAATATAACAGTGCAACAGAGAATTTGTCATAAGAAAATCTCTCCTGCTGTTAAGGGAAGACTAAAGAAATCCTGTATTATGTTTTGAAGCAAGACACCTTTTTGCTCCTACACAAAGGCTTTTTTTCTGACATACCAAACAATCAATGTCAGTGTGATGAAGCTGCCTGATGGGTAATGATATTCTTGCTGGGACAGTTGTACACTCTTGATCATGGGCGTGTAATATCAAGCCTGATTTCAACAGCTACTTTATGTTAACAGTTCTGTGTTATGAGCTATAGCATCTAAACTGGAGGAGCTGAGAGTGCCACACACACATGAAAATAAAGTGCAGTAAACTAGGTGAATTTCGAGTACTGATTTATTTTGATCTTATGTAAATAACGACAGCTTGAGTAAACTGATTAGTTCACATAAACAGATTCAATTTATCATCTCATTTCCATTTAATTAAGCAGTTCTGATTGACATTTTTATACTTCATGATTCTGAAAAAAAAAACCCCATGAAGCCAGGTGGCCAGTACAGAGAGGTACAGAGAAATGCCAGACACAACAAAAGTCAAACAGAACTACAATTCAGCAACATCATAATAACATCTGGTACAGAAGTGACTGCTGCACAACAAATGCACTATAGGCTTAAAACCAGGCTGTAATAGCTGTCTTTACTGCAAGGACAGTATTATGTTTTCTCTGTAAAGGCCATTGTCTTGGTGTAGCAAACCATTATATGAAACTGTATACTTACTGTCTAAAATAGTTTCTGCAGGAATAATAAACTTCATGTTCTCAGGAATTAGCCATAAATCTAGTTTTGTCACTTTTTTATCCTGGAGTATATATAGAAGTACTTACTTAATGTTTACCTACTTCAATAAGCTCAGTTCTCATGAATCCCTATGATAATACAAAACAAATATGGTACCTAATTTTTTGTTTGTTTGTTTGTTTTTGGATTTGGGTTTTTTTGTTTGTTTCTGTAATTCTCAGAGGTAGAACTGTAACTGTAGAGACTACAGCTGCTGAAATATGCAGTGCCCAAGTATAACTGTGCAACTTTCCAACAGGCAGTTCTGCGCAGTGGAACACATACTTCCACAAGATGGTGCTCTTTCTTAAAAAATATAACTTTAATGTGCCTAATGAGAAAACATCAAGAAACTATGAGGCTCAGTTCCATTTTACCTATGTATTTTCAATGATATGTTGTGGGAAACAGGTCTGTGGATTTCTTTACAGAGCAAGAGGAATTTGACCTTGGCCAGACTGCTCTGTACCTGTAAAGATAAACAGCTTGCAGAGACTGAGAGAACTCAGGAGCAGCAGAAGATAAGAAAACTTGGACAAGTTTTTACAGAGACAGTAGTTTCTAACTGTGGCCAATAGATGATTGTTTGTGTGTAATGAGCACCAATAATGTTAGTGCATGTACACTTAGGAAATATATAAAAGTAGCTGTGTGAAAGATAGATATATATAATAAAAGTTTTTACTCTTATCAATTTGGGATCTTCGCCTGCTTTTTATCAAGTCCGTCCCAGCAACAACAACAATATGATGTCAAAGCCTACATATTAAAATGTTTTGAATAGTAAACAATGAAGAAAAACACTTTAAAGAGACTAATTTGCTTGAAAACATGGGATTTAAAGCACTGTAGTCTCTGGTCAGTGACCTTCTGGCAATCCAGCCAAGGTCACATAAAAGGTGTCTTGTGCCTTGTTTCCCAAGACAATGTTCACCATGACCAAGTTATGGGAAGCCACAGGATTGCAACATTTGTTCTGCAGCAGTGGTAGTTGGTGTCAGGGTGCTGGGTGTGTGGAGCTGTGTCTGCCTGTCCTGGTGAGAAGACTGAGTTCCACAGTTCTGATGTGTCCTGGGGAGCTTCACCCCATACCTTTCAGTGGCTACAAGGGCTGCCTACAGAACTGAGTGATGTAAAGTGGACACTGAGTTTCAAGATATTAGACTGGATGTGGGCAGCCTGGAGTTTATTTCCTATTCTTGCTTTGAACATATTGCTGAGGAACTGGCTCAGATAGGATCCAGACAGCTTCAGAAATGCCCTTCAAGTCTGTAACATCTGGGATTTGCTCCATGTAAAAGCTTCAGTGACAGCAATAGAGTGTAGTTGGTTGACCCTAGCTGGATTCCAGATACCCACAGTATCACTCCTCTCTGCAACTGAATAGGGGAGAGAAAATACAAAGAAGGGTTCATGCGTTGAGGTAAGGACTGGGAGAGATCGCACACCAATCACTGTCATGGGCAAAACAGACTCAAAGTGGGGATATTAATTAAATTTATTACTAAAAAATCAGAGCAGGATAATGAAACGTAAAATAAATAAACCTTCCCCCCATTCACCCCTCCTTCACCTTGGCAGTGCAGCAAAATGGGAAGGGGATTATGATCAGTTCATCACAGGTGGTTTTGGCCACTGCTCAGAGAAGAGTCCTTTCCCTGCTCCACCGTGGGGTCCTTCCCATGGGCAACACTGCCACGTTGGTCACTCTTCCATGGGGTGCAGTTCTTCAGGCACAGGCTGCTCCAGTATCGATACCCCACAGGGTCACAAGTCCTACCAGGTAAACCTGCTCCAGCATGGGCTCCTCTCTCCACAGGTCAGCACGTCCCTGCTAGAACCCAGGACTCTGTTCCAGCCCAGGCCTCCCACGGGGTCACAGCCTCCTTCAGGATCCACCTGCCCTTGTGTGGGTCTCCTCCATGGGCTGCAGGTGAATCTCTGCACCCTTGTTAACCTCCATGGGCTGGAGGGGAACAGCTGCTTCACCATGGGCTGCACCACGGGCTGCAGGGGGACCTCAGCTTCAGTGTTCCTCTCCTTCTGCACTGACCTTGGTGTCTGCATAGTTGTTCACATGTTCTTACTCCACTCTTCTCTGGCTGAAAATTAGTCTGTGCAATAACTTTTTTTCCTTCTTAAATACTTTATCCCAGAGGTGTTACTGTCATTCCTGATTGGCTCAGCCTTGGCCAGCAGTGGGTCCATCCTGGAGCTGGCTGGCTATAGTGGACATGGGGGAAGCTTCTGGCAGCTTCTCACAGAAGCCACCCCTGTATCCCTATCCCCTGCTACCAAAACCTGGCCACACAAACCAAATACATAGGGTTATTCCCAGAGTCAGGAACTCTACAGGGTAAGCAGAATTGTCAAACCCAGGTTTTTGATCTCTCTTCATTTTGTTTCCTCACTTGGGAAATATAAGTTGATTACATGTCTGAGTCCTGTGGGAACGAGGTTAGCACAAATCCAATAAAGTTGTGAGTTACTCATAGAGACAGATAAATAACAAAAACACACATAGAAAAGTAAAATATTAATAGACTGATAAAGTTCTGCTTTTAATGAAAATGACAAACTTCGTGGGAATTGTGAAAACATCTCTGAAATCCAAACCTCTGGTCCAGTGGGGGACAGGTAATATTATGTTTATTGACCTTAGCCCATTTTTGTTAACAACATTTGAAGATCTTGACATTTATTTTCCCTGAAAAAAAACAATTTCCTCTTTTCTGAACTGCCCTTACTCATACAAAAAATTCTCTTATCAACAAATAAATTTGAACTGTAATTGGCAACAGAGTACTGTAGCAATCATATCTTCACTGCAGAAAGTCTACATTTTGTTAAAGTGCTATGAAAAAATCAGGTTAAACAGTGAATAATATTGCATGACATTGGAAGTAGGGCAGAATTAAAATATACTTTAAGACTTCTCAAATACATGAGAAAATAGTGCTATATGAGTGAGAAGTAGAAGAATGCCAGATAGGTCATGGGGAAGCTAGGGAGACTGGGAGACAAGTGCACTTACAGGAGCAATTTCCATTTAAAAAACATTTCTCTCACTCCTCTATGTAATCCTCTCTCCTTACAAGCTTCCCAATTTCTTCCCTTAGGCAGACAGGAAGGGTTCAGCACCAGACCATCTCCTTCTCCTAGGGCTTATGAGCAGCTGCAAGGACAGAGATTGGGAATCAGAAGTCCAGAGATCAACATCTTCCCTTTCTGATGCTGTCGAGAATCATCCACAATTCTCTTCATAGCAGCTCCAGTGCCATGAACAGTAGGAATGTGTACAGTCTGCTGAAACAAGCAGGGTTATGACCTCTCTTCCCAGGCACAGGCACAGGCTGGGGAAACAGTTCCCTCTAATCAGACATGTACCATTCTCTTTAGTCTCCTCAAATTCATAAAAAGAAAGTGATAGTCACTTGTATCCATGAGCTAACTAATCAAGAGCAAAAATAAAACAGAGGAAAGCCTCTTTCTACTTGCTTTTTACTGTTATGGCTGTAACTTGCATCAGCTCACAGAAAATAGACAATCTGATCCTTGTATCAGCGCACCCAGCTAGGGAGAAACATCGATGAAGTCCATTTTGCAGGAAACTGCTCCAGGACAGACTATTCACTGTGCACACTGTTTTTCTTTACCTATCTTTTCTCTCTTCAAAGAAAGTATCCAAGAGATGCCAGCATGTTAAAGGTTTATCACCTCTTGCCAGCCTCAAAAATGCCCACTTGAACTTGGAGCACAACCTCCATGCCCCTAGGAAAGCAGTTTTGCCCCAAGCATCTGCCAGGTCCCAAGTGTTGTTAACTGGGTGCTATTGGCAGTTTCTCTCTCTCTCCTGCTAATGAGGAAATTAGGCTTAGGTAGCTCAGCCTTTCTATTTGAAAGAAATCAGATGTCAGGGAAGCTTACTACAACATCCTTTTCTGATCAATAATGTTCAGGATGACTAATGAGTTGCAGTGACTCAAATTTCAGATAACTTAAAGTCTTCAGTAGTTCTAAGATGGCTGGTTCAGTGAACAGAATGATCCAACAATTCTTTGAAACTGCAGCATTGATGTGGGCCAGGAAGCTAAGGAAGTTTTCTGAGTAGCTGTAAATGTCTCAATAATTAATGCTGCAGGTGGATGGTTTCCTTTAGCTCTGAATTCTAGTATCAAGACAACTCAACTGGCAGGAGACTTTACAGCACTGTAGCTACATTGTGCAGAAATACAGGGGGAGAGAAATGGGACTTCCTATCCCTGTCACCTCCATCAACTCCCTGATGCTGTGCAAATCCTGCAAGTCTCTCTAGCTGCTTCACCCTGGGTTCCAGATTTACTTAGACACAGACAAATCGTAAAACCCTTTTGTGAACTTGAGTGATGCCAGCTCTGTGAGACCATATTACAAGAATTAAGAGAGGAATTCAAGTCAAGCTGAAGTCCCATACTCATACAAGGTCTATGCTCATTTTCCCCATTCAGAAGTGTGTTGAAGTCCATCTATGGACGGTCAGCATCTAAATGCAGGCTGAGATTGTAATTTCAATTAATTCTGATTCATAGTAGGCATAAGCCATAAAATGGGAATTAATCAATGGATAAATTATTAACACTTCAGTAATTCAAGTATTCAAAGTTACAGTTTGAGATGGAGAGATTAAGATTTAATTTTTAGTCCCCTTACATATAGAATCACAGAATCATACAATCATTAGGGTGGAAAAGACCTCCATGATCATCAAGTCCAACCTTTAAATGAATAACACCATGATCACTAAACCGTATCACAAAGTGCCACATCTACTTTTTCTTTGACAACTTCCAGAGATGGTGAGTCAACCACTTCCCTGGTCAGCCTGTTGCAATGCTTGACCACTCCTTTGGTGAAGAAATTTTCCTAATATCCAACCTGAACCTCCCTTGGTGCAACTTGAGGCTGTTTCCTCTTGTCCTCTTGCTGGTTCCCTGGGAGAAGAGGCCAATCCCCAACTCACCATAACCTCTTTTCAGGTTGTTATAGAGAGTGATAAGGTTTCCCCCGAGTCTCCTTTTCTTCAGGCTAAACCCTGGCTCCATCAGTCAGTCCTCAGAGGACTTACTCTCTAGACCCTTCAGCAGTTTTGCTGTCCTTCTCTGGACATGCTCCAGAACCTCAATGCTTTTTTTTTAGTAAGAGACCCACAACTGGACACAGGATTTTAGGTGTGGCCTCACCAGTGCTGAGTACAGGGGGACAGTCATTGCCCTGATCCTGCTGGCCATGCTATTTCCAGTATAGCCCAGGATGCCACTGGCCTTCTTGGCCACCTGGGCACACTGCTGGCTCATGTTCAGCCAGCTGATGACCAGCATCCACAGGTCCTTCTGCCATCAGGCAGCTTTCTAACTCACAGTGCTGTGGTGGGTTGTTGTGACCCAAGTGCAGGACCTGGCACTTCACCTTGTTGAACCTCATGCGATTTGGCTCAGCCTATTGATTCAGCCTGCCCAGCTCTGCAGATCAACACTCCCACTCAACTTGGTGTCGCCTGCAAACTTGTGGAAGGTGCTCTCAATTCCCTCATCCAGATCATTAATAAAGGAATTAAACAGGAATAGTCCCAAAACTGAGCCCTGGGAAACACTGCTTGTGCTATGGTTATAGCAGCACAGTAGATCTGAGACATTTTGCAGTGCTGAATTGCAAAGATTAATCCCAGAAATAATAATTAGCTGTCATTCCCTGCTCTGTGTATATAGTTAAATTTTCCTAGTATGCTGGTAATCAGTTTTCCCCTAAGATTATGATACCGTCTGTAATGAGCATTGCTGATGTCTGACAAACATGTTTACCGACAAGCAAAAACTTGAAGTAGGAATGCTATTTCATAGCCAGGTTTGTGGTATTTTTTCATTTTAAATTAAATACACTAGAAATAAGAAAGAGTTACACAATCACATAGAACCTTTTTTGCTTCTCAATAAATTTAAGCAAAGATATTTGAGGAAATTAAGTTAAATACACTTCTCTTGAAATCCACTATCAATAAAAATAGCAATAGTGAAAAGTGCTTTGTCTAACATAGATGCTACATTTTAAATGTAATTTCTTCTAGCATGGATCACAGAATCTTCCAATACAATTAGAATTTCAATTTTCTTCTATGAACATGGTTTGGCTCAGCCAGAAAAACCCTTTGGCAATGTATTAAGACAGTCTTTCTGCAACTTTGCTGCAGATATGCAGCAGAAATTGTTTTTATGAAGCAAATAGGGATTTATGGCAATCTTTTAAAGGAAATCACTGACAAGGTTTTGAGAGAAACTCTTGTCTCATTTATTTACTTTCAGTACAATGCTACTGTCTGTACCCTGGTTGTGTTATGCTTTAGGCACATAGGAGCACAATATGTATCATCATTTACACAAGATAGAAACAGAATAAACATCAACCAGATACACTCCCCCATCCTTGCTTTCTTGCTTTTCCACATATAGGCTCAACAAGGGGAAAAGACAAAATTCTCAGCTCTTAATGTTCTCAGAGATTTGTCGATGGCAGCTTGCTGTGGCTCACATGCAAAGGAGACAACTGCAGAGAGCAAGTCAGGAGTGTGAAGTCTCAGAGAGTAAAGCTACAGGGACAGAACAATCTCTTAAGCAGCTGGGGAGAAGAGGAAACCAATTAAGCATGGAGTAAAGAGGAGTCGGAAGCTACAAGCTAGTAAAAACCAGTTTTTTTCTCATCTTTTTGATGAATAATGGAAACTGTTCATCAAACAAATTTTTATTTTTTAAATTGCAGAAACATGGAATAGTTTGAAGCTGTACCACAAAATATAAAAGTATTTTTATATCAGCAAACTATACTCTCAAAATCAAACACAGGCTAATATTTAAAGTTAAGCTTCCAATTTTATATCTTGATTTCTGGAGGACTGGAAAACAAGCAAGCAAAAAAAAAAAGAAACTATTTTTCTACATCTGAAAGTATAAGTTTCATGAACCATTCTCCTTCTCTCCTTCACTCATACATCTTCTCACTTTCAGTCCTTCTCAATCTTGAAGTGCCTTTTACAAGGATAAAGTAATTGGATAATTGCATAGATCTATTCCTCCAGAGCTGGAAGAGAATGTGTGCATTGCTTAATGAAAATTTCCATCCTTAAACATCATTTGGGATGCTGGTTTGAACATGATGCAATGAGAAGGTACACTTCTGCTAACCATCTAACCATGACGGTTGCTTGGAAGATGTCTCAAGGCAGTGGGACGCTGAGCTGGATCCTTTCAAGTCTCATACTACTAGTATCAATTTTACAAATCTTACAGTTACCATACACAGAAATGACAACATATATCCTGTGACTTTGGGGTTGTTCTTGCTCTTGAAGAGATAGTTAAAAGATATGGTTCATGCCTCCACAAAGTCCTAGCCATGTTTAGCCAACGGTTCCTAATGATTCCTTCCAAGTCTGCCTAATTAACGACTTTTATTTGATGAGCAGATGGAAAAGTTAATCCAAATTCAGGGTCCAAACAGCTATTATTAGTAATAATAATTACTGCAGAAGGTTGACTAATAAACAATGAACAATTATTCACTCATTATATCTCTACTGCTGTTTTTGAAATCTATGGAAAAGAGGGTTTTTTTAGTATTTATTTAATATTGTGGTGGGTTAGTAATTTTATTATTTTAATCATTAATAATTATTTATTAATTATTTTATTTAACATATCTTGGTTGTTGCTTTTTCTGGAAATGTACAAGTATTCTCATCTGACATCCCTTGTCCCTTAAATGGACTCATTTGCATCTTTACATAACATTAAGCAAGTTCTGATTTCATCATTCACAGTTATAATTACACAATTGACTTTCCATATCTAATAAAATTCCACATATCACTGAACATTCCTGTTAATAAACTCATCAATTAAAAGCAAGCATGGCCTAGGAAATGTACATATATTCTCCAGCAAAAAATCGGGGAAAAGTTACTTCAGTAGTACTTCCAGATGTTGAAAGCTGCATATTCAAAGTGGAAATATTATGCAAAGATTTGAGTGTGCTGGTTATGAGCTGCTCGCAGCATGTAGCAGTTTCTTTTACAGAATTTTTGGGCATCTGCCAGTGGTAGTCATAACTGATGCCTTTAGAAAATTAAGTTTTCATTTTGTTCCTATTGTACTGTAGAACTGCAAAAACATTACAGAGAATTGTGACATTTATATGTTAAATATTTCATTTAATTAAGGAAACATTATGGTAATAATATCTAAAACAAGACACTGGAAAAGCAGTATGTAGTTCTCAAAATAAGATGACTAGAAATGAGGGTGTTCTCACAAGGTGGTTGAGTTGATGTATGACCAAAAAGGAAAAGATTAGAGGATTCCCAAAGCACTTCCATCGGGTATACACTTCAAAGCACAGCTCTTTAAACTTAGCCAGAGAGGCAGGCAAAGACATCTCAAATTCCCTTCCGTATCACAGGCAAGATCCTCACAGCTGAAGTGCCTCAGAGCTCTGCCCTGCTTCTGTCTTTTCTGTCATTTCCTCCTGTTCATCATCTCTTCTCTAGCTTTGTGTTTTGTTTGGTTTTACCTTTTTATGCAGAAGAACTTTTATGCCAAAAAGCTTGTGAAATAACGTCTTTGTGATTTCAAGCCTGGGCAACTTTGAAAATGTACATGAAATTTAAATAAGCATTTTGTTACTTATTATTGAGGAAAAAAAAGGCAAAATCTGAAGATTTTGGATATAAGATACACATTTGCTTTGCTCTTGTCTCTGGCATTGTAGTGTATACATATGAGACTAGAACTTCAATGCAAGACTATGTCTCTAGAAATTAAAATCCAAAGTAATGTACTACAAAATTTGGCACAATCAATATGATTCTCTAAAATGAAGAGGTTTCAGCTACTTGAAATACAATATATGGCAGTACCTGGGAGGAATTCTATGGGCAGATCTGCGATCCTACTGATCTCTTTCTAGATGTGCTAACAATGTCTGAATTTGGTATTTTAGAGCATAAGGTATCTCTCCTTCCTCCCTTACTCTGAATGATCAATGTGCTGAATCTGAGAATTAATCAGAGAATGGATTATTAGTTTAGTTTTGCCTTTCCACATGACATGAGTAGACAAGATTTAATACACTCAAGTAGATTCTTGGCAAGACAGAAAACAGTGCTCTTACTTTACAGTCCCTAACTGGTGCAAAATCACGTCATTTATCTATTCAGGCAGTCAGCTCATTCAACAGAACACCAGCCTGCAGCAAGCTTTCCAAATTTAGCTGAGAGATAAACAACAAGGAAAAAGTATGCTGAAAATGGGATGCACATAATAAAATAGCAATCAAAAAATGCATCACATTGGGATTCACCTTTTAATGTTTACCACTTCTATCACACAAAGGGAAAGGCAATAGAAGCAGCAGGGATGGTAGCAGGAAGACTAAAAAGATCTTTCTCCCTCCAAGTTTTTATTTAACCAACATTTTTTAAGATGCTTTTGTCTGTGCTACTGCTTATTGATAACCACAGTGTGATTCTCCTCCTGACACCCTGCCTTATAGAGGTACTGAATATCAACAAAAAGAGTTGTTTCATTTAGTAGGAGAGTTTTCAGAACAACTGATACCTGATTTTTATTGTAAAGATCTCTTTTTGCCACAGATCAAAAATTTTCAATTTTCAGTACAAACAACTTTGCCTGAAAGAATTTCACTAAATCACATACCTAGCGAATCCAGGAATTATTAAGCCTGACAGTCATAAATATTTCAGGACCCTGACTGATCTTCCTGTGATACAAACAATAGATGCAGATGTTTCACATGTTGCTAACCAAAACCTGTACTGTATACCTTCAGATCAGATTTCTATGCAAAGTTTCAAGTTTCTGTGAATGACTTTTAATTCAAAGGCACTCACTCTTTAATTCAACTTCTGTTATGTTACTTCTATTAAAGCTCTTTAACAATACATTTAAATAACAGTTGACATATACATAGTGGTGTAGATTTGACCTGTACCCCATTGGTTTTTACAATTCTGAATTTTATAAAGGTAAATAAATGCACTTAAACTTTTTTGTTTCCTCATGTAATATTTGTCTAATTTGTCTCTGATTGGGGACTTCACCCTATTGTTTCCTAACATACACCCACCTCATGTCACTGCACATAACACCTTTAAAGTTCAACAGTGATTACCTCTGTTTTAATGGCTAAGCATAAAAGAAGTGTCAGGATCTTTTACTAGTAACTTGGAGACATCTGGTCACTGGGGTGGAATCCAAAACCCTGTATTAAGGCACCAAAGGCTTCACAGAGTGCACAGGAAATTAGGTATCTCAGAATAGCATCCATAAATACAGACCTGCTGACTGGGAAGTTGTAAGATCTGTAAAAAGACTGTCTTCTTCTTAGTATTAATAACAGGAATGCAAGGCAAACCATAAGTGCCCCTTATTATGATGCTGCCACTGAAAGGATTAAATGTAGTAAGAAAATAATAGGGGATTATTCACAGTCCCTAACCTTAATATTTAACCAGCCAGTTCTCCTAAAGCTTGCTCTATAGATCTTCCTCTGCAGACTGACCTCCTGCTATGATTCAGTTATTAAAAGTATGACAAACGCCTCTGTCTGAATTAAGGTACAAATGAAACCATATGCCAAAGTCAATAGTAGGGGTTTTATTTAATGGTAAATGTGAGGCAGAGAAAGATAGAAAGAAATAGGGAAAAGGAGGAGGGGAAGAAAGAAAGTGGCAGAGAGAGAGAGAGAGAGAGAGAGAGAGAGAGAGAGAGAGAGAGAGAGAGAGAGAGAGAGAGAGAGAGAGAGAGAGAGAGAGAGAGAGAGAGAGAGAGAGAGAGAGAGAGAGAGAGAGAGAGAGAGAGAGAGAGAGAGAGAGAGAGAGAGAGAGAGAGAGAGAGAGAGAGAGAGAGAGAGAGAGAGAGAGAGAGAGAGAGAGAGAGAGAGAGAGAGAGAGAGAGAGAGAGAGAGAGAGAGAGAGAGAGAGAGAGAGAGAGAGAGAGAGAGAGAGAGAGAGAGAGAGAGAGAGAGAGAGAGAGAGAGAGAGAGAGAGAGAGAGAGAGAGAGAGAGAGAGAGAGAGAGAGAGAGAGAGAGAGAGAGAGAGAGAGAGAGAGAGAGAGAGAGAGAGAGAGAGAGAGAGAGAGAGAGAGAGAGAGAGAGAGAGAGAGAGAGAGAGAGAGAGAGAGAGAGAGAGAGAGAGAGAGAGAGAGAGAGAGAGAGAGAGAGAGAGAGAGAGAGAGAGAGAGAGAGAGAGAGAGAGAGAGAGAGAGAGAGAGAGAGAGAGAGAGAGAGAGAGAGAGAGAGAGAGAGAGAGAGAGAGAGAGAGATTAAAACAGAAAATGTATCACCACTGTGTAACCCGGTGCTGCCCCACTGGTCCAGTTCTTCTGGTCTTCCTGGTGGTAAGCAAATAAAACAAAGAAGCCAATGGATTAATATACGTTCAGCAGATGCCAGGCACCTCCCCTGGGTGGGGAGGGAAAGCTTTGCAGGCTCTGGATTTGTTACTTCACTTGGATCATGTGCAGTCCTCTGGTGGTGGAAGGCCTCAGCAATGGGTCAGGAGGGCGCTGTGCGGGTCTTTGATGGTTTATGACCCCTCTCATCTGCCTCTCACATGAATGTCCGGTGTGTATATGGTTGTCCCAGGGTCACTCCTTTGGTTTGGTGTAAAGAGATTTTGCCATCACACCCCCAAAACCCTCCCCTGCCGCCCACTGAACTCAGCTAGGGCTGATTCTTAACACAGAGACATTCTTCCCTGAGACTCTGCTCATACCTGAAATGATCCTATCTCAAGTTCCCAGACACAGTCCAAATTCCAGTCAGGAGGCATTGGGAGTGGGGTGCTTGGTGGTTGCAGACAGGCAGTTGCTTCCTTGCAGTTTGACAAAAGCCTTTCTATGACTTTGACAATGCTTAAGACATTAATAACATTCAGTCCATCACACCTCCAGACTGCATAACTTAAATGAAACATATGCTTAAAGAAGGGTGTTCTAAAGTTGTAGGGAGATAAGCCTAGAAAAAGTTCTGATGAAACTGAGAAATCTGTTGCAGACCACCATTTATCAGGTGAGTGCAGGGAGAAAACAGCTCTCCCTTAGTGCTTCAGAGTAGTTTCATTTCCTATGGTCTCTCGTAAGAATTCTCTGGGCAGCAAAAGGCCATCATTGCAAATGTACCCTGAGACATCTGCAGTGCACATTCATGAATTTTATCAAGAAAGATTTGGTCTAATGTTTGGAGCACAACTGTTTGGCTTCTCTGGAGGCTGCCTGTTATTTCTGGGATACAGCAAGAGAAAGCAGACAAAAGGGCATTTTGTAAAGTCCTTCTAAATTGCTCTAATAATATTCAAACCTCTGCATGCATCTTCAAGATTGGCAAGTGGTTTTGAAGCAGTGCTGAAGAACCATCAGGGAAACTGTTTATGTAACTCTGAATTACTTTTGATTGTCTGACAATTTGCTGTTTCATGGGGACATATTGTGATGCATTCCAAGGACTCAGCACTTCTTAGTCCTTTTTTTTTCATTATTCAAAGGCAAGCCCCTGAAGACTGTTTAGATATATCTGAGGTATATGGACCAGCAATACGCTATCATAATGGTGACACTTAAGGATATTCTAGGCTCAAAAGCAATGCATCCCTACAAAGAGGAAATCAGGGAAGAATACCGTGAGGCCTGCAAGGATGAACACGAAGCTCATGGATAAACTTAAATATGATCAGTTTGCTCACAGAGGGTGTAGAGAAAGTTAGCCTTAGACAAATTGTCTGAACAGCCAGGAAGCTGGTTAGGAAACCTAACGCAGTGGCAGAAGTAAATCTGACCAAGGACATCAAGGGCAAGAAAAAAAGATTAAAAGACTACATCCTGTTGGAAGAGAGTCAGAGGAAGGCCACTAAGTTGATCATAGAGCTAGAACAACTGTCTTATGAGGACAGGCTGAGAGAGTTGGGGCTGTTCAGCCTTGGGAAGAGAAGGCTCTGGGGAGATCTTACAGCAGTCTTCCAGTATCTAAAGAGAGCCTACAAGAAGGCTGGAGTGGGACTTTTCACAAGGGTGTGTAGTGATAGGACAAGGGGGAACAGCCTTAAATTGAAGGAGGGGAGGTTTCAATTAGATATTAGAAAGAAATTCTTAACTGTGAGGGTAGCATGACACTGCAACACGTTGCCCAGAGTGGCTGTAGACTCCACATCCTTCAAGGTGCTCAAGACAGGTTGGAAAGGGCTTTGAGTAACTTAATCAAGTGGAAGGTTCCCTGCCCATGGCAGGGGAGTTGGACCTAGATGACCTTTAAGGTGTATTCCAACCCACACCATTCTATGATTCTGTGGTCATATGATAATATGACACTACTGAATTCAAGTCATGTCCTAATGGTAAAAACACACAGCCTATAAGGCTGTGAACCAGAGCTTCCAATTCAAGAAGACAGCCTTACCTTCCAACGCCTATTCTGTGTGAGAGCTCCTGACATGCCTCTTGCTGATGCTATGACTTGCAGACCAATACAAGGAATACAAGGGTCCAGAAACAAGGCCAGCGAAATGAACCTTGCTACATAAGCCAGGTTCTAAGAATTGAAGGCACTTAGTTGGAAGAAGGCTAATTCAGTGTTTTTCAATGTGATTCCAGCACTCCAAGTACCAGATGCTAGACTTGTCAAGCTACCCCTTCCCAGCTGGCTGGTCTCACCAGACCTGTGCTTGCATTCCAGTTCACCCTTGTTCTGCCTGAGAGGTTGTGGCTGCAGAGTAACACAGCTTCCCTGGGCAGGATGCTGAGTGGCTCTACTGTCAGCTCCATGGGTGTCTAGATCCTTCTTAGGGCTACAGAGTCGCAGTTCCAAGCTGAGAAGAACCAAGACCCGAAATATCCTATTCTAACCTTTACAGTCCTTAACAATAGCCTGTCATCTCAGGGAATAACCAAGTCCTGAATAATTCTGAGAAGCACTGAGTCACAAGTGTGTACAAAAATGTCTGAGGTGTTAACTTTTCCTATCAGCTGTCTTCACACTTCCAGGCTAGCATGCAGATGTACTGAATCATTAGACAGAGGAAGACCACTTGTGAAACTAATCTTGAGGCATTGGCTCCTGGTTTAAGCACTTTGGACTGCCCACCTGAAGATACATACAAATATGCATTCATTGTTCATATTGAGAACTTGGACAATTTAACTAAAAGTCTGCATTGGATTCTATCTAGAAAGGAACAGCTGACCAATCATAAGGTATATATGAGGAAACTTAGGTACAAACCTTGCTGATGCTGGCCCTTCTCAAACTTTTCCTGTCTGTTCTAGACAGGCAATGACAGTGGCAACTTCAGCTCAAACTTTAGGGCATGGAGCAAGCAGGCAGGAGGAAGAAACACAACAGATTGGCAGAGGCCACCATGACTGACACTGTTCAAAGAAAGACCAACAGGGCTTCATAATGTAAACTAATATATCTTTAGGACAGCATATGCCTAATACTTCTTTTGAGGTATTTACTTCTATTTTGTTTGATTTCTCCTGGTGGGAGGTCTGAACTTGCTTTTAACATCAATAAATCAGACTAATGTGCTAGTAAAAAAATCAGTTATGAATCATCAGCAAAATTTTAAAAGTTCAGTTTTAGCCATGCCCTTGCTAGTCCAGAGTGGATGATTATGTATCTATATATATGAAATACACACTCTATAGATAGGCATTGCTAAGCTTTTTAAACTAGAGGGCACTTTGCTTATTCCCTTATATTTCATGGAATTAGTGCACTATAATTTGTATGGAGTTTTCTGCAGTATTTAGGTTGGTTTGCGTTTTTTTTTTTATAAGTACATGAATACAAATACCAATTTCAGGTAATACCTACCCCAGATAACCCTGAAGATCTTAAATCGTTGCGGGAAAAAACTGAACAATGCCCAGTCCAAATCCTTTCAATGACTTTCAGGGTACTGAAACCACTGAAACTGAACCATGGTTCTAACTATTTTTGTGTTTACATTGCTGAGCTTGTATATACTGGCTAGAAATAAAACATACATGACAGCTTCTTAAATATTTTTAATTAAAAATTTAAATCATTATTTAATACAATCTAAAAGGCTTAGCTTATATTTTGCAGAGTACAGTGGTCATCAGACTCAGAAGACTGACTCACGTCATTCTGTTGAGAGAAGACCAACACTGACAAATATATACAAGATATTTTACTATCTACTGCAAAGAGATATGTATGTTGCTGTGTATAAGAAGTGTCCAAACAATGGGCAAGTCATACCACATAGCAATTCCATTACTACATTTTATATGCTGCTTTTTTATGCACCAGATATAAACCAGGCAAGTATTTAGGTCAGACTAATTGAAACCATGTACATATACTCACTCATTTCTTGAATGAGAGTTATTTTTAAGACAGTTTGCTCTCTATGCAATACCTCCTACACTAAGCGGTATTCTTGGAAAATCAGAGGTCCACACACTGACCAATGTCCCAGGGTTTTGGAGTCATATGTGGGATTTTCAGGCCCTACATATTCAGTCAGGGGTCTGAATATCTGGAGTAGAATTAGAGAGAAACATAACACAGCAGACACCATACCACATTCTCCCCTTGGCCTGGCCTGTTCCCCACTTTAAAACACTAAAATCAGACTGTTTTTCTCAGACTGCATAGGAGGTAAAACCAAAGACAGATCCTTTCTTGCTTCATTCCCATTTTATTAGTCTATTCCGTCCTTTCCACTGCTATTGTTCAGATGTTTGAGGAGTATATACACCTGAAGAGCTAACAGTGAAATCCTACACCAAATGAAGGACTTCCTGCAGAACTGAAGCCTTTCAGGGTTATGCAGTCTTCCACTGAAAGCCATTGTTGCCTGGCATACATGTCCTATGGCAAGGTTTTGACCTACTTCAGAACAGGCATTATGCCATCCAAACAGATGGGCAGAAGCGTAGACAGTCAGGAGACCATGTTTGTACATCAAGCATGGATGATGAGGACATGATTCTCAGCTAAGAACATTTAAATAATTGTTCATTCAGAGCTTATGCTCCTGTCACAGAAAGTAATGTGTCACCATTAATCAAGCTTGGAGTTCAGTGCCCTTTAGGAAAGGCACTGCAATGTAAGGTGGATGCTATCACCTACACAGGATTCTGGGAATGATAGGTCTGCAGCACAATTAAAAAATGTTTGACTTCTGTCCCACCTTTGCTACTAACGTCGTAAGTGACCTTGAGCAATTCAGCTACACTGCTTTGCTTCTGCTTCTCGTTTTACCAACATAAAATACTACAAGAGCAACATCATAGGCATAAATCAATGTGTGCAATGCATCTACAACATAAATGGGTACACATCACTATAGCTGCTTTATCATGTGAACCCCCTTATGTGAAGTTTTGGTACAATAGGTGCAAATCTCTGCTTGCTGGCATGACAAATTTCACATGGCTAAGACCTCATTTGTTGGCTTCAGTATCATGTGGATCTTATTTTTTTGAAGATTTAAACAGTTAATTTGGAAGCAGAAGTGGAGAGAATTGCAAATGTTTCCACTTTGTCATTTGCAATTTCACATGCTTCATTGATTTTGAAGATGATCAGTATGTGAAATAAAGATGAGTGAGTATAACAAATTATTCCAGACTAATGCCAACATTAATAATAGTCACTCTTTATGTATTATTTTGTGCTAAAACGGTTTTGGAAAACTAGAAAATAGAAAAGACATATGTTATGTACATATTTTTGCAAACCAGACACATATTAAGTAGGATATAAAAAATTAAGTATTATACAGAAGAAGTTGGATATATGAAAATGGGTCCTAAATGCTCATGGCAAATGTCAACTTTCAAAAATAATGTCTGGGTTTTATTAGGATATAAAGACCTACTTTCTTTATCAGTGCTTGTAGAAAAACAGCTCATAAACTAAGACTATTTACAAAGTAAGACCTAAGCCTAAATTTCAAAAAAGTATCTAATGATGCAGGAGTGAGAATCTTTTCCTGTGTAACTTTCATAAGGCCGTTTGTTAGCAATGTCTGAAAGTTTTCGAGAACTCCTCATGTACTACAATTTTGTTTCCTGTCAATTAGATGCTGATGGAAAGTATATTATCCAAACCCACGGCAAGTTGTTCTGAAATACGTTAAATTATATTGGGAAAAAGTCACTTTCCAAAAGCGTTTATCAGAAACAGTACAATATGTTAAATTAGTCCTCATATTAATTTATTACCTGTTCAAATAAACTGTTCATTAGCAGTTAAGTTGTTAGAAAATATAGAGTCTTGATTTTAAAATAAGTGCTGTAAAATATTTAAAACCAAATGTGCCATACTCTCTAAGACTATTTCTAAGAAACCAGCCTATTTTCCAACTGATAGCATTGTAGCATTTTCAACATTTCTTCAAGCTCAACTCATTTCAGGGAAAGAGTCATCCTTCAAATATGTGACATGTATTTATTATCCAATTCACAAAGGTTTCAGTGCAACAAAGCAGCAATGAGCCTTTATGATGATTAAAATGTCAAAAGAAAATCTAATCAGTCATACCATGAATTTTCCCCAAATAATAACCACCACTGTTGTACTCTTACATTTTACTGCTGATGACAGAGGAGGTCCAAATGGAGGCCATGCCATGATCTTTTCGGTGTAATTTATATAGTCAGGAGTCATTCTTAGGGCATCATTAAAAGCACAGTACACACGGAAAAGCATAGTTCCAACAAATGGAACTCTCATATCACTCAGTTGTAGCACAGATAGGAATGTAGCCTTGCAAACAACACAAGCCATTAGACACGGCAAAATATTCCTATCCCACATCACCTTCAGCAGTGGATGACATCTTTCTCAGAGCATTGCTCTAAGCACATTTCCTGCAGAATGACTTGTTATTTTTGTTTCTTCCTCCCTGAGGCACACAATGCCTCTCTGCATTTTCCTTGCGATGATGTGGTTGTGCTTCTTATAGTTTGGGTGTGTGTCTTACGGGCACAGCCTTGCTGTATCTTGATACCTCTGTGCAATTAAGCAGCTTGAATGCAAATATTTTACTATTTCCATTTTACTTGCACTTTACTTTTATTGCATTTTACTACTTTTTACATTTTACATTTCAATGCATTTATTTTTTATGCATTTTATATTTTTTTTTCATTTTACCATTTCCATTCTTCAGAGATGATTAGTTACAAAAATATTATTTTTTATATGGAAGTAATGCAGTGACGATATGAGTCCTTTGCAAGAAGGAAGGCAAGAGACAGGAGCATGTAAAGAATGTACTTAAAATTTCAAGTTTGGAACATTTTATCTTTTGATTTTCGTTTCTAATACCGAAACAAATTGTTTCTAATATTCTAACATTGCCTTATTCTGTATTTATGTAATGCAATTGCTTTAATAGTGACAGGAGGCTTAAATATCTTCCTAAATTTCATAAATAATATTACATTTATTTTAATTAATTATGTGCCTCTGTGGCTACTGTATAAATACCCTCTTATAAGTATGTATTTATAAACATTCAGATTCTGGAAGATCATACAAAAGTAGGAATATTTTTTGTTTCTGTTCAAAAAGATATACATAGCCAGCTCCCATTGGGAAGTGGGATAACTGGAAAAATAAAGATTACTGAAACTTTTCTTCATGCATAACATAAAAAGTATTTATATTCCTTTCTAAATGTACATTAAAATGAACTTATTTTATTCTTAAGAGAAATGTCAGTCAAATCACTAGCTTGAAGCAAGCATGTCACTTTTATCATGCATTATTAGCACCTTCATAGGGAGCATGGCTTTGGCTCACCACGTTTGAGAACAAATCTCTAAGAACTGAAAAAAACCCATAATAAATCCCCTGTAATTATTTTTTAACAATTAAGAATCATAGCTGAAGCACATGCACTCAACTTTCCACTTTAACTGAGGATGACATGAAATTCCAGTACACCCCAAAAAACTGCAAAGGGCCTCCTCCCCTACCATCTTTTCTGGGGCTAATATGATAGACTGCCTTAGACATTTTCTCAAACTGCCAACACGTGGCTGTTGCTGACAGGAGCTGACATCCCAGCTTTACTGCAGGAATTATTATAGTTTATGTCCTTAGAGGATCTCGCACACTGGGTATCTCACAATTCCCCTTGTATTCACTTCAGAACTGTTTCACTGTGACAAAGCACAGGGTTCCTAATATATAGAATATTTTATATATTTCATATATATATATATTATAAATATTTCCACTCCAAATACTATGCATGATTTAGCTGACAAGCCAGGGTGCATGTAGCTGGCCTGGGATGATTACTGAGAAGTATTATGGATTATAGATGTATTCCAAAATATGGAGGGCCTATGCAAACTTCGAGATTTTCATAACTGCTAAAGTTTCCTGTGTGAGACATTAAACTTTGCTATTAATTTTATATTTTCATACAAATACATTCACTATCTTAATCTCCTCTACTGTATATTGCAAATAAACAGTCCTATCACCCTTTGGTGATGTGGTTTATTCTTCTTAATCATTTTCAGATGAAATAATGTGTTTGTAAAAACTACTTTTCTTTTAGTGAGGTGATAACTTATGGCATTAAACTTTTAAATAAAATCAACTTTGACTTTTTGTTAAGATATACAAAGTGGTATCTTCACCAAAGACACTGAAAAATGTCTGTTTCTCCTCTAATGTGTCTAAAGAATGTTTTCTAAGAAAGAATAAAATACATAATTGTTTTCAAGTAAGATTGAATGGAGCTCTGAGCAACTTGATCTAGTTGAAGATATCCCTGCTCATTGCAGAGGAGCTGGTCTAGATGATCTTTAAAAATCTCTTCCAACTCAAACTGTTTTATGATTCTATGATTATTATGAGTGCTAGACATACCAGAAAAATTTAGCTGTATTTTTATAGCTAAATACTGTACTGTATGGCATTCAAATCACCACAGAATCATAGAATAACGGAATCAAAGAAAAGCAAGGACATCTTTCACTATATCAGATGGCTCAAACTCCTGTGCAACCTGACCTTAAACAGTTATAGAGATGGGGCACTTATTCTCTGAACAACCTGTTCCTCACCCTAAAAAATTTCTTTCATCTATTCAATCTAAATCTACCCTCTTTCAGTTTAAAACCACTGTCCCTTGTCCTGTCACTACAGTCTGGGGTAAAAAGTCTCCATCTTTCTTTTAGTCCTTTCTTTATAGGTTCCCTGGAGCCTTCTTCAGGCCTGAACAACCCCAGTTCTCTTGGTAATCTATGAGGTTATTCAGTTTCCCAGGCTCTCTGCAGTTCTTTTACACCTCCTAGGTTTCTCTGGGCTTTACTGGAGAGAGGAACGTAAAGATGCATGCTTTAGCTTCTTCTTTGTGCCTTACTCTCCTCAGTGATTAGCACCAATGAACAGTTGTGGGGTTTTAAATTGTATTACTGTCTACTTTGTAATTCATACCATTCATCTTTCATTGATGACAGGAAATGAGAAATTATACATAAACCTGAAAAAATTCAGTGGTTTTGTGTGCTTCTTTCTTAGGGACAGATCACTCCTTATGTGCAGGTGACCTAATCCTTTCATGGAGTCTCCTGGGAATGGCACAACCAGAGCAACTTTCCACATCCCTATCTCTTGACATTTTATTCAGAACATAACTTTTCCATTACATCCTCCCTTCCTACTCACCTTCTTTCATTTGTCTTCATCCTACTTACCTTTCCCTTTTGCTGATAGGAAAGCATCTGGCCATAAAGGGACCTCCTAAAATTATAGCATGTATTTCTGTATTGAAGCCATATCCTGCTTCTTGTTATTAAAGACAATAACAATAGAAAGACCCCACAAAACAAAAACAAAACCCACCAAAATCAAAGCGAACAACCTCCCCCCCAAACCAACAAAAAACCCAATCAAACCAAATTAAAAACAAAACAAAGCCCTCAAACAAACAAACTCCAAAACAAACAAACCCCCCAAAACATCAAACAGCCATGAGTGGAGAACTAATCTGCAACAGAATGTCAGATTATTGAATCAGTGGTGCAAGGATAATTAGGAAGAATGGAAGAATTTGACACGGCAGAAATAACCATTATTGCTTTGTACATAGGTTCACATAAGGGAATAGACTGACGAGCACAGAGCAGCTCATCAGCTTCTTGTGTTAGTATCACAGTGAAAAATCCATTTTTCCTCTTTGTCTGCAGTCTGTTTTCTTTGCGTACTCTTCTCTAGCTGGGCACTCAGAGAGACACCCTAGTCATTTTACAGACTCCTTTTAGAGTCTTCATACAGTAGTTATATACCTCTGAGAGAAACTCCAGGTAGCAGTAACAGCGGGAACTCCAGCATAATTTAAAATAGCCTTAGTAGTTCCTTTAGCTTGTAGCAGATTTAGCTGGTGATTCACGAACTGCATGTAGTTTCAGAGTGCTGTGATTATTTGGGAGCAATCCTCTCATACTGGGAGCTTAAAAGAGAGAACCAAGCACACCAATTTGTCCCCACTAATCTCTCTCCTTTAGCAAAAGCCCAAGTTAATTTTTATCTGTGTTTCAGAAGAAGCTATGATTCCCATCACGTTTAGTTT
The DNA here is from genome assembly GCA_013396655.1 of Campylorhamphus procurvoides. Lineage (NCBI taxonomy): Eukaryota > Metazoa > Chordata > Aves > Passeriformes > Dendrocolaptidae > Campylorhamphus > Campylorhamphus procurvoides. The sequence goes on along the minus strand of WBMV01006674.1, from coordinate 203,659 downwards.
ACAGGTGAATCTACCACTCACAATGCACAGAGTGGGCACAGATGGTTAAGAGAGGACTTTTCTATACCATCAAAATGCACATTAATACAGCAGAATAATATAGACTTTCAACATTTACTTCACTTGAACTTTGAGAAGAAATGTCACACAAGAACTTACTGCTAAAATCCTCCATTAACGTTATTCCAAACTAAACATTTTGGACTTACGGACTCAACATTCAAAATATATATCAAATAAAAAGTGTGAAAAGTTCAAATATTTTAATAAGAAAATGGATCATTTTAATTGACAAAGACTGAAGTACTTCTCTAAGATTTTTCAAGCAAGGTTAAGATTTTAGTCCCTAAAATGTTCATCTCACAAATATGTTCAGATCACAAACCTTTCTGTCTATCAGTGATGTTTTATTTCCTGTACAAGTCTACGCTTCAGGATTTTCCCTTCAAGATACAAGGCTACTAAATGGAAGAGTAAAGGTGTGGTCAATTAGAAATTTCTATTATGAACTCAAGAAAAGGGAAGAAAAAGCATTTCTTTTCTATACAATTCAACTTCCTTAAGCCAGTCTCAGAGATCATTTTGAAAGCAGTAGAATGTTTAAACAAGAAATCTAAGGAAAAATAATCCACTCGGAATCCCTTTAGTACTCCCTGCCTATTGTAGTGCTGTGTAGATGCATGAGTTACACACATTCATATTACAGCAGTGAGCGAAAATTAATTCTTTCTCCAGACAACTCTACCTGAAGTTGATCTTGTGTATTTTAATTGTTAATAAGAGGAAGAAACCTAATGAAGACCTTAGAAGCTGCAAAGCTAAACCAGACATGTTCCATTATTCGCCAACACAGAAAAAACATTTGATTTATCTTTATGCAGCATGGAAAATCTAAAGATGGTATTCTAGCTTTTATGCTTCTTAAAAGACAAATTCAAGTAATTTTTTTAGGCTTGCGCTGGAACATGAAGTTTGATCATTCTTGTATGTATTACCAGGTTAGCACTTGTTATTTATCTATCCTTATGTTTACTCCAAATACTGTATTTAACAACAGATACAGCTGAGGAAATTAATGAGTAGCCAACTGCTGGTGGATTTTGAGACATGCTAGAGTTGGCATGAGATCTCTCTTATTAACTCATAATTTGCATTTCATCATTGCTTCCTAATCATAGCAAAAGCCAGGGAGGAAAGGAGAAAATCTCTGACAGTCTTTTTTACTGAATGCTTAAGTCATATCATATTGTAAGATAAAGTCGTCTTGTTTTCACAGGTTCCTGTAAACATGTGTCACATGGTCTTTGCAGCTTCCACAGAAACACTGTTCTTTCAGACTGTCCTTATGAAAAGGGCAGAAAGATTAAACATATAGTATACTTAAAATTAAAATTACACACCAAAGTTTGTAGGCGCTCACACTGGCATGCGCAGCCTCATGCCAGTGCGACAACATCCTCTTGGAGTTGCCATGAGTTTGGAAGTTCCGAATTCATTAGCTTTGTTCACAGTCTTTAGGTTTATGATTTTTGTGTTTGTATATCTACATATATATATATAGATATAGAGAGATATATATAGATATATGTTATTATATATTTGCATATTTTTTTATTTCTGATGCTTTAGTTCTTTAAGTGTTTTGATTAAAATATTGGATTTCACTTGTTTATTGGATCTTAGTTTGGTTGTATTTTGGAAAAAGCTGGCTTTCAAGCAGAGGATCATAACTTCAGGTTCAGTAGAAGCTATTAAGCAGCACTTTCATCAAAATTGCTTCTAACAACCCTATAAACATGTATGATTAACTCTATCATAAACTATGTGATGTTTTTCTCTGCACAAAAAACACCAGATTTTTTGATTTACTTGAATGGTACAGTTCAGATTGCCAAATAAAATCCCAGCTGTGAAGCGACCACTTAATATTTAGATATTGAGTCAAAAAAACCCACCTGTCTTTTTCTAAAATACATTATGTTGGAATGAACTAAAATGGGTATAAGTTTCTACTTAAAAGCTATGCTTAAAAGCTTCTTAGGGCACAAAAGAGGTTTTCTGTTTTTTAAATTATGTATTGGACTGATTGTAAAATTCTATTCATATACAGTGACAATTTTTTCTATGGCTAGTCACCAACTGCACTGAAATCTAGTCTAACACATTTCTAACACTTTTTTTCAAACTTTATTGGATAGAAGCCCAGAACCTTAAATATGGCTGGCAGAGCTTCTGAGATGTTGTGTTAAACCTTGTTTTTACAAGGACTAGTCAGTGCCACCCCTTCTGAAGCAATAAAAATATTGTTCAAAAATTAAAGTTTCAATTTCTTGCTAAATAATTGTCTGCAAAATTATGTGTTCCTTCCTGAGGATCAGGAAGATGCTCTCACCATAACTTCTTCATACATAAAATTCTGTTTTGGTAGCTTTTATGCAGAGGCATGTTTGTTTACCACAAAGTAAACATTTTGGCAAAATTCAGTTCAAATAAATACCAGATAGTTCAGATGTAAGAATAAGTCTGTGTGTCTGTATCTATAAAGGGCATACTTTTGTCACAACCTCCAGTACTTTAATCTTTTAAAGAATTGAGCAATAGATTTGGAGAAATAGAGTAAGAACCTGTATTTTTAGAATTTCAACTGCAGCATATTACTTGTTTGCTCATAATTTAAAGTACCCACTGGGGGAAAAGTGAGAGAGAAATATTGCTCCCCATTATCATCTTCTAAATTAGAGAAAAACTGTAGTTACAGAGTGGGAAAGTATTGCTTGAAAGTTTAAGTAGAAAAATAACACCTTAAGTAATTTACTATACGTATCCACTCTTAACTTTGATTTTAGAATATACAGGCACTAACATATGACAGAGCTTCCAGAGTTCATGTTCAGGTGCAAGGATAATTGATTATGGGTAAGAAAAACCGAAGGCACAGCAGAAGAGTCCTGTCACAAGTATAAAAGGAGAAATAAAATGGAGCCTTCAGCTGTACTAGGTTTGCTGGATACATCTCAAATAGGATGGTGAGGTTAGAAATATTCTTTTTGGTTCCCCTTAGAAACCTGAGAAATCAAGTTAATACGAAATAGCTGAAATTAATACTCTTTAGATCAGCTCCAAGTTTATTTAATACGTTAATACATAGTGTGTTTTTGCTACCTGAATCTGTAAATAATTAGTGTTTTTATTTTTTAACTAGAAAATTTTTTAACTAGAACACCAGTTCTCCATGTGATTATTGCAATCATAATGCTAAAAAGAATGGTATCTGATGTAGTAACAGTTTTAATGCTTCTATAAACAAGAAAAAATGCATGCAAATAAGTAACAGATGATGCCCTTCTTTAAAAATTAATCATCTTTGTGTCACAGTAAACATGCAAACATCACCTGCTGTACAAGGCACGGATTTATTTTCTTTAAAAGGTTTGTTGTGTGTGTATAATTCATATAACTCTTACACCTGATATAAATTATTTCAAACCACTAAATTGCCACTTGTGATTTTGCAAAATAGACTATTTACTTTGGGAGCACATATTTCAGAACACAGTGCGTATTTAGAGGTTCACAGAGATTATGGGTGGCAACGCAAATGGGTATGTTCTGATGAAAATGTTCTTTTATGACACACATATGCCAAATACGTAAACATTTCTTTCATTTGGCTAAACAAACAAACAAAAAGCAGCCAAATCATTACAACTCTTAGGGCAAAATACTTTGTGCTTTTGTCTATGATAGAACATACAGTTCTTACACACCTCTTTCCCCTAAAAAGTTACACCAGTACCTAAGTTTCTCAATTTCCCACATATCACAGCAAAAATTATATACCTTTCAAATTGAAAAGCCTAAATACATTAACAGTATCTTTGTGGAATATACTTTAAACAATGGTTAAACTACCATAATACAGATTTCTATATGAAAGCCTAATTTGGCCATTTGCTGGGTGTAAATATAACCAATTGAACTTCATAAAGCATCATCTTCTTTTTTCTCAGCTTTGATAAAGCCACAAGTTTAGAATAAAATAACAGCAGCAATTTCATTGAAGGCATAGCACAACAAGAAGTATGACTGTTATTTTTTTTCTGTAATCATAGTCACTTCTTTTCTTCATAAGATGCAGTAATTTTATTCTTCTTTGTCTGATCTGATTATTTGATATCAGGGCTTCAGTTTTTCAACAGCAGAAACAGGGAGTATAAAAATGACACAAAAGATTTTATCCTGTGTTTTGACTGCTTTTTAACACTGTTTCAACACTGCAACATGTTCACTGCAACATCCGCAGAACTGAATATATTGCCTTTTATCCAAATTGCCTCTTTAATTATCTGGAATTTTAGTGTTCCAATCCCATCTCCTAATGCCAATAAAGAAAAACACTTTATAGAACCTTTCTCATGAACTGACCAAGTTCTGTGCACTGTTTCCCCCCTGCCTCTCACTACATTCTTCATACTCTCAGAATTACTAGGAAGTGGAAGAAACCTTGTTTCTTCAATTACACTTTTTAACTGTGCTAAGAACAGCAGTTACTTCATTTGGTGTTTTGGAATATCAGGCTTTCCACATCCAGGACAGGGCAGGGTGCGTAGGGACAGCAGGGAGGGAAAATAAACAAAAAAAAAAAAAAAAAAGGATTTATTCCTCACAGAAAAAGAAGAAACACCCATTTGGGGATGTCTGAAATAAGGGTCACCAATTCCAGCTCTGTAAGAAATCCTCAAAGGCTAAAAACATGCAAAGAAAAGAACTAATACCTTTCCCCATCACAACCTTGCTGCCTCATGTCCATTCCTATTTCATTGTCCAACATACTATCAGATCACTCTAACCCCATATGCCATAGGACTATGGTCTTAAAAACCTGTCTTTTCCATTTCTCATTTAAATTGAAGTATGCATGCATTTTCTCACATTAGCAAGAGAGAAAGTGGTTGGAGACTTTACTTAGTAATTGCCCTGTTTAATCTCTTTAAGTACCCCAGAGTCTTGCCAAAAGTAAACAACTTTGATCTGAAAGGCAATAATACTGGAAACTTACTACCACAGTAAAACTCTATGTGGAAAATACAGACATAGAAAATGAAGAGGAAAAATAGGAAAACATCAATTTTGACCTAATTTTAACTTCTTTAAAGGATAAAATTATTTTCTAAGACTTAGTCGTTATATCTGGGACAAATTTTTCAAGTCAAATGGAAAGAAAAAAATTGTTAAATTGAAAAATGAAAGTTTTTTCTTCTTTCTCCAAAAGCTACAAAAATCCCCAAAATAGTGCTTTCACAAAAGCCTTGTGACATATGATACCCAGAGTTTTAAATCCTCACTCAATTTTCTCTATCTATATATCCATTGAATGCTATAAACAAAAGTTTTCTGATCTGAGATAACATACAGCATGAATTTCTGACAGTATTTTGTCGATGCCTGAAATTGTCACTCCAGAAAGACATTAAATAAAAACACCTTCTCCTAATGTTTAGGGTTAAATTGCAAGTTGAGTAAGAGATTATAAATATCAACACAATTTAGTAAAAAACAGATTGAGCTTTATGTCATTATTTTTTAATTTAATTTAAAAAAAATTACAAAACTAAAAATACCCGGTATGTTCTAATTCTATTAAAATTCAACATCATGCTCATGTTTAGATGTTATCATCAGGATATGGAGGACTTTCACTGGAGAGTACTCCTTCACCTCCAAATAGACCAGGTGTGCTCTATTCAGACAAAGGATGGCAAGGAAATGCTCTCTAGACTATGCCATTTTTAGCCTTGTCTGTGAGTTTGTTGATAACTTGAGTAATTCAAGTCACAGCATTTAATTCAGCACTTTTGCTGACAAGGTTTATAGAATTCCTCTGCAATCTCTTCACTCGGTAAGCAAGTGTTTATGTTTCTGGTTTCTGTTGTTGGACAGAAAAAGTCGAAGAGAATTCTACTTTTGAAGCATTCCTCTGTTAAGTGGGGCATTCCAGAGGCAGGCTACTGTTCCACCATTTGCTAATTGCTTTTTCCTCTTTTTTACTTTGGTCAAGAAGTGTCACCTCTGCCTGTGGATGCTGTAAGCTATTACAGAAGAACGAAAATAAGTAATCCTTTACAGATGATAATCTCCAATGCAAGGTTTTACACAATCAAGGAAGGTTTTCAAGACTTTTACAGACTAAAGAGGAGAGTAAGGACATTTTTTTTTTTTTAGTGTTTCCTCTATCATATACAAACCATTTATTATAGTCAGGAGGCCACCTGAGGAGAGAGTTAACTGCATCAACAGAAAGATAATGGATAGGATGATTGGGCCATCAGCAGCAATAGACCAGTACCTTCATATATAGCTCTGCATTCTGAATGGGGATGTGACAGAAAGGAATTCTAAGTGAAGGAAGCAGTAGGCAATGAGTTAGCAATGGAAACCCTGCAGCCTTGTAGCAGCAATTAACTAACAGAAGTCATACACCTAAAAATGTAGAAAGCAATTCCCTTGAATATGCAGTGGGAAGACTGATAAGCTGTGTCTCACTATTGTGTGCTATGACATCATGGATCACATAAAGAACTGAAATATTTTACAGACTTTATGTCAATATAATACTCTATCTTCTTTAAAAGAAACAGAGAAGCCTAAACCATGCTGTGAAATAAATTGATTTCTGAATAGCATAAAGGGCACTTGGAGGGTTTGAGAGCACAACAGGATGGGGAAATGAATGCCATCTTGTGTTACTTGTTTATTTGCAAACCCTGTAATGGACAATTATCCTCCCATTAGAATGAACTTGCTCACATTTGCATTAGTACTTTCCCCCTCAACTTGTGGCTGTACTAGCTGCTTCCTCTGCTCCTTGACTTAATTTTGCATCACGTGCCAACAATCCATATGAATAAGTCTATGGAAAGGTCAGTCAGTTTGAAGGGAGAGATGACATTCATCACTGCGAAGAGGTCTGGGGCTGGACATTGTTCCTCTCACTGATGTAACAAAAACATTATCTGCTTGACAGCTGTTCACTCCCCAGACTCATCCAACTAGGATTCAAGAAAGAATAAAGGACTGCTCCTCCTCAAGTGATGTGTCAATTCTGAGGTTCACCAAGCCAGACACTGATTTCCAAATGATCCTCTGGAGGAGGTAGCACCTTTTTCCCCCAGTGCAGTGCTGTAGCTTGTGCTTATTGACTTCTGCGATTTGGCGGCAGTGTCTTGATCTGAATAAGATCAAGAATAATCCTTTCTCCAGAGGACAATGACATCAAAGGCAGCAGCTTACAGTTCAGTTCCTTGGCCAGGAATCATAGGGGCGTGAACTGTCTACCAGCTGGGGTTGTTCCAGCTCACACAGTGTGAGCAAGCTCAAATCTGCTGTCAGAAGGTCTCAGCTTGTGAAGCCTTAACTCCTTTTCCTTTACCTTCACACAGGAAAGCATACTATGATGAAATCCCAGAATCTTAAAGTATGGCAATTAGGAAAATTGTAAAAGGAAATTGCAATATGAGTGGCAGTACAACTTTTTCCACTCCTCGGCCTCAGTCTCATTTTTTTGTTGTGAGACATTTCAGGGTTTTTTTACTGCACATTAGGTAAGATCACTACAGACTGCCATCTCAAATGAAAGCATTTTTAAGATGAAAGGAAATACTTATATACACATATATAATACATTTATATATACACGTATATATGGATTTTTGTGACCATATTTGTTTTCACCATGAAAAGTATATTTAGAGAAAAGTATGTTGAGTCTTACTTTCCCAATTAATGGTTGAATTTAAAAATGTAACTTAAATGCTATAAAGCTGCCACTGGTTTTCCTTCCATTTTAATTTAGGTAAGTTGTTACTTGGGTTGAATTTTCTCGTTTTGGGAATCAACATAACTGAACTACTCCCCTGGATTAATAGGATGAGAACTGAGATATCGATGAAAAGAAGAAAGGATCTTTTAAATGCAACAGTTGCATAGATATGATGCAAAGCATTGTATTTGTTTTCCACTTTTTTTTCCCTACAGTTTACAGAATCATTTAACAGAATCATTTATGTTGCAAAGACCTCTGAGATCATCAAGTCCAAACTTTACATTTTTCTGTGCCTACTGTATCTCACATATGGTACTTTAAAGTATTTATCCTGAAGCATATTGCCCTTCAGAAAAAATTTCTGCTATTGTAAGAACTATAGCTAGATATTAAATATGCTGTATTTATGTCGCTCCAAAATCCCCCTAGCTCTTTTTCCATCTTTGTTTTCTACTGTTTCTCCAATAGGTACTGTTCTTCCAAAAGGTTTCCAATACCTCCTAGAAGACAGAGTTACAAATCTCACAAGTAGCAGGTGCAAAATGATGAACACCACTGAGGAAAAATAGAAGTCTAGACCTCAGACCTTGTAGAACCACAGGAGATCTTATGCAAATATTTTGAGATGGACTTTGTTATACCTCTTGAGGACTACCTAACTTTTTATTTTATTTTTTTACTGGAAAGCATCAGCGTGCATCAACTTCAGTTCCGTCTCTCAAATGTCTGTAGAGTGCTAATGTCACCTAACAGAGAACACAATAAAAAAGAGGAGTATAGCAGCAGTTAGTGCTACTGAAAAATACGGTGTCCTTCAGCATAAAGGTTTATGTACTCTGTCCAGGGCGAGATGCCACAGATATTCAGAAACAACATCCTCTCATCCACCATTTCACTATATAGAAACACAATAGAAATTCAATATTTAATGAGCTCTACAGGATGATGCCTTGAAGTTTATTTTTATCCAAATCGTTCTCTCCCTGTATCAATGTATTAGGTACATGAAGTCCAGGAACATCATATACCTTTCTACTTTTCACAGAAAAACTATCTTAACAATCATGATATTTTGGGGGTTTTTTTCTCCCAACAGTACTAGCCAGCATTTTTTTTTACTAGATACATAATTTGTATTAAGACATTCAGACTCACAAGTGCTAAAATTTAATGCAAATACAAGACCATATGAGAATTATTTTCCTTAATTTTTATTTTTTCATAATATGATTTCTTACAAGAAAGAATGAGTGCTTATTAACAAGTATTTATCAGTACTGCCCAAAAACTTCTCACTTATGTGTAGTCATATCAACCAGAATAAAGGCAGGCACTTGATGAAAATGGTGTTACATTAGATTTTTGTTATAAGTATGAACTCTGTTTTTCAGAGTATATATGCATTTTCAATACTGAACTTGAATATTGGGGCAACTAGTGTATATTTACAGTGTTCGTACTTGAAAACTGATCACCGAGAATTATAGTAAGGTTTCATATACCACAGGGATGGATAACTGAGAAGAGTAGTAGTGATGCTAAACATTTTTGAAGCGGAAAAAGAAAAAAAAAATGTTTTATAAGCCTGAGGCAAAAAAGCCTGTCTGAATAGCAAAACTACCTAAGTTATTTTAACACGTTTTTACTCCAGACAAACAGGAAATGGTGTTAAAATAAAATGCAAGGGAAGATCATTTGTAATACTATTTTGATATGACACATCCATATACATCCAGGAACATATATAGGAAGTCACAAAAAACTACAGACAAAAAATCTGCATTCACAACTAGTTTAATAATCCTTGAAGTTCAGCAATTACAGTATCATGCTATAGCATTTTCTTCAAAGGACAAGGGAAACATGGTTATAGATACAGTTCATCTAGATATGCATGATTTGGAAAGGTACTGATTATTAATGAAAAAACCAAATTGAGTGTAGTAGAGATACTGAGGTTTTCTACCACAATCAAAAAGAAAAAGAATCCCAACATATTACCATTAAAGTGTACGTACTTATTAGTCCATAATTATTTAAAAATACATTTCATACACTATCAGGGCACATGTATTTTTTAATTTTCTAAATACAAGCGTCACACAGAGAAATACTACACTGCAAAAGCTACCGGGATTTTACAGTTTATGCATGAGTATCTACTTAGGGTTATTTTGTAAGATAACTTTGTCTAAACATTAAGTTTCATAATGAGCAAAAAATGTCTCTGAGAAAATATATTCTCCCTAATTCTACAATGAACAACCATCAATTTTTAAATAAAACTAGAAAAAAATTCCTTCTATTACTCATCCAACTCCTTCCCCCAATATAAGATGACATGCAATACCAATAGGATGAATGTTTCACATCCTCCCTCAAATGAAGACACGTAATAACAACTACTTCCTATTAAGAGACAGATATATGAGGTACATCACAGGTATGATGCCTTTCTGACACCTTCCATGTAGGTACTGAAGTAAATACTACAGTAACTAGTCACTATGTACTTTAGAGGTATCTTGCATATACACACATAAATCAAGATTCTGTGACAGCTATGAAAGGCAGTAGTCTCATCTGAGCCCTTCTGATCTCTAGAGATTGCTAAAAAAGCTGATATACTAAAAAGAAGGAGACAAGGAAAGATACATAAAAGCAAAGAGCAGAATGTTTTAAAAAATAATCATACTATTAAAATACACACCAATGTGTTTTAAAACTAAACTAGATTATGACTGGACTTGTGGTAATGGGTTGATTGTTCTGACAACAGCGTGTAAACCAATAGCTAATTTTCTTATCTAAGTGAAAGCAAAGTGAATGCAGGCAGACTACCAAAACAAATTCATGTTTCTTTTCATTAGAATACAATACAGCAGATGAGTCCATGCAGTAAAATCTAGTAAAATCTAGAAAAGCAGCAACTAAAATTCTTTTAGAAGTGCATTTTTCCATTTGCATTTCAAGAAATACTAGTAATGAATATCTCATGCTGAAACTGAACATAGGACATGCCAAGGTAATAAAAACACAGTCAAAAATATTACAGTGTCTTAGTAGTAATAATATGCCAAAGTTACTCACAATTACACACTTGCAGGTATATTTTCCTGTAATCAAATAGTATAAAAAGGCATAGAGCGATCGCATCCTTAAATAATGTGTTTAATGAAGCACTGATTTCTATGAAGAATACAGGACTATAAAATCCCTAACCATGTGCAATTCTTAATAACATCTCCAATAATTCAGCTACATATTTATTAGTTATGATCATCTATCACATAATGTTTATTTGAAAGGAAAAAAACAGCATGGTTTTCAGGGTGGCCTAAATATTGCATGTTAATAAATACCACTGGAAGCACAACTTTAAACAGAAATTCATCTCAGTCTGGAAACAAAACCAAAACTTTAGCTACAATGAAATCCCACGCTTGAGTGTGCTGTCTTGCCAAGTCTTTGATTAAGAGAAAGCAATGCTGTTTTGGCAGCCTGTTAGGAAAAACAATTCCTTTAGAAGGAGCACCTCTACCTGCACTACAAGAATTATGCCCTTCCACACCATGATGGTAGATCTGAAGGAAACCTACAGTTCACTGCCAGTAGTTCCTGTTTAATCATTTGTGATGGAAACCCAACAGTCTTGCTCTGGGAACTGCTAGGCAGTGACTCACAGCATCCCATGAACATCTGCTGACAACAAAATATTGAAAAGAGATGCATCTAAATATCAGTACTTTGGTACCCCACAGCAGGCTTGTGCCATAATGACATAGTCACCCATTCCAGTTGTTTCACACAATCCACTCAAATACCTGACTGGTACATTGGCTGGACTTAATATACTCATGGACAGCTCTAAAACCTTGCCTTTAGGAGCTGTCCGTTTCCCCAACAGATCTGAGCTGTTGAAGAAAAAGATATTCTTTCAGTGAAGGAGCTTCCAAGCTATGACCAGAACTGTTTGAGAAGAAAAAAGTTCCTGGTAACTTCCAGGGAAGGACCCAGTACCTTTCCCAAAGGATCCACCTGAGTGCTTATGCAGCAGGGAAGCTAGATTGGCTCCTGGCACAGCCTAACTACACGTGACCAAGAGCTCAGTTTGATGGAAATCTGCCTGGGAAATTATGAAATCAGTCTTTTCCAGTAAAGGACTGTCCAATCAACCAGGACAAATTTGCAGCAAGTACCAAATGTTACTTTCCTCAAGAGAAAGAATAAATAAATCATTCAATACAGGACAAACAGAGCACAGGAACAGACTGGTGGGGTCACAGTCACAGGGAAACTTGAAAAGTCCAAAAGCACAGGTGAAGAATGGACTGTAACACAGAAGTCTTGGTAAAGTCTTCACATACATGAACAATCATTTTAAGTGACTCAGTGATTCATATGCATCTATCCCATTCTAGCCTATCTACTTTTCATTCATATTATCTTAAAGTAGTTGTGAATAATCTAATATTTGTTTACATTGTACAACATTTAGAGGAATTAACACAGTGCTTACCCTAGACAGAAAGTCACAGAATTTCCAAGCAAAGGTTACAGTTGAAAAGCTCTGCCTTTCATTAAAGATCTCTTTTAAAAGCAACTATTATTGCACAGATGTAAGTCTTCAGTTTTGTGTCTTTGGAAAGATCCCTCGCTCCCCTCCATTTCTTCAGTTTTAACAATCCGAATAACTAAATGATTGTGATTGCAAAATCACTCCTTATTAGTCTTCACTCACAACACAGTTTGGTGGGATAAAGCATTTTTAGTTTTCTGTATTTCAAATGAGCCCTGGCAGCACCTGATATACAGCGACGCAAAGCTTTCTCGTTTCCTTTTTTATTTTTAATGGAGAAAAAAAAAAGTCAAACTACTCAATTTACATAATTCTTACTCACTAAATATTTGAGGATCTCTCTCCAATGAACTATCGAAATAGTCAAATGGGAGTTTTGAATTATCAAATAGCAAATGATTTGTTGAATAATGTATTTGACAAACAATATTCAACTATCTCTAAATATAATGCTCTTTCACCCCCTCCCATATCCATAACTTTGGGAGTAATTACCATCTGCCGTTACTTGTTTCCATATTGTCACTTCCACCACAAGGTTTGTTTTGAAAGTTTGTGCTGAAAATCCCTTCAAAAAATTTTGAGTCAATAGTCCCAGAGGATAACAGGACATAAGGGGATAATTATATTGCTTTCCATCAATAAAAATAAAACAACTCAAATTAAATGGTTGGAGTATATGCAGTTACACACCCGAAGCCTCAGCAAAAACCAAAAGTTTGTTAAATGAATCTTTGCTAAGCATTATCCTCCCTTTCAAGTATCAACAATAGGACACAATCTACCGAGATATATCCAATTATCTTGGAGGGTTTCATATATTTTCTTTTACAGCAATATGGTAGAAAAATATTATCTTCTTTGCAAAGTGGCTATTGCCCAGGTCTCCTCAAAGACCTGTAGAACATTTAACCCCATTTCTAAGTATTATTTTACTCCAAACAGTCTTTCAGGCAGGATTTCTTGTTTCATCAAAATATTTTAAATATGACTGAAAGCTGGCATTTAGCACATAAAAACTGAAAGAAATGCTAAAATACACCAAACTAAAGAAAAAAAGATTCACCCTTGCAAAAACAAAGTGAGAAGAAGAGGTTAAAACCTTTGCTTAAGAAACCTTTGTTGAAGAAAACTTGTCCAATTCAGTGTAGTTTTATGTGATACTGCATATCTTGGAGGTATGTATGTCCCTTTTTGCAGGTATGTAAAGGCAATGGGAGGTGGAGTGAAGGGAGACAGTAATCCTGACTGGACTTAAGTGCAATCACAATAGATCATCTCTACTCCTCTCACAACAACAGCACTTTCCAAAGACTGATCACTTCCAAATTTTTTAAATAACACAGATAGGAGTAAGAATCCTTAGTTTTTAGAATTATACTTTTTCTTTCCCAAAAATAAGCTCAAGTCCTGCATATCTACTCCATATTTACCTTCTTCTTCCAAGTACCTTCCATTTACAGAGAAAATACCAACCTGTGGAGAGACATCTCATGTGACAGAAAGTAAACAAACATACATTCAAAAGCAGACAACTTTTTTAAAATAAAAACTCCCTTTGTCTCTAAACATACATATTCCTTGATAAACTTTACTCTTTAACTCAGTAATGATGAGACTGCTCAACATTTCTGAGCTTTGTATCACATTTGCTTCACTTCTGTGCTTCAGTGAAACACTGCCCAAAACTTAAAATCACTTGTATTCTAAGGTCCCTAAACTTACTATACTTTTGTGACTAGATTTCTCAACTTCTTTGAGAATTTTAATCTGGATTTTCGTAAGAGTGACTGACATTAACAGGCAAAATACAATAGGCAAAACAGATGCTGGGCAGAGGGAGTAAGTCCACTTGGGGATTCTCAGTCATGTAGTTCTGCTCTTGAGAGGGTTTTTGTTCTAAAATAATAATCTTTATAACAAAATCCTCCTCTAGTCAAGGCAGCATTTTATATTGAGGAGCATAATGACTTAAATATAGGCATTTCAAAGGTGTTTGTGTTTTTCTTTAAAAAATAGAACAAGCTAAGTTTTGCCCAGGCATACACCAGTATCATAAGTAATTCAGTCATGCAATTTGAAATATGGAAGGAAAATACATACAACAAACTGTCAACATCTACAGTATGTATTCTCTTCAGCAAAGCAGGACTCTGGGAAAATTATGTTACGTCAAACTGACCCCTGTTGACCACCAGTTCAGTAAGTTGCACCCCCCAGATCATAAATTCTTGATAAATGCTTTATCCATACATACATACTTTTCAGTCTTGGAGAAACATGCTAGAAGCTACAGTGAGTAAGCCTCTCATTTTAATTGCATCTTTAATTATATTTTATGTATCTACAAAAGGATAATGAGAAAGAGAAAGGATCTATCATCCTAATTTTTTAATGGGAATCATCACGGCCTTCAGACACTGCACAGAATATGTGTTACTAATGATCCTTCACTTCAGTTTGCAATGATCAACTGATTCTCTATTGAAGACCATTTACAAAACGAGTTCACAGATCTTCAGAAATGAAATAAAATCATGGTCTTAGCATCTTTTGAAGTTTTTTTCAAGGGGGGGTTATAACTAAAGTGGAATAGGTTAAGGAAACTATGACTAGGGTTATAACACTAAGCTGTGAGAAAAATTATTTGTGTCCCTACACCATCTTGCTTCAGATGTATATGGGAGTATGTTTTTTCCAGATTTTCCTTTAAAATATAAAGTATCTACAAGATTCAGCATGCAATTGTCACTATGTTGCTTTTAATAATTATTATTAATAGATATTACTGTCCTGAAGAATTGTAAAAAATTTACTACCTTCTTGTCAAGCTATATGAACTGTTTTTATTACAAATGACAGCATCAATGGAAATTTTCCAATAAGAGATCTGTATATCTCATGAGACACATAAAGAATAAACACGTGTTTCTGCCAGCTCTTTTTTAGCTAATGATTCTTTTTTCTGTCTCCTATGCTTAAGGTCCAATATACATGAAGAGTTTTGTTTGATTATTCATGGTTGTTTGCTTTTCTAATATAAAGTGGGTATGAACATCTATGCTGAGATATTTCAGTGCCCTATGCCTATCCAATTTTTATTACTCACATTTTTGGACAAAAAAACCCCAGAGACAATCTATTCTGATTTGACATAAAAAATCAAAGAAATCTGAAAAAATGTACAAAATGCACGAG
Source organism: Campylorhamphus procurvoides (assembly GCA_013396655.1). Taxonomy (NCBI): domain Eukaryota; kingdom Metazoa; phylum Chordata; class Aves; order Passeriformes; family Dendrocolaptidae; genus Campylorhamphus; species Campylorhamphus procurvoides. Next base: position 188,060 of record WBMV01006674.1, on the reverse strand, counting down.
CGATAATTCACATACTCTAATTAATTACACTCTAATTAAACTTGAAGTTAGTTTGAAGTTTTTTCCTTTGTTCTTTTGAGATTTTTTATTTGTTGGCAAGCAAAACACAAATCTGATCACTGCCTGTTTAAAGATACCATTCAATAACTGCCACTTAGAAAGTGTCTGGACTTTCTTTCCTCTGGACAATGGAATGTTGATGAGGAAGTTCCCCTAATACTCATTTGTGTTTGGCTTGTCTTCCTTTAATCAAAGGAACATACCTTACAGATACAGTAGCAGAACTAAGAAATTTGGTGTATACATAAATTTTTGCATTTGACAGCATTTGAACAGATTAAGATATTAAGCAATGAGGATGGAGAGAAAACAAGTCTATAGCACTTAGCTCCCCGCCTCAGATCTGCATCGTCAGCAACACTAGCTCTAACTGTGGTCAGCTGGTGACTGTATGGCTCCAGAAATACAAGGCAATCTCACTGTATGGTACTATTGCTGTTTCTGAGAGGCCTGAGGGAGGTCAAAGCCAAGGTCATTGAATGTTCCTAAGTTTGTTCTGCTCCAGTGCTCATAATGGCTTTTGGCACATCTGAGGTACAGGAGGAAATCCCAGCTCCTCTAAGTAGCAGGCTGTCCAGTGCTGAAGTACAAGAGTTTGGAACTCCACTTCTCCTGCTCCTGATGCACTTCCCTACATTCGTGCGAAACTTGCTAAGACAAAATAATATTCCACTGAGCTCTGTGGTTAAATCTTTTCACAAGTCTAAAGGACTGAGCAAAGATAAGTGCAACTCTAAAAAAAACAGAAAGATAGTGAGGTCTTAATTCAAATAGGTGGCCAAATTGTAGAAATGCTAATTACAATGTTCTCCAATAGGCTGAAATCTGTGTTCATTCAATCTGGCTGTTCTTGCCAGGACATCTCAGAAATGTGATGGGTTGCTCAAAAGAGGTCTTGGATCAGACCCTAAAGGAGATCATTACACATGCAATACAACTGAACTTTGTATCAAATATGACATCTAAATCTCAGTAAATTTCATCACTACCTGGCTCAGAACTTGGAACTGTTTGACTTTGAAATGTTGCATGCTATTTAATTCAGAATAAAGAAATGTTTACAGAAACAGAATACCCAGCAGCCTTTAATATTTATTTCTCTTTCTTGCTCTGTGTAATCATTTCTCTCTCACAACCATACAATGGCATTAGAAATTGGTTTGTGAACAGAAATTCTCCTTCCTTCTATAAAAATGAATATTGATATCTGTAAGTAAAAAAAACCCATCTCATTTTATGGGTTGTATTTGCACTGTATTTTTCCTTAATTCTGAGTCGTAATTTAAGGATATATCAGATACAATCACACATTTCCATTAGGGTAGGGAACTAGGAGCTTAGTTATAGGTTTGCTCTGAGCTCTGTATCAGGAAACAAACTTATGTTCTAATTTCCCTTCCAGTTCTGGGTATTCACGAGAATGACACGGAGAAACAAAGACTAGAAGCGAAGCCTCCACCATTTGGTTGAAAATGATTCAGCTATCAAAGTGGGACAAAAAGTTAAGTGTTCCAGAATGAGAAGAAACATTTCTTCCTGAAACACTCTAAGCATTTCTTGTACACACAGCAAGCATATTCAGACACAGTTTTCAGTTAAGTCTTCCCACACACACTCACTTTTGTGATGTTTATTGGTGAAAAGTGTCTTAAACACACAGCGAAATTACCCACCAGTAAATAAAGCTGCAGGCTGATAATACCAGATATTGAGCTGAAGACTGAACTAAACAGAAAACAATCCCTTATACAGGGCTACAGCAACATGACAGAGACTG